>CM022301.1:34602326-34805914 GCA_011799875.1 Thinopyrum elongatum
TGATCTCTCACAAAAATATCAAGTAGTTAGTGTTCTCCCAAGTGTAGCACCGTCACGGCACCTAACTTTTCGGGGTATCACATGCTAACATGGGTACGAACGATTAGGGATGTGTGAGGCGGGTGAGTTGAGACCTCGCAGCGAGATCACTTGGTTGTCTTGACGTTCAGGCATGAAAGTCATGAGCTCGGAACACACGCATCGAAAGATGAACAAGAGTCACATAGAGATGTGATTGGCAAGTTTCCCTACCGATTGAGATTTTCGTCATCAGTGATGCTACCATCAATGGCGTTGAATTGAAATGCGGATCTTGAATCACTCACAATCAATTATGAGAGATATTGATTTGAGTGGGAGCGCACTGTAGAATTATCTTGTTTAATTCTCAGTGCAATTAATTTTGAACACTGTCTAAGTGTGATTTGCATAATAGTTGTAGAATAATGGCTCGCATTTCCACCTTCCCTATTAAAATTGAATAGCTGTTAAATATCTGGTTAAAAATTTACGGTTGGTAACGTAATGTGAGGATTGTCCTCAAGAGTGCCGAGAAGGACTTTGTCCTATCGCATACTTTCGGTATTCTTTCGCTTATGCTATGGATCATGTGACTCTCGTCCTTCGATCCAAAAGCTAGAATTCTGTTTCAGTCAAGTGCAATACATTTGCTTCCATGAGACCCGAACTTCGAAAGTTTGGATAGTTATGTGATATTCATGGAATCTGAAAATCATTTTCAGAGACAGACAAAGGCTACAAGATATGAGATATCCAAAGCAATGTTTGTTTGCAAACTATTAGTAAAGGAGTTTACTATGCATTAAACTGATAAGAGAGGGATCCAGAAGAACGCCTATCATATGATGAAAGGTGAATAAAACAACAACTTGAAGAGAAAGGAAGTGTCCGAAGGGTGTTAGTAAGACTTTCACGCCTAGGAAGTCCGGGGCTAACGCCACTCTTAAGTTCGGTGCTTTTTCTGAGAGTAGGAGAAATACTGAAAGTTAAACTGTTAGAAGTATAAAGGCAGAAAGAAAGGAGACTGGAATATCCAGCTCATGTATGAATGTCATACAAGTTTTTGATGTATAGAAGGCTGGTCAAAGATATAGTCCTTGGGAATTATGATTAAATTGTTAATCACTGATTCTTGGGTATTGTGAGTTAATCACAAAGATACCCGCTCGATTGCTTTCTGTTGCAACTCGATGTAAAAACTACTATGGCCTGAAAGACTAGCCAGAAATGAGTTTTAGGTATACACGGGGAACATAGTAAATGTTACTATACCTTCCATCGGTGTATTACCGTCTGTATTTATTTTTATAATTCGTTTGGAGTTTCACAAACTCTAGCCCATTGCATAAGGTGTCTTGCAAGAAGGTTGTTCATAAGAGAACTTTTTATGTTCGAAGTTATGAATAACATAAGGGCCATACTTTCATTGAGAATGAGATGTATGTTATGAATAATGATATTAATATATTACCTCTGGATTTACTTTCATAATTCATTTTAGAGTTTTACACTCTAGCCCCTTGCACAATGTTGTTGCAAAAGGGTTGTTCATAAAAGAACAATTGTTGTTCAGTGTTATGAATAACATTTAGAGCCATGCTTCCATCCAGATGGGATGTATGTTATGAATATTGATAGTAATATGATACATCCATAACACTGACGCTAAATGTCGTAAGACTAAAAGAATACCACACAAGTGTGGCACTGCATTTGGTCACATTGGAGAAACCCGCATGGATAAATTCCATTACGATGGATTTTAAAGTCGTTTGATTTTGAATCATCTGACACTTGCAACTTTCCTCCAAAAAGTAAAGTGACTGAAATACCGTTCACAGGCCATAAGGAACGAGCAAATAACTTATTGGTGTTCATACATTTTGATGTATGTAGTCCGATAAATGTTATTGCAAACAGTGGATTTATCTATCTTCAGAAATGACTCAAGTAGATATATGTATATTTACTTGATGAGACATAAGTCTAGATCTTTTGAATTCATTCAAAAGGTTTTCAAGAATGAAGTAGAAGTTATTGTAACAAGAAAATTATGTTTCTACAATTTGATTGCAGAAAGGAATATTTGAGTTACAAGTTTAGCGAATGTCTGATGAGTTATGAAAGTAGTTTCATAACTTGCACCTCCCGGAACACCATTGCATGTGGAAAGTCCGTGAAGATGTAATCAAACCATTTATGACATGGTAAGATCAAAGATGACATATATAAATTTGCCATTATCCCTTTTAAAGAGTGATGCTTTAGAGACTACGGCTTTTACACTGAAAAGAGCTCCATCAGGTCTGTTGAAATGACGCCATGGTATGGTACGCCCAACCATGTTATATCTTTTCTTAAACATTTGGAATATGGGGCTTGTGTAAAAGGTTACAAACCTATTCCAAATCAGACAAGTGCTACCTTGTAGGTTATCCCAAGCAATTGGGTATTCCTCCCTCACTATACCGAGGCAAATAGGTTTGCCACAAAGAACGGTATGCTTTTTGAAGAAAATGGTTCTTTCAAAAAGGTGAGTGGGAGAATAGTGCAACTCGATGAGGTAAACAGTATCTTCGTCATCAGGTCAAAGGAAAGAGACCTTGGAAGTAATTCCGGAGTTTCCTACTGCGACTGATACGGAAGTCTCTACAATAAAATGTATGGACTTCAGTCGAACTTGCAGCTGAACCACGTAGGCAAGGCTCGTGCTAACCAATCAGGTGCGCAATGAGATATTGTTGTTAGACAACAGTATACCTACGATACACAAGGAAGCGTTGATGGGCCCTGACTCCGGAATTGGCTAAATGCCAATACAATCCGAGATAGTTTCCATATAAGTGATTCAAGATTAAAACCTTGATACACCTTTCGGAAGACTTAGAGTCTGACGAATATTTATGGAACTATAACTGATACGAATAAAAATGTTTTATCCATAAAGCTCGACTTGTTGCAATATACAAGTTCAAGGAGTTGACTACGATGAGGTTGCTTCACCGTAGCGATGCTTAAAGTCGGTTCGGGTTGAACTAGCAATTAATACATATTTCAATCATGAGATATGAAACAAGGATGACGAAAGGATTTCCATCTGATGGAAATAACACCAAGGACTTGCATGTGTTATAGTCCAAGGTATTTTGTCAGTCCAGAGGATGCTAGTAAGTATGCAAACTTCAGAGTTCCAGCAATGAACAGAAGAGAGCAAAATGGAGTTGGAATCTTCGTGTTTTGATGATATGGTTAAAAGGGTTTTGACTTCATCAATGGGTAACGAAGATGCTTATGATTCAAGAAAGTAAGTGGGAGCATAATAAAATTTCTAAAAAACGTTGTGTGCTTGACACATTGTTAATTGGAAATAAATTTCTTGACATGAATTAGGACTTCATTTGAAAATAGTTTTTCGATGAAGTGCTTGGGCTAAATAGCCTTTATATTAGGCATGATGATCTATGGAGATAGATTTACCTAATGGGGCTGAGCAAAGATACATATTGACAAGATGCTAAAACCTTTTAGCATTAAAAACGTCAAGGAGTGATTCTTGCCGAAGTCACATGGAAAGAGTTTTTGCAAGACTCGGTGTCCCAAAACACTGATGAGCAAAATACATGATGGAGATTCCACACACTCTTGTGTTTGGATTAATCATGTATTCCATGGTATGTAAAAACAACCAGATATGTCCAATACTCCCAAAGTTGTTGCGAGTATAGATACCAAAGTGATCAAAAGTACTGATCATAGGACAACAGTGAAAAAGGGTCATTGAGTACTACAGTAGCACTGATGACATGTTTTCTCGCAAGCAGAGATCATGAAGAGTTCGTTGTAAAAGGTTACATCGATACAGTCTTCATCCATGCTCCAAGCGATTTTCGATTTATGTTAAGGGTTTTGTGCAATACACAATATGGTGGCACGGTAGTTGGAAATTGTTCCAAACAAGTTACTGTGGCGAATTCTATAACAGAGGCGAAGTATGTTGCCGCTTTTAAAAGCGACAAAGAAAATGTTGAATCATATAGTTCATTCATGAACTTAGTATGGTTCCAAGATGGCTTTTGTCAATGGGACACTACTGCAGGTAGTTGCTCCATAACTCAGTCTGAGGAATCCAGGTTCGACCTGTGATTCACATACATACAAAGCCAAGTCCACACAAAATATGAATTTTGTGAAAGCGTGAAAACGCGAGGATATGCAAAGATACACACGGAGCTGAAGTCGTCAGATCCGTTGGACATCAGGCTATACCACAAGCGAAGCATATTTACACCGGTGTGCCACAGGTGTAAAGTGCATTAGCATTAACTAGATTATTGACTCTAGTGCAAGTGGGAGTCTGTAGGAGATATGCCCTAGAGGCAATAATAAATGTTATTATTTATCTCCGTGTTCATAATTAGGTTTATGTTCCATGCTATAACTGCTGTGGTTCCCGAGCCCGTATATCCATAAAGGCTCTGGGGAAAACCCATGTGCACGTGTGGAATAATAAACGGTAAAATGTATTCCTAGTCATGCCTCTAAGACTAGCTCAAGTGTTGCATGATGATTATGTTTTCCCAATCATAGGCATGTCTATGCCAGCAACTTTGAGGGCACAAATGTTAGAAGAACATTTGTTTTGAATCGACCCGATTGATGTTATGCTATGAGATACATTCGTCATGAGTTAATGGTTAATAACACAGAGATAGTTTACGTTTGCATGATTCCTCAGACCATGAGAGTATCGAGTTTCTTCATGCTTGATTCATGAACTTTGGGGTTTGTTAAACGTCATCCGTAAATGGATGGCTATTACGGCGGCTTACGGGTTCATGGGAAAGTATGTCAAGTAACTTGATAGCTCAAGATTGGGATTTGCTCCTCCGACGATGGAGAGATATCTCTGGGCCCTCTCGGTGTTACGGTATCCATCATCGTCTGGCCAGACACTTTGTGATTTGATCACGGGGATGCCGGAACATGGTAACGAGAAAAGAGAACAATACCGGTAACGAGGTAACTAGCATAGTGGACAAGTGTTGATCCACGGGAATGCCAACATGTCTCACCTCAGGTATTTGTAACATATCACGAAGCAACAGGAATAGCACACGGCAACTGGAGGTTCACTCGAATATTCATTCATGTGGGTATAGGGGTCAATATGGGTGTCCACGGCTCCGATGTTGATCATTGATCGGAAGGGGTTCCGTGTCATGTCTATACTTCACCGAACCTATAGGGTCACACGCTTAAGGGTCATCTATCTGCTGAATACTAGATAGGGAGTCTGAGAGAAAATCACCTAAAAAGTTTCGGACACCGAAAAGTTTCGGACAGCGGAAAAGTTCCGCAGAGAGAGGTCACCGGATGAGTTCCGGTGAAACTGAAAAGTTGTTTCAGGGGATACCATTAAGTCAAAATGGTTTCGGCACATGCCTGATAATTCTTGGAGGATACCAGAATCATTCTGGAAACTTCTGGGAATTTTCTGGAAGAAAAACCGGAAATGTTCCGGGGCTGCCGGAACCGCTTCAGATGCTTTTCGCAGATGAAATCACTAAACTGGAATTGTTCCAGAACGCATTGAAAATTATTTTAGTGGGTACTGGAAATGTTCTAAGCCCACATAAATATTTTCAGTTCGAACGGACGCTGAAAAATGTCGTCGTGAATAGTGAAAGTGCTTTTTGGGAATTTTATGGAAAGCACCTTTTTGGAAATTCTAAAAGGGCCTTCTAGAAGGGGAAGGAGGGCATGGCACCTCATGGGGGGGGTCCCCCCCCAAGGGTGGCCGGCCAAGGAGGTGGAGCACCATGGTGCTCCACATGGCACTCCCATATGGCATATTCCCTTTTGGAAAGGGATATTCCAAGGGCACTTTGGGGTTTTTGTGTGACAATTTTACCCCTTGGCTAGCCTATATATAGGAGTGATCTTGGCAGCCATTTCCCCATCCTTAGCTCTCACACAAGCCATGCATGATCTGGCATTCTCTCTCCCTCCCAGCGAAATAGTTTCGTAGAGCCGAAAGGCTGTCTGGGTTCCGGTGGGAACTAGTTCTGGACGGCGAAGCCCTGCCGGATAGCTGACACCGTATGTGTGCAACTCTGTAGAGAAGTCGTAGTTTCGATCTTAGTGCCCGAGGGGCTGTTTGAGAGTGCCTCCCGAAGGGCTGTCCAAGTGGCGGTCCGAGTTCTGTGAGTCCTCCAGAAGGGCTGTCCTAGTGACCGTTCGAGTTTCGAAGGTCCTCCCGAAGGGCTGTCCGCGACATCGTCCGGGGGACTGTTCGACCGCCTCCCGGAGGGCTGTCCGAAGGGAAGACGAGGGTATACATCCTCGCGGTTGGGAGGTTGTAAATCCTAGCTGCGGGGATCTGCACCGCCGATCGTCATCGACTTTACTTCCGCTGCGCTACGAGTCGGTAACGAAAATGATCAAACCTTGTATGCAGTCTCCATAGTGGTCCTGGGCTGGTGCGTAGGTCAGAAATTTTTGTTTTCTGCTGCGTTACCCTACAAATATCTATGTCAACTTGATGGCATAATTGTCATAAACGCGAAATGCAACAAATAGTTATAAAAGAGAATATACCACATCCGAATAATAAACCGGGCGAGGGCCGATGGGGACGGATATCAAGACCATGGCACTATGTATGACAAACAACCATACATGTAAGAAAATTACACAAGTAACTATCTAAATCATACAAATGAGTTTTTTTATAAAAAGGATAAGAAAAAGAGGCTCACCAAGGTGGTGCCGGCGACGGGATGGTGCGGGCAATCGACGGTGGTTAGGATGGGGATGGGAAGACACTAAGTAAACCACACCTACACATATGCAAACTAAGAAGTTAATTTGAGCTCAAATTGCATATAATTCAAATAAACTCCCACATAATTACTCCCAAACTAAAACCCACAAGTCACTATAATTATAGAGCATTGCACGAGCTAATCTAGCAATGAGAGATGAAAGGACAAAGTTGCTAACCTTTGTGAACACTTGGATAGCTGGGGTGCCTTCAAATCTTGACAAATCTTGGCAAAAATGGAGGAGTGAGCTCGAGCAAGGGGAAGAACAGAGGAGAGAAAGGGGAAAACAGAGAGAATGGGCTCGCCTGGACGAAGGGTTTATATAGGGACATTTTTAGTCCCGGTTGGTTATACGAACCGGGACTAAAGGTCTTCCTCTAGTCCCGATTTGTGATAGAAACCAGGATTAAATGGGCTCGTGGGGTCCCCAGCCTGACGCCAGCCTGCTACCACCCCTTTAGTCCCGGTTTATAACACAAACCGGGACTATAGGTAAAAAATGAACCGGGACTAATGATGCCCGTGCCCTCGACCACTCCTAGCCGTTGGAACCGGCACTAATGGTCACATTAGTCCCGGGCCGAAATCAAACCGGGACTAATGATCCAAACGTAAGTTCTATTTTCTACTAGTGATAGGATGAGAAGCAAGATCAACATGTTGAAGGATCCATGACAATATAACTTCTATACGGATATAAGAGGACATAACATTATGTTGTCTTCCTTGTCCAACGTCAACTTTTTAGCATATAGTAATATTTTAATGAGTGCTCACAATCACAAAAGATGTCCAAGATGGTGTATTTATATGTGAGACCTCTCTTTCTTTATTACTTCCTATTAATTGCAACAATGACCAATACTATGTGAAGTCATCATTCTCCATAAGATTATTACTAGCACATATGCCCGTGCGTTGCAACGGAAGACCAAATTGATGTGCATTCAAATCTAATTAGAATTTTATGGACAAAACATAATGGCTCATGAACAATTTAGCATTTACAATGATATATGGAGATGCATTGTCACCAAATAACTTATATATTGATTCCACTTCGACTTAAATGCATTTAAAGTAAAGCTATAATCCAACATCATATGCAAGTAAAAATATAACTGATTATCTTTGATCTGACACACATACCTTCAAAAATAGATTCTTAGTCAAAAGTAATTCCTAGATTTCAAACAAAATGTCGAACTCCACGGCTTATAAACATGTTCCTCGATTGTCAACACACCTGGGTATTGCTTAAAATCAATCTTATGCTCCTTTAGAAGACAACAAAAATATTAGTTTTTCCACCAACAAATGAAATTGATATTCGGTTATTTGTATTTCAACAACAGTTAGTAATTATGGAGCAAAAGCATTACTGCATAGATCAAGCTAACAACACGTAAATACAAATCATATAGTTACTACCAAAGAAATCTAGACCAGATTGTCAAGCAGTGGTACAATAGCAAAAGTCCATGTTGAGAATTACAACAAGGGACGGCATACTTGAGATGGATCACCGGTGCTGAAATCCTACTTTCCTTTTTTTGAGAAAAAAAATCTTCTCTACAATTGAAAGCGATACATATAAGTCTAAAAATACACATAAAAAATATAAGTCTAAAATTTATAAGGCAAAGGGACTGCCGAATCAATCAGGAGCTAGAGGGTTCCATGATACTTATTGAACACATTTTACATTGAGCAATTTTGCAATAGAGAGCGCACAAAAGAGATTATGATCTACTCGTAAAAAAATAGATTGTGAACTTACTCACAAATAAAAGAGAGATTCTCAACTTACTCACAAAAAAAGAGATTCTGATCTAGAGAAAGATTAGAGAAGAGATAACGAATAGTCATTTCAGTTTCCAAGACTTTTATAAATATGCAGATCATCCTTCTTCATTATCTACCTATTGTATAACGAAAACGTGTGGCTGATCACGGGAACACCAGCACCCTTTATCTTGGCCGCACAATAACTTTATGATTTGTGCGCAGTCTGACACATCGCAGTTCATTAGCAGGATGGTTGTACTTAGGCTCCCCATATTCACATGGATCAAGGGCGGCCAGTAGCGCATAGGGCTAGGGTATGGGAGGGTGTCGTGGGGCATCACAGCGGCATCTAGCCAGGCCACTACTCGCAGTTGTCAAATCATGTCAAAGCGGCGCTCGCAGTACCGGGCCTCCCACTGCCAGCCCACCTTTTTCACCCGTACACATTTAGAGCAACCCAGCAGTGCGTCCAGCTCTATGGATATATTACTGCATCAGAAAAATACAGAGAGGAAAGGTTCAGTAGAGGAAGTGACTAAAGAAAGCACTCGCACCAGCCGGTCGCCATGTCTTTGACCAATGCACAGTTATCTCTCCACCGGGCCGGCAAGGCAATGTCTCCCTCGTCGTCGTCGGCAAGGTTCCACGTCCGGCCAAGCGTGCTGTTACAAGTAAGCATCGCTTGTGGATCTGTTTCTTCCTTCCTCCTCCCCATTGGTTTCTAACCACACCTATGGATTTGGTCCAGTGTATCGGTGCGAACTGCATCTTTTGCACAAGGGCGATCCTGGCAGCGGAGCTGAAGAAGACCGGCGTCGTTGCAGCGGACACAGCCCCCATGATGGAAGAACGGCGAGAGTCAAGGTCGAACAAGACGAAGCTATCCGTCTTGCGATAGCAGAGGTTGACGCCAGCCCACGACCCGGAGAAGGGGTGGTACTGCAGAAGAGATTGGTACTGGCAAGCATGGCAGCGAAGGGCGGACAAGATCAGTCTCTACGAGGTCTGCTACAAAGAGCAAGACCAAGGCGGCTATGCCATCTGGTGTGGGGCTCGGGCGGGGATGCAGTGGCGCCGTCATCGATCCTGCGGTCGAGAGCGATCGAGAGCACGGTCCTGCGGCGTTCGGGCCGGAAAAGGAGGAGCCTGTAGGCCGTGTTGTCCTGCCGTGCCGGCGATGAGGAAGCAAGAGGCCGCACGAAGGCACACCGTAATCTCGTGGCAAACGGAGGGGAACGAAGCCCGTCGTTGGGATTTTCCTAGGACAGCGCCTACCTACGAGGTTCTGCATCTCCCCCGGGAGGATCGCCGTCGGACTTCATGCATCTCCCCCGAGAGTTATCAGTATTAGTACGGGCCGCAACTACCTCTGCAGGGCTCAACTGAGGGTGGACGAAAGCGGCGATTCTTTTGTTGCGAAACACGGCATGCAGGAAGGTTAGGCAAAAACAACATATTTGACCCGTGCACCAAAAAAATTCACAAAATGAACTGTTATTGAAAAAATTTCGCTCCGCTGACCCTTTCGTGTAGCGCCCGACAGTTAGGCGCCACACTGCACTGTGCAGCGCCCGACTGACAGGCACTACACGGCGGGCCAGCGTCGCACCCCGGCCTGCCTGAAAATTGCTAAGTCATTGTGCAAAGCCTAAGAGCTAGGCGCTACACTATACAGTGTAGAGTCTAAGGAGTAGGCGCTGCACTAGTGGCCACTTCAAGATGTAGTGGAGCCACAAGTGCAACTCCTAGACACTAGGAGGCGCTACACTATATAGTGTAGGGCCTAGCTCTCAGGCGTTGCACACTGACTTAGCAATTTTCAGACAGTCCGGGGTGCGACACTGGCCAGACGTGTAGCGCCTGTCAGTCAGGCGCTGCATAGTGTAGTGTGGCGCCTAGTTGTAGGGCGCTATTCAAAAGGGTCAGGGGTGTGAAATTTTTTCACCAACAGTCCAGTTTGTGAAATACTTTTGTTTCGAGATCAAATGTGTGCATTTTGCCGGAAGATTATACCATGATTTTGTGCACTTACGAGAAAGAATTCTGAGAACTGACGGAGAAGGGCACAGACTTTATTGGTAGGAGTTCCCTCCGATGGCGGCAGGAGCAACGGAGAAAAAAAAGCATATGCGACTCGCTCGAGATTGGAGGACGCCGGCGCGGACTGCTAGTCATCCATGTCGCGGCCGTTCGTGGACGAGCTCCTGCGTGACTTGCATGGCTCGATCAATCCATCATATTTTTGTAGTCTCCAGAACGAACTCCTTGAAGGACCACCAGAGCAGCATCTTGATCAGGTCCCTAGAGATGATTCTGTCGTCGCTCGTCGCCATCACCTGCCTATGTGCCGGACAGCAATGCCACGCAGAGCACTTGCGCCACCGCCGCTACTCACCAGAGGTAGGGGTTGGGAAAGGAGAGCGGCGTAGAATTAGTTCCCATCGATCTGGAGGGCTGAGGGCATGTGTACGAGTTAGACCGGAATTCTTGTGGACCCGGCTTTGATTGGAAGTATACGCAACACATGTACGATTTGGACACGAACGGACACGAACGGGCAGATGACGGACAAAGTAACGACCGCGAACTAAACAATATATACTTCTTTTAAATCTCAGTCGTCAACCTATGTAGTTAACATAAAATCAACGGATATGAATAGATGACGGAAGGGGAACTATGAAATCTTTCGTCCTTTATTATTAGATAAAGATATAATTTTTTGTTTAATTTATTCTTTTCCTTTTCCAAGATCAAAGCAAGAAAGCAAAGCCCGTAACTCAAAAGTAATCTTTATTATACAACTCTCACACTAGATTACAAAGATAGAACTTAAAGCAAAACTTGAAGACTAGATCGTACTAAAACTTTTATTTTACGTCTAGATAACAATTTAAGCAAAAGGATCGAACTAAGATAAACGATAAACATAAAGATGTGATGGTGATACGATACCGTGGCACCTCCCCCAAGCTTGGCATAAGCCAAGGGGAGTGCCCATAACCATATACTCAAGTCTCCTTCTTCGGATATAGTGGTGTGATGTTCTTGGCAATGATGCCCCTCAGGGTTCAATTTTCCTCCTCGAGCCTATTGACTTGCTGTTTGAGATCCATAATCTCCTTACGTAGCTTTCTGGTGACAGTTAAGGCACGGTCCACCCACGGATGCATCCTTGCTGCAGGGGAAGAAGCAACACTCTTTTTGAAGTTATTGTAAGATATAAATTTAGCACCGGGAGGTTTAACCGAATTTGGGAGGACCGAGTCATCGAGTTCCACACGCATGGCTCTAGGTTGAGGCAGAGAAGTGACTTCTTGATCCTCCTCTATGGCATCCACTCTTTTCAGGTCGGCTTCCATATCTTCCTCCGTTGACCACCCAAATGAATTAGCTTCTCTATAAGCTCTTTGATCCGGTGTTGGGTGGGAGACCCGACTCTCCCCGATCGACTCTTGCGAAGACATCTTGCTCTAAACCTGATGCAAAAACAGGTTGAAACAAGAACAGAGGATATTGTCGTAATACGATGGTCAAAATCTTCGGGAGATTATATAATGAATTTTTACCGTGAAAAACAAGTATTCTGAAAGAAAACGGAGTCCGGAGGGCACACGAGGTGGTCACAAGCTTGGGAGGCGCGCCCAAGGGGGTAGGGCGCGCCCCCAGGCTTGTCGCCTGCTCATGCACTTTTCGGACAACTTTTTATTTTCCTAATTTTTTAAATATTCCAAAACGGAGTAAAATTGCTTTTGGAAAACTTTTGGAGTCGGTTTACTTACCATAGCATATACCTATTCCTTTTCAGGGTTCTAGAGCGTTCTGGAAGGTTTCCTTTATATACTCCTACGGTGTTATGGTATGAATAATATTAGTTTTAACATTTATGGGCGTACTTGAGATATAATGATTGATTCTTTGCCCATTCACAACCTTCGGGTTATTGCCTTCGGCATTGTTGATCTTGATGGAACCGGAGCGATAAACTTCCTCGATAATGTAAGGACCTTCCCATTTAGAGAGCAGTTTTCCTGAAAAAAATATTAATTGAGAATTGTATAGCAAGACATGGTCACCCACATTAAATTCCCGCTTTTGTATTCTTTTGTCATGCCATTTTTTGACATTTTATTTAAACAACTTGGCAGTTTCATAGGCTTCGGTTCTCCATTCATAAAGTGAGCTAATGTCAAATAATCTCTTCTCACCGGCAAGTTTGAAATCATAGTTGAGTTCTTTAATTGCTCAGTAAGCTTGATGATCTAATTCAAGAGGTAAGTAACATACTTTCCCATAAACCATTTTATATGGATACATACCCATAGGAATTTTATAAGCAGTTCTATAAGCCCATAATGCATCATCAAGTTTCTTAGACCAATTCTTCCTAGATCTACTAAAAGTCTTTTGCAAGATCAATTTTATTTCTCTATTACTTAATTCTACTTGACCACTAGATTGAGGATGATATGGAGATGCAATTCTATGGTTAACATCATACTTAGCAAGCAATTTACGCAAAACACCATGAATAAAGTGTGAACCACCTTTAGTCATTAAATATCTAGGGACCCCAAACCTCGGGAAAATAACTTTTTTAAGCATTTTAATAGAAGTGTTGTGATCAGCACTACTAGTGGAATAGCTTCTACCCACTTAGTAACGTAATCAACGGCAACTAGAATATGAGTATACCCATTAGAGGAAGGAAAGGTCCCATATAATCAAATCCCCAAACATCAAATAGTTCAATAACAAGTGAATAATTCATAGGCATTTCCTGATGTCTACTAATGTTACCAATTCTTTGACATTCATCACAAGACAAGACAAACTTACAAGCATCTTTGAAAAGAGTAGGCCAATAAAGACCAGATTGTATTACCTTGTGTGTCGTTCTCTCTCCAGCATGGTGTCCTCCGTAAGCCTCAGAGTGACACTTCCGTAGGATTTGTTCCTGATCATGCTCAGGTACACAACATCTAATAACACCATCTACTCCTTCTTTATATAGGTGTCGGTCATCCCAAAAGTAATGTCTTAAATCATAGAAAAACTTTTCTTTTGTTGGTATGTGAAACTAGGTGGTATAAATTTAGCAACAATATAATTAGCATAATCTGCATACCATGGAGTACTACGAGAAGCATTTATGACAGCTAATTGTTCATCAGGAAAGCTATCATCAATATATAGTGGGTCATCAAGAATATTTTATAACCTAGACAAGTTATCTGCTACGGGGTTCTCAGCCCCTTTCCTATCAGTAATATGTAAATCAAATTCTTGTAGAAAGAGAACCCACCTAATGAGTCTAGGTTTAGCATCTTTCTTTTCCATAAGGTATTTAATAGCAGCATGATCGGTGTGAACAATTACTTTGGAATCAACAATATAAGATCTGAATTTAACACAAGCAAACACAACTGCTAAAAATTCTTTTTTAGTGGTAGCATAATTTCTTTGAGCACTGTCTAGAGTTTTACTAGCATAATGGATAACATTTAATTTCTTATCAACTCTTTGTCCTAGAACAGCACCAGCAGCATAGTCACTAGCATCACACATAATTTCAAAGGGTAGGTTCCAATCAGGTGGTTGAACAATAGGTGCAAAGATCAAGGCTTTCTTAAGTATTTCAAAGGCTTCGACAAACCATTATCAAAAATAAATGGAACATCTTTTTGTAAAAGAATAGTAAGAGGCCTAGAGATTTTAGAGAAGTCTTTAATAAATCTCCTATAGAAACCAGCATGACCAAGGAAACTTCTTATACCTTTGATATCCTTAGGACACGACATTTTTCAATTGCAATAACTTTAGCTTTATCAACTTCAATACCTCGTTCAAGGATTTTATGCCCCAAGACAATACCTTCATTAACCATAAAGTGGCACTTCTCCCAATTCAAGAAAAGATTAGTTTCTTCACATCTCTGCAAAACTCACTCAAGGTTGCCTAAGCAGTCATCAAAAGAAATTCCGTATACGGAGAAATCATCCATGAAAACCACAACAATATTTTAACAAAAGTCAAAGAATATAGTAGTCATACATCTTTGAAAGGTAGCAGGTGCATTGCATAAACCAAAAGACATACATCTATAAGCAAAAGTACCGAAAGGGCATGTAAAAGTAGTTTTTTCTTGATCCTCTTGTGACACAGGTATTTGGAAAAAACCAGAATATCCATCTAGAAAGCAAAAATGTGTATGTTTTGATAGTCTTTCTAGCATTTGATCAATGAAAGGTAGAGGATAATGATCTTTCCTAGTAGCTTTGTTTAGTTTTCTAAAATCAATTACCATTCTATAACCTGTGATAATTCTTTGTGGAATAAGTTCATTTTTATCATTAGGAACAACAGTAAGACCTCCCTTCTTAGGGACACAATGAATAGGACTTACCCATCTACTATCAGCAATAGGATAGATTATACCTGCTTCCATAAGCTTTAATATTTCATTTCTTACCACTTCTTTCATTTTTGGATTTAACTGTAGCTGGTGATCAACAACTGGTTTAGCATCAGGTCCATTTTAATTTTATGCTGACATAGAGTGGGACTAATGCCCTTAAGGTCATCAAGAGTATATCCAAGAGCGACATGGTTCTTCCTCAGGGTTAGCAATAATCTCTTTTCTTCATGCTTTGAAAGGTAGCACTAATAATAATAGGATTTTTCTTCTTTTCATCGAGATAAGCATATTTCAGAGTATCAGGTAATTGTTTAAGCTCAAACACGGGATCACTCTTGGGAGGAAGAGGATCTCCAAGAGTTTCATAAGGTAAATTGTGTTTCAAGACAGGCATTTTTTTAAATAATATCTCATCTATTTCGTTTCTTTCATTCATATGCATATTATTTTCAAGGTCTAGAAAATATTGTTTTGAAGGATCGGTAGGAGGCACGGCAATAGAAGCAAGACCAATAATTTCATCCTTACTAGGTAATTCTTTATCACGGGGTTGTCTACGGAATTTGGAGAAATTAAACTCATGAGATACATCACCAAAACTTACACTAATAGTTTCTTTCTCTCAATCTTTCTTAGCATTAATAGTGTGTAAGAAAGGTCTACCAAATATAATGGGACAAAAATTATCTTGTGGGGGACCAAGAACTAGAAAATCAGTAGGGTATTTTATTTTCCCACACAAGACTTCAACTTCTCTAACAATCCCAAGTTGTGTAATAGTATCCCTATTAGCAAGGTTAATAGTAACATAATTATCTTCTATCTCAGCAGGTGCAATATCATTCATAATTTCTTGATATAAAGTAAAAGGGATTGCACTTACACTAGCACCCAAATAACATAAGGCATGATAACAATGACCTCCTATCTTAACAGAGACAACAGGCATGCCAACAATAGGTCTATGTTTATCTTTTTCATCGGGTTTAGCAATTCTAGTGGCTTCATCACAGAAATAAAATACATGCCCGTCAATATTTTCTGCCAAGAGATCTTTAACCATAGCAACATTAATTAGGTTCAACTTTAATTTGTTCAGAGGGTGGAGGTGTTTGATGACCCACAAGTATAGGGGATCAATCGTATTCCTTTCGATAAGTAAGAGTGTCGAACCCAACAAGGAGCAGAAGGAAATGACAAGTAGTTTTCAGCAAGGTATTCTCTGCAAGCACTGAAATTATAAGTAACGAGTAGTTTGATAGCAAGATAATTTGTAACGAGCAAGTAACGGTAATGGTAACAAAAGTGTAGCAAGGTAGCTTGTTCCTTTTGTGGCAAAGGACAGGCCAAAACGGTCTCTTGTGATAAGCAAAGCGTTCTTGAGGGTACACGGGAATTTCATCTAGCCACTTTCATCATGTTGGTTTGATTTGTGTTCACTACTTTGATAATTTGATATGTGGGTGGACCGGTGCTTAGGTGCTGTTCTTACTTGAACAAACCTCCTACTTATGATTAATCCCCCTCTCAAGCATCCGCAACTACGAGAAAAGTATTAAGAATAAATCTAACCATAGCATTAAACTTTTGGATCCAAATCAGTCCCTTACGGAATAGCGCATAAACTTGGGCTTAAGCTTCTGTCACTCTCGCAACCCATCATCTAATAACTACTCCACAATGCAATCCCTTAGGCCCAATTATGGTGAAGTTTCATGTAGTCGACATTCACATGTTACCACTAAGGGAATCACAACATACATACCATTAAAATATCGAACACATATCAACTTCACATGATTACTTGCAACAAGTTTTCTCCCGTGACCTCAAGAACAAAAGTAACTACTCACAAATGATAATAAGGCTCAAGATCAGAGGGGTATGAAATAGCATAATGGATCTGAACATATAATCATCCACCGAATAAACCATATAGTAATCAACTACAAGATGTAATCAACACTACTAGTCACCGACAAGCACCAATATATAGTTCCGGTACAAAGATTGAACACGAGAGATGAACTAGGGTTTGAGAGGAGATGGTGCTGTTGAAGATGTTGATGGAGATTGCCCTCCCCAAGATGGGAGAGTTGTTGGTGATGATGATGACGATGATTTTCCCCTCCCGGATGGAAGTTCCCCCGGCAGAATCGCTCCGTCGGAGGGCAAAAGTGCTCCTGCACAAGTTCCTCCTCGAGACGGCGGCGCTTCGTCCCGAAATTTCTCTCCTTATTTTTTATAGGTCAAAATGACTTATATACCAGAAGAGGGGTACCGGAGGTGGGCCGAGGAGGGCACAACCCACCAGGGCGAGGCTGCCCAGGTGGGTTGTGCCCACATGGTGGGCCCCCTCTGTTACTTATTTGCTCCAATAATTCTTATATATTCCATAAAAAATCTCCGTGAAGTTTCAGCTCATTTGGAGTTCTGCAGAATAGGTAGCCTGACGTAGCTTTTTCAGGTACAGAATTCCAGCTGCCGGTATTCTCCCTCTTTGTGTGAACCTTGCATATTATGAGAGAAAAGGCATTAGAATTACTCCAAAAGGCATTATTATGCATAAAAACAATATAAATAACAGTAGGAAAACATGATGCAAAATGGACGTATCAACTCCCCCAAGCTTAGACCTCGCTTGTCCTCAAGCGAAAACCGAAATCGAAAACATGTCCACATGCTTAGAGAGAGAGGTGTCGATAAAAACAAAATACGGACATAGAAGCATCATGTATATTATTATAACAGCAACAAACTTTAACATAAAACTTTATCATATAACATCTCATGAATAAGTAACAAGTCATCACAACATCGAAGTATAAGGCATAAACTCTATTGAAAACCAACAAATTATGTTCTCAGTCAACTTTGCAACTACAATTCATCATCTTTTCAGGAAGGGTCATGTATTAGAGCCTTTAGGCAAGTCCACATACTCAACCATCATATAGTCTTCTATGATTGCTAACACTCACCGCATACACATGAGCAAAAAGTTTCAACCAGACACATAGAAAGATAGGGGCTTGTAGTTTCACCTCACAACGTATTCACCTCAAGGGTGATGTCAACAATAATAACTCATGCCACCCATATCCAGCTGGATATATGTGCCTAGATCATTCCTCACCACATGATGCTTGCCAAAAGAGAAAATAAAAAGGAATAGAGAGAAATACTTTGACTCTTGCATAAAAGTAAATACATAAAAGTAAAAGATAGGCCCTTCGCAGAGGGAAGCAGAGGTTGCCATGCGCTTTTTTTTTGTATGCTCAATCTCTTAGTGCAAAAGAACGTCACGTTATATTGCCCCTTATGATAGCAACCTTTATTATGTAGTCTGTCGCTTTTATTCTTTGCCATCACAAGTTCGTACAACGCTCAATTTTCTCTTACACTAAATGATCCAACACTTTTAGAAGCAATTTTTATTGCCTTATTGCACCGATGAAAACTTACTTGAAGTATCTTACTCAATCCATAGGTAGGTATGGTGGACTCTCAAAACAAGATTTGGGTTTAAGGGTTTTTGGATGCACAAGTAGTATCTCTACTTAGTGCGGAATTTTTGGCTAGCAAAGATAGGGGGCAAGCACCACCTGTTAAAGGATCTATGACAATATAACTTCCATGTGAATATGAACAAACATAAATCATTACATTGTCTTCCTTGTCCAACGTCGACAATTTTGGCATATGATATTTTGATGGGGGCTCACAATCACAAAAGATGTCCAAGATAGTGTATTTGCATGTGAATCTTCTATTCCCTTATTAATTCTTTCATGAATTGCATTATTGACCAATGCTACGTTTGTAAATCTCCAATAAAATTTTCTACATATACTCTTCCTTATGTGATGTCATCACTTACCATAAGATTAGCATATGATCTTTTTCATTTATTTCCTTTCTTTTTATTGATCATGAAAGTAAAGAAAACAAAACTAAAACTAAACTTTATTATATATCTCGCACACGATTACAAGGATAGAACACTAAGCAAACTCTCGAAAAGAAAGGATCGAACTAAAATTTTATTCATCTAAAGCAGAACATAACTATGGATCGAACTAAGATAATTAAATGCAAAAGATAGTGGAGGTGATACGATACTGGGGCACCTCCCCCAAGTTTGGCACAAGCCAATGAGAGTGCCCATACCCGATACCCAATTTTCCTTTGGTGATGAAGAAGAAGGTGGTGGTGATGAAGTAGTAGCTAGCAATCTTATCTTCAGGTTTCCATGGCAGAGGCTCACCATCATAAGAGGAGGAATGAGTCTCATGGGTCCTGCAACTGGCAGCCAAACTCATACCTTTAAACCTCGCCTCATATTCAAAGACTTGGTTTTGGAGATTGTAGATCTGGCTTTGGAGGAAGTTGATTTGCTCGTTGAAGGTGAAGATGATGTCCTTCATGGACTTGCCATCCACCTTGAGATCACGGGTGTAGTCCGCGATCATGAGGTGATTAGCATTGAGTCCATGTTCCACCATCCCCTTGCACCGGAAGACCTCCTGCTCCATAGCTTCAAGTCTAGCCTCCACGGTTCCTGTCCGTTTGGGACCTTGCACATCACGGATGTGGAGCACCCCCTCACGCATCTCGATAGCCTGAGGGTGCTACATCACCTCCCGCAAATATGGGTTGATGACGTTCTCAAAAACTTGTCCTTGGAGGAGCTCGAAGCGGCCATGGTGAATTAGATCTGTCAGAAAACAGCAACGAAAAGAAAACAGAAGATTTCTCCGCGATACGATGGTCAATAGGTTCGGGGGGTATATAAAGAATTTTTATCTTGGGAAACAAGCAAACGGAAGAAAAACAGAGTCCGGAAGGTCTTGTGCCCACCAGGGTTACCTTCCTGGTTGTTTCTTATTTTCCTAATTTTTAATATATTCTAAAACTGACAAAAAATATTTTTGCGGATTTTTCGGAGTCCGTTTACTTACCGTATCACGTACCTCCTCTTTTTTCATGATTCTGGAGTGTTCCAGAAGGTTTCCTTTATGTGTTCTTCCGGTGTCATAGTTTGGATAATATTGCTTTCAACATTAATGGGCGTACCTGAGATATAATGTTTTAATCTTTGCCCATTGACAACCTTCGGGTTATTACCCTCGGCATTATTTATTTTGATGGCTCCAGATGGATAAACCTCCTCGATAACATAGGGTCCTTCCCATTTGGAGAGGAGTTTCCTACAAAGAATCTGAAATGAGAGTTGTACAAAAGAACATATTCTCCAACTTTGAACTCACGCTTTTGGATTCTTTTATCATGCCATCTTTTAACTTTTTCTTTAAATAACTTGGCATTTTCATAAGCTTGGGTTCTCCATTCATCTAGTGAGTTAATATCAAATAACCTCTTTTCACCGGCAAGTTTGAAATCATAGTTGAGTTCTTTAATTGCCCAATATGCTTTATGTTCTAACTCAAGAGGCAAACGACAAGCTTTTCCATACACCATTTTATAAGGAGACATACCCATAGGATTTTTATATGCTGTTCTACAAGCCCAAAGTGCATCATCTAATTTCTTAGACCAATTCTTTCGGGACCTATTGATAGTTTTTTGTAATATTAAGTTTATTTCTCTATTGCTAAGTTCAACTTGACCACTAGACTGAGGATGATAAGGTGATGCAATTCTATGGTTAACATCATACTTAGCGAGCATTTTACGAAAAGCACCATGAATAAAATGTGAACCACCATCAGTTATTAAATATCTAGGGACTCCAAACCTTGGGAAACTGACTTCCTTAAGCATTTTAATAGAGTTGTTGTGATCAGCACTACTAGTTGGAATAGCTTCTACCCACTTAGTAACATAATCAACAGCAACCAAAATATGTGTATACCCATTAGAGGAAGGAAAAGGTCCCATGTAATCAAAACTCCAAACATCAAATGGTTCAACAGCAAGAGAATAATTCATAGGCATTTCCTGACGCTTACCAATATGACCAATTCTTTGACATTCACCACAAGATAAAATAAACTTACGTGGATTCTTGAAGAGAGTAGGCCAATAAAATCCAGATTGCAATACCTTGTGAGCAGTTCTGTCTCCCACATGATGCCCTCCATAAGCTTCGGAGTGACATTTCCGTAGGATTTGTCCCTGTTCAAGATCAGGTACACAACGTCTAATAATACCATCTACTCCTTCTTGGGTAATCCCAAAAGTAATGTCTTAAATCATAGAAGAATTTTTTCTTTTGTTGGTATGTGAAGCTAGGTGGTATATATTTAGCAGCAATGTAATTAGCATAGTCAGCATACCAAGGAGTGTTATGAGAAACATTTATTGCAGCTAATTGCACATCGGGAAAGCTATCATTAATAGGTTGTGGGTCATCAAGAATATTTTCTAGACTAGACAAGTTATCAGCCATGGGGTTCTCAGCTCCCTTTCTATCAGTGATATGTAAGTCAAATTCTTGTAGTAAAAGAACCCACCTAATGAGTCTAGGTTTAGCATCTTTCTTTTCTATAAGATATTTTATAGCAACATGATCGGTGTGAACAATTACTTTAGAATCAACAATGTAATATCTGAATTTATCACAAGCAAACACCACTGCTAAGAATTCTTTTTCAATAGTAGCATAATTGCGTTGGGCAATGTCTAGAGTTTTACTAGCATAATGAATGACATTTAATTTCTTATCAACTATTTGTCCTAGGACAACACCAACAGCATAATCACTAGCATCACACATAATTTCAAAGGGCAAGTTCCAATCAGGTGGTTGAACAACAAGTGCAGAAATTAAGGCTTTCTTAAGTGTTTCAAAGGCTTCTACACAATCATCATCAAAAACAAATAGAACATCCTTTTGTAAAAGATTTGTAAGAGGCCTAGAAAATTTAGAGAAGTCTTTAATAAACCTCCTATAGAAACCAGCATGACCGAGGAAACTACGAATATGTTTAATATCTTTAGGACATGGCATTTTCTCAATTGCGTCAACTTTAGCTTTATCCACCTCAATACCTCGTTCAAAAATTTATGTCCCAAGACAATACCTTCATTAACCATAAAGTGGCACTTCACCCAATTCAAGACAAGATTAGTTTGCTCGCATCTCTGCAAAACTCGATGAAGGTTGCTTAACCAATCATCAAAAGAAGTTCCGTAGACGAAAAAATCATCCATCAAAACCTCAACAATCTTTTCACAAAAATCAGAGAATATAGCATTCATACATCTTTGAAAGGTAGCAGGGGATTGCATAAACCAAAAGGCATACGTCTATAAGCATAAGTTCCAAAAGGACAAGTAAAGGTGGTTTCCTCTTGATCAGGTTGTGAGACAGGTATTTGAGAAAAACCAGTATATCGATCAAGGAAACAACAATGTGTGTGCTTTGATAATCTTTCTAGCATTTGATCAATAAAAGGCAGAGGGTAATGATCTTTTCAAGTAGCTTTATTTAATTTTCTAAAATCAATTACCATTCTACAGCCAGTGACAATTCTTTGGGGAATAAGTTCATTCTTATCATTAGGAACAACAGTAATACCTCCCTTCTTAGGTACACAATGAACATGACTTACCCATCTACTATCAGCTATAGGATAAATTATACCTGCTTCCAGAAGCTTCAAGATTTCAGTTCTTACCACTTCTTTCATTTTAGGATTTAAACGTCGTTGGTGATCAACAACGGGTTTAGCATCAGGTTCCATATTAATTTTGTGCTGACAGAGAGTGGGACTAATGCCCTTTAAATCATGAAGAGTGTATCCAATAGCAGCTCGGTGCTTCTTCAGAACCTTCAATAATCTTTCTTCTTCATGTTCTGAAAGGTTAGCACTAATAATAACAGGATATATCTTTTTCTCATCAAGATAAGCATATTTCAAAGTGTCTGGCAATTATTTTAATTCAAACACAGGATCACCTTTAGGTGGAGGAGGACCTCCTAGAGTTTCAATAGGCAAATTGTGTTTAAGCAGAGGTCGTTGTTTGAAGAAAATATTATCTATTTCATTTCTATCATGCATATGCATATCATTTTCATGGTCTAGCAAATATTGTTCTAGTGGATCAGTAGGAGGCACTGAAATAGAAGCAAGACCAATTATTTCATCCTTACTAGGCAATTCTTTCTTATGAAGCTTTCTACTAAACTTAGAAAAATTAAACTCATGAGACTCATCACCAAAACTTACACCGACAGTTTGTTTCTCACAATCTATTTTAGCATTAACAGTGTTCAGGAAAGGTCTACCAAAGATAATGGGACAAAAGCCATCTTGTGGGGAACCAAGAACAAGAAAATCAGTAGGATATTTTATTTTCCCACACAAGAGTTCAACATCTCTAACAATCCCAAGTGGTGTGATAGTGTCTCTAATAGCAAGTTTAATAGTAACATTTATGTCTTCTATTTCAGCGGGTGCTATGTCATTCATAATTTCTTGATATAAGGTAAAAGGAATAGCACTCACGCTAGCACCTAAATCACATAAACCATGATAACAGTGATCTCCTATTTTGACTGAGACAACAAGCATGCCAACAACGGGTCTATGTTTATCTGTTTCATCAGGTTTAGCAATTCTAGCAGCTTCATCACAGAAGTAAATAACATGCCCATCTATATTTTCTTCCAAGAGATCCTTAACCAAAGCAACACTAGGTTCTACCTTGATTTGTTCAGCCAGTTTAAGTGTTCTAATATAACTTTTATTGACCACAGTTGAAACTCTAGCATGTTCTTTTATCTAACAGGGAAAGGTGGTTTTTCAATATAAGCAGTAGAAACATCTGGATCAACATTATAAATAATACTTTCGTCTTTAGCTATTACCAGTTCTTTAATTTCCTCTTTAATAGGTGGATGATATTTAAACCACTTCTCCTTAGGGAGATCAACATGAGTAGCAAAAGATTCACAAAAGGAGGCTATTATCTCAGAGTCAAGTCCATATTTAGTGCTAAACTTTTGAAAAGCATCGGTATTCACAAAAGATTTAACACAATCATACTTAAGCTTAATACCTGACTCTTTACCTTTGTCGAGTTCCCAATCTTTAGAGTTGCGTTTAATTCTTTCTAAAAGATCCCACCTGAATTCAATAGTCTTCTTCATAAAAGAACCAGTACAAGAAGTATCAAGCATGGATTGATCAATACGAGAAAGCCGAGCATAAAAATTCTGAATAATAATTTCTCTTGAGAGCTCATGATTGGTGCATTAATATAACATTGACTTAAGCCTCCCCCAAGCTAGAGCGATACTTTCTCCTTCACGAGGCCAAAAATTATATATGCAATTCCGGTCACGATGAACTATATGCATAGGATAATTTTTTGGTGAAATTCCAATTTCAATCGATTCCAATTCCAAGAACCATTATCATCGCATAGCCTATACCATGCCAATGCTTTTCCCATCAAGGATAAAGGGAAAACCTTCTTCTTAGCTTCATATCCGGGTAAACCTGCAAGCTTAAATAATCCACAAATTTCGTCCATATATATCAAGTGCATATCAGGATGTTCGGTTCCATCTCCTGCATAAGGATTAGCTAGCAGCTGTTCTATCCTACCTGAAGGAATTTCATAACCAATATTTTCAGTAGGTGCAGTAGGTTGAGGGGTAACTAATTGTGGTTCTGGTCGAGGTGAAAATACCCCGAACAAACCCCTCAAAGGATTGGCTCCATAGTAAGAAGTGACAATAAATTTCAGCACGTAGTAATAATATTTCCTTACCAATTCCCACTTGCCAAGAGCACTTCACTCCCTAGCAACGGCGCCATAAAAGAACCTTGATGACCCACAAGTATAGGGGATCAATCGTAGTCCTTTCAATAAGTAAGAGTGTCGAACCAAACAAGGAGCAGAAGGAAATGACAAGTAGTTTTCAGCAAGGTATTCTCTGTAAGCACTGAAATTATAAGTAACGAGTAGTTTGATAGCAAGATATTTTGTAACGGGCAAGTAAAAGTAATGGTAACAAAAGTACAACAAAGTAGCCCAATCCTTTTGTGGCAAAGGACAGGCCAAAACGGTCTCTTATGATAAGCAAAGCGTTCTTGAGGGTACACGGGAATTTCATCTAGCCACTTTCATCATGTTGGTTTGATTTGTGTTCACAACTTTGATAATTTAATATGTGGGTGGACCGGTGCTGAGGTGCTATTCTTACTTGAACAAACCTCCTACTTATGATTAACCCCCCTCGCAAGCATCCGCAACTACGAGAAAAGTATTAAGAATAAATCTAACCATAGCATTAAACTTTTGGATCCAAATCAGTCCCTTACGGAATAGCGCATAAACTAGGGTTTAAGCTTCTGTCACTGTCGCAACCCATCATCTAATAACTACTCCACAATGCATTCCCTTAGGCCCAAATATGGTGAAGTGTCATGTAGTCGACGTTCACATGACACCACTAAGGGAATCACAACATACATACACTACTGCAGGATGCTGCTAACGCAACACTACGATCAGAGACCCTTTGACGAAACTGTGTGCGATGCATTAATCGCAAACGGTGATGTAAAAAAACCATCAAAAAATATTTAAAATGATTGCGATGGCGGAGCCATCAAACACGGTTCCGATTTTAGTTGCGTGTGCGATACAGGGCATACGGTTCAGTTCAATTAACTATTTGCGATGAGCAAGAAAAATAGAAATGGGCAGCCAGATGAAGACGTGTGCGATATACGGCATACTGTTCACTCGGATTAACTATTTGTGATGAGGCGGAACAACACAAATGGGCAGCTAGATAAAGGTGTGTGCGATTGAGGGCATACGCTTCGGAAGGATTAACTCTTTGCGATTAGGCAACAGAACAGAAACGGTCAGCCAGATCAAAGTGTCTACGATTGAGGGCATACACTTCACACGGATGAACTATTTGCGATTAGCCACAACAAACAGAAACAGTTAGACAGATCAACGTGTATGCGCAAGACGGGCACATATTCTAATTAAAAGAAGCGTGCGCGATGGTAATAACGAGCGCGCACGGTTTTTGGAACAAGACGTGTGCTGACATTGCCTATTGCGGTGCACCCTATGGTGCAAACGCCACGTACGCGGCCGAGAAAGCGTGCCCACGTTACGCCGTCCGAGAATAGTGGCGCACTTAGAAATTATAGAACCGTCAATAAATTTCGAGCCTTCATCCCGTCACATTCAAAATTACTACCACGCTATATTTAATTGCAAACCTATTCACACCGATCAAAACCTAAACGGTTTCCCACTTAGGAGCGTATTAGTACTCGGTTATAAATACTACTACTCCAAGATGACTGCACATTCCTCCTCAACTCCTCATCCACAAAAACAAACAAGTCATTCATCATCATTCCCTTGCATCTGCCATGGCCAGCGTTAGTTCTGGGTCGAGAGATTACCACCAGGGAGAGGTGAGCATGGAAGCAGAAGCACGAGAGATGTCCCACCTCACCGCGAAAGCAGCCGACATGTCCCGCCGCGCGGCCGTAGCAGCACAGAGGTCCCGCTGCGCTGTCGATGCAGCAGACTGGTCCGGCCGCGCCGTGGAAGCAGCAGAGATGTCCCGCCGCACCGCGAATGCAGCAGAGATGTCCTCCCACGCCGCGGCGGCCTGGGAAAATGTCTCGCGGGCAGGCGAGGACTCTTACAAGCGCATGAGTTTGATCATCCATAGGCAGATGGATCAGATCTCCGGCTGGGCGAGGTTGCAGGACGACATGAAAGCCTCGTTTGAACAGGCTACCGGCGCCATCCGGCAAATAAGTGGGGGAAATGCGAAGCTCCGGGCTGAGCGCGACCTGCTGAGGGCAAAGATCGTCGGAAGTGCGGAGCAGCAGGAGGAGATCACTGCCTTGTTGAAGACGGCCGGCGTCATCGTCAAGAAACTTATGGACGAGAATGAAATGCTCCGCATCGAGCGCCAAAGGCTGGTGGAGGAATCCGTGGATGCTCTAAAGCAGCGTCTTGAGGACACGAAAGAGCTCATCACCGCTCGCCGCGGAGACCAGTTCCCGCGGCCTGCAGCAACGCATCAAGAAAGTAAAGATCAGCGAGCCAGATCGTTGTCTTCCTACTTCTTTTGCCCTTGTGTATTTCAGGCGTTGCCGCATGTGGCGTTTTTAATTATCTTCCTAAATATGTAAGATAATTATTATCCACAATCATCGTCCTTATATTCATTAGTCTTGCTATAAGTCGCAGTCGATGCTATATAGGTTCGTCGGATCTTCCATTAAGATCCGTGCAAAACTTTCTTTTCAGATTTTCTTTTTCCTCTCTTAAATCTCAGTTGAGTGAGACATTGCCACGTCGTGAAACAGGGGCTCGGGCGCCATTAATGGAGACGTTGGGAGGGAGGTGGGCGGCGGATAGAGGTCAAAGGGCTCTCCTCCTGATGGGTACGCGCAGGGGTCTGATCACACGCCTCCCATACTCAAATAGCTACCCCGCACGGCACATCCTAGCCAATAAAAAAAGGGGACGCGTGGCGGCACGTAATTGGTAAGTAGAACGCCTACGGTTTCAATAATACTTGTGTTTCCAATTTGTAACGAGACAACACTTGTTCCAAAATGACTTTGGTGATTGTTAATATGTGCGCCCTCGCAAATCGGATAGAAAAATTACCACAGCATGTTGGTGCCATGTCATGACACCATGCCAAGTTTCATGATTTTCAGGCGAGTTTTGGATTTACGGGAATTTTAAAACCAAGTTTCTCGATGTTTCCGGCCGAGCCAAGACGCCCAGATGTTTGAATTCCATTCCCACTTCTTCCATGGGACCTAGAAGTTCGCCCAAGTACACATAAATGATTTGCAAACTAACTTTTGCGCACTGGAGCATGAGCTTGTACTTCAAATTTGAATTATGTGCATTAAATGCCTGGAAAATCAATTAATGTATAAAAAGGCCAAACGAACCCGGAATAATTCCAAAATTTAGCACGAAACTCCTATTTGGTCTAAGCTGCATGTGTAAAAAAATCAAGGTGGGAGAAGACAGTGTATGTTGTTTCGCACACGGAGGTGACACGTTCCCTCTCGGAACCATGAGCCTTCTTGAGAGAAGCTCCCGTTTGCAAAAAGCTTATACCAAAGCTTGTCCCAATTCGGCCAAAAAAATTACCACAATATGTTGGTGCCATGTCATGACACCATGCCAAGTTTCATGATTTTCAGGCGTGTTTTGGATTTACAGGAATTAAAAAACCAAGTTTCTCAATATTTCCAGCCGAGGCACGACGCCCAGATGTTTGAATTCCATTCCCATTTCTTGCATGGGACCTACAAATTCACCCAAGGACACGCATGTGATTTTTCAACCAACTTTGGTGCACTGGAGCATGTTCTTGTAGTTCAAATTTGAATTATGCACATTAAATGCCCAGAAATTCAAATAATGTATAGAAAAGGCCAAACGAACCCGGAATAATTCCAAAATTTAGCACGATACTTCTATTTGGTCTAATCTGTCTGTGTAAAAAAATTAAGGCGGGAGAAGGCAGTGTATGTCGTTTCGCACACGGAGGTGACACGTTCCCTCTCGGAACCACGAGCCTTCTTGCGAGAAGCTCCGGTTTGCAAGAAGCTTATACCAAAGCTTGTCCCAATTCGGCCAAAAAATTTACCACAGCATGTTGGTGCCATGTCATGACACCATGCCAAGTTTCATGATTTTCAGGCGTGTTTTGGATTTACATGAATTAAAAAACCAAGTTTCTCAATCTTTCCGGCCGAGCCACGACGCCCAGATGTTTGAATTTCATTCGTATTTCTTGCATGGGACCTAAAAATTCATCCGGCCGAGCCACACATGTGATTTTTCAACCAACTTTGGTGCACTGGAGCATGTGCTTGTAGTTCAAATTTGAATTATGCACATTAAATGACCGAAAATTCAATTATTGTATAAAAAATCCAAACGAACCCGGAATAATTCCAAATTTTAACACGGCACTCATATATTTCTATGTTGCCTCTATAAAAAATCAGGGGGGAGGCAGCGTATATTGTTTCGCACACAAAGGTGATATGTCCCCCCTCGGGAACCACGAGTCTTCTCGAGAGAAGCTCCGGTTTGCAAGAAGCTTATACCAAAACTTGTCCAAATGCGGCCAATTTTTTTACCAAAGCATGTTGGTGCCATGAAATGACACCATGCCAAGTTTCATGATTTTTAGGCATTTTTTGAATTTCCAGGAATTTAAAAACCAAGTTTCTCAATGTTCCCGGCCGAGCCACGACACCCAGATATTTGAATTTCATTCCCATTTTTTGCATGGGACCTATAAATTCATCCAAAGACACACATGTGATTTTTCAACAAACTTTGGTGCACTGGAGCATGTGCTTGTAGTTCTAATTTGAATTATGCACATTAAATGCCTAGAAACTCAATTAATGCATAAAAATGCCAAACGAATCCGGAATAATTCCAAATTTAAACACGACACTCATGTAGTTGCTTGTTCACTGTACTTAAATGTTCTAGCAATTCAAACACCATCCTTTCCCTCTGTAACACCATTTTGTCTTTCAAAACATAATGCAAAAATCAGGTATACCACGAACAGTTTACTAGAAAGAATCGTGTGGGATGCGATATAAAATATATTGGCGCACCGTCTTGTCTGGCTTACGCAGTAAGCTTCGTCGTCTACAGTCCAGCGCCCGCGCTTGAACCACACTTGCGCGCCAGTTTCTCGCGGCACCGAGCAAAACTTTTCTGCCACCGCGGAAATATCTATCTCCCCGCCCCCTCCCTCCCACCAAAAGCCACATTTCCACTATTCCTCCTTGTTTTCCAAGTTCAAACCTTCACTGCTGCTTACTGGCAGCTCAGCCTCCTTGTCGGCAACTCTTCTTCTTGCAGCGACGCCTTCTTGCCGGCTACCCTTCTTCTTGCAGCGCCGCTTCCTCGCCGGCGACCCTTCTTCTTGCAGCGCCGCCTCCTCGCCGGCGACCCTTCTTCTGCGCGGCCTCCTCACTGCCAACCCTTCTTCTTGCTGCGCAGCCTCGTCGATATGTTCCGGTAATCCACACCCCACCCATACCATCCTCCTCCTTCCCCGTCCCACATGCCCCGATCGACGGCACGACACCTTCCACCGAAATCACTGTCCCCGTCCTCCAATTAAGCGCCGCCCACAGCCATTTTGCACGCAGTATAAAGTGGAGCTCAGTAGCATCTGGTAGCGGAGAAGCAAATGACGGTCGCACGCGCGCACGAGGTCGCTATGGCTGCCATGCGTGCCGACCGCCAGATATTGGAGGAGCACCTCGTCTTCGAGGCTGCCGTCGACATGCACCGTACCGCCACGCGGTTGTCTACTTTAAAATACAGTTCGTGCTGTTTTCTCGAGGCCACCGCCAGTGCCTTCTAGTGATTTGTCCTCTGTAATGTTAATATGCAATCTGATGTTCAGTTAACAGTTTGGTCATCTGAAATGTAATGTTCAGTTAACAGTTTGGTCCTCTGAAATGTAATGTTCAGTTAACAGTTTGGTCCAACAATTGCTACATTTCGTAGTACTGTTCTCAAGCATTCTTTGTTTTGTTAACTGTCTTATCTTCTAGTACATGTTTCTATTCTGCAATGTCGTGCTCAGTTAACTGTTTTGGTTCATTTGGTCTACTGTGCATTTAACTATTTGGTTCAATTCTGCAATTTGATTTTCATTTGCTGTGGGTACAATTTTGTATTGTTATGCATGTGAGAAGTAAATCAAATTTAGCTGTACTCAATACATATTCTACTGATAGTATGGCAACTCTCAGTTAACCTAATCAAGATCTTATGTGTGTTGTAGGGAAACAATGGGAGACACTGCGGTTTACCATCGAGGTTTGCTCATGCATTGTCCTTTCGCTAATAGCACATTATTGTGCAGTTGCAGGAATCATTCTAATATTTAGGTTTCTTACAATTTGGTCTTGCACATGTAGGTCCTGCTGTCAGAGGCTTAGACCCACTGTTCGACCCATTTTACATACGGGGAAATGAGATGTCCATGAATATCAGTCAAGTCAAGAAACTCAGAAAGATTATTAGGATGAAGAAACTTGCGACGAATAACAGCAAGATCTTTTTTTGCACAATGAAGAAGACATCAGTGAACTATAGGATGGTACTAACTCTTTTGCCTTGTTTTTACCCCTTTGCGCCATTTCAAAATTTATAACAACGATTTATGCATATCTTTGTTTTCAGTACTTTTCAAAGCAGTTCACCGATGATTACCTCTCAAACCACCTGCTTGCTCAAGAGGCGAGGAAGGTATTCATTCAACATCCACGATACAATACTGAAGTCTTCTTGAAGAGGACAAAGGTTGGGCGGGCAATTATCCATAGCCACTGGCCTAAAGTTGCAAGGACATTCAACATCATTGAAGGCTCAATATTTGCCTTCCGCTTCTGCAGTTTCCCAGATGAGATTCATCTGTCTATTTACCGTGTATGATGCTACTTTCCAAAGGTTTTCGATGTTGCATGTGAAACTTGATGCTGTTGTGTAATGGCGTAACTGAGTGCCGAAGCTATCTGATGTAATTCGATTATGAAATCCTGGTTGCCGTTATACGGATAAGAAATATCTGGTGTGTTTTATAAGAAATATCAATTTGATTACTACATGGATTATCAATAATAGGCTAATTACCCTCCTTATTGGGGTTTTCTATTGCAGACGGTTACTCAGATAGCACCGTGGGCGATGAACTCAAACAACCCACACGGTTTCTAGAAAGTAGGCGTGTTCGATCAACTAACAATCACACACAACTTCCGGCAGAGAACTGTTTGCTTTAGGCCACCTTGCACAAACGTTTCCACACAAAAAACTGTGTGTGATATACATACGAACGGAAATGTTTTTCTGGGATTCACCGTGTGGGATGTACATACGAACGGAAACAATTGGGTTTTGATGCCTCGCCAGATTGTACACGAGCTCATTTTGCCCCAGCCTGTGTGCCAGGAGGGCCTATCCCCGACGGTTTCTGGGTCATGTGGGAAGGACCCCCCTATCGCCCACACTCACTTGGCGACAGTTCCAAACACCATCGTGCAAAGGGGTTAAAAACCGTTTGTATAGCAGGTCTCTGCACCAGTGATACCATCAAAATATCGAACACATATCAAGTTCACATGATTACTTGCAACAATATTTCTCCCATGACCTCAAGAACAAAAGTAACTACTCACAAATGATAATCATGCTCAAGATCAGAGGGGTATTAAATAGCATAATGGATCCGAACATATAATCTTCCACCAAATAAACCATATAGTAATCAACTACAAGATGTAATCAGCACTACTAGTCACCCACAAGCACCAATCTATAGTTCCGGTACAAAGTTTGAACAGAAGAGATGAACTAGGGTTTGAGAGGAGATGGTGCTGTTGAAGATGTTGATTGAGATTGCTGATGTCTACTACGCAACTTTATTCTTGTAGACTCGTGTTGGGCCTCCAAGCGCAGCGTTTTGTAGGACAGTAGCAATTTTCCCTCAAGTGGATGACCTAAGGTTTTTCAATCCGTGAGAGGCGTAGGATGAAGATGGTCTCTCTCAAACAACCCTGCAACCAAATAACAAAGAGTCTCTTGTGTCCCCAACACACCAAATACAATGGTAATTTGTATAGGTGCACTAGTTCGGCGAAGAGATGGTGATACAAGTGTAATATGGATAGTAGATATTGGTTTTTGTAATAAGAACAATAAAAAACAGCAAGGTAGCAATTGATAACAAGAAGCACAAACGGTATTGCAATGCTTGATAATGAGGCCTAGGGTCCGTACTTTCGCTAGTGCAATCTCCCAACAATGCTAATATAATTGGATCATATAAGCTTCCCTCAACATCCAATGAAGAATCACTCCAAAGTTCCTATCTAGCAGAGAACATAAGAAGAAATTGTTTGTAGTTATTCTTTCTGATCGATCTATCCAAGAGTTCATACTAAAATAACACCAAGTTATTCTTTCCGATCGATCTATCAAGAGTTCGTACTAAAATAACATAAGTTATTCTTTCCGATCGATCTATCAAGAGTTTGTACTAAAATAACACCAAAACAAATTCAGATTCATAATACTCAATCTAACACAAAGAACCTCAAAGAGTGCCCCAAGATTTCTACCGCAGAAACAAAATACGAGAACGGGCATCAACCCCTATGCATAGATTACCCCAATGTCACCTCGGGAATCCGCGAGTTGAGTGCCAAAACATATCTCAAGTGAATCAATATAATACCCCATTGTCACCACGGGTATTCATATGCAAGACATATATCAAGTGCTCGCAAATCCATAAAAGTATTCAATCCGATAAAACAAAATCTCTAAGGGAAAACTTAATTCATCACAACAAGATAGAGAGGGCAAAACACCATATTATCCAACTATATTAACAAAGCCCGCGATACATCAAGATCGTGTCATCTCAAGAACATGAGATAGAGAGAGATTAAACACATAGCTACTGGTACAAACCCTCAGCCCCGAGGGTGGACTACTCCCTCCTCATCATGGTGGCCGCCGGGATGATGAAGATGGCCACCGATGATGAATTTCCCCTTCGGCGGAGTGCCGGAAAGGGGTCTAGATTGGTTTTTGTGGCTACAGAGGCTTGCGGCGGTGGAACTTCTGATCTAGGGTTACCCCGAGGCTTTTTGGAATATTTGGCAATTTATAGGGCGAAGAGGCGGTGCGGGAGGCCACCGAGGTGGGCACAACCCACCTGGACGCACCTGGGCCCCCAGGCGCGCCCTGGTGGGTTGTGCTCTCCTCGGAGCTCCCCTCTGGTACTTCTTTGGCCCACCGGGTGTCTTCTAGTCTAGAAAAAATCTCCAAAAAGTTTTGCTCCGTTTGGTATTGATTTTCTACGATGTAAAAAACAAGCAAAAAACAGCAACTGTCACTGGGCACTATGTCAATAGGTTAGTCCCAAAAAATGATATAAAGTTGCTATAAAATGATTGTAAAACAACCAAGAATGATAATATAACAGCATGAATACTTCATAAATTATAGATACGTTGGAGATGTATCAATTGCCCTCCCCAAGATGGGAGAGTTGTTGGTGATGATGATGACGATGATTTCCCCCTCAGGGAGGAAAGTTCCCCCGGCGGAATCGCTCCGCCGGAGGGCAAAAGTGCTCCTGCCCAAGTTCCGCCTCGAGATGGCGGCGCTTCATCCTGAAAGTCCTCTCCTTATTTCTTCTAGGTCAAAATGACTTATATACCAGAAGAAGGGCACCGGAGGTGGGTAGAGGAGGGCACAACCTACCAGGGCGCGCCTGGGAGCCGGGCCGAGGAGGGCACAACCCACCAGGGAGCGCCTGAGCTCCCTGGCGCGCCCAGGTAGGTTGTGCCCACCTGGTGGGCCCCCTCTGGTACTTATTTGCTCCAATAATTCTTAGATATTCCATAAAAAATCTCCGTGAAGTTTCAGCTCATTTGGAGTTGTGCAGAATAGGTAGCCTGACGTAGTTTTTTCACGTCCAGAATTCTAGCTGCTGGTATTCTCCCTCTTTGTGTGAACCTTGCATATTATGAGAGAAAAGGCATTAGAATTACTCCAAAAGGCATTATTATGCATAAAAACAATATAAATAACAGTAGGAAAACATGATGTAAAATGGACGTATTAGTGTTCTTGTATAACTCTTACGAACCACAGCTGAAGCTTTAGCATGTTCTTTTATCCTAACAGGAAAATGTGGTTTCTCAATATAAGCAGTACGAATAATAGGATCGACATTATAATTCGTGGTTTCTTCTGATGGGTTCTACTATTTTTACTTTCATGGGAGGACGATATTTAAACCACTTCTTCTTAGGGAGATCAACATGAGTAGAAAATGATTCACAGAAAGAAGCTAATATCTCAGAGTCAAGCCCATATTTAGTGCTAAAATTATTAAAAGCATCGGTACCCATAAAAGATTTAACACAATCAAACTCGATCTTTATACTTGAGTCCTTACCTTCGTCGAGCTCCCAATCTTCATAGTTGCATTTAATTCTTTCCAAGAGATCCCATTTGAATTCAATAGTCTTCTTCATAAAACAACAACTACAAGAAGTATCAAGCATGGACTGATCATTATGAGAAAGCCGAGCATAAAAATTCTGAATAATAATTTCTCTTGAGAGCTCATGATTGGAACATGAATATAATATTGACTTAAGCCTCCCCCAAGCTTGAGCGATACTTTCTCCTTCACGAGGCCAAAAATTATATATATAATTCTGATCATGATGAACTAGATGCATAGGATAAAACTTCTGATGAAATTCCAATTTCAATCGGTTATAATTCCAAGCTCCAATATCATCACATAGCCTATACCATGTCAATGCCTTTATCTTCAAAGATAAAGTGAAGACCTTCTTCTTGACTTCATCTTCGGGTAAACTTGCGAGTTTAAATAATCCACAAACTTCATCCACATAGATCAGATGCATATCAGGATGTAATGTTCCATCTCCTGCATAAGGATTAGCTAGCAGTTTCTCTATCATAAGCAAAGGAATTTCATAATAAATATTTTCAGTAGGTGCAGTTGGTTGAGGAGCAACTCGTTGTTCTTTTGGTCGAGGCGAAGATACCCCGAACAAGCCCGTCAAAGGATTATTTTCCATAGTGACAAGTGAAAATAAATTTCAGCACCCAATATAAATGTTTTCTTACCAAATTCCACTTACCGAAGGCGCTTCACTCCCCGGCAATGGCGCTAGAAAAGAGTCTTGATGACCCACAAGTATAGGGGATCAATCGTAGTCCTTTCGATAAGTAAGAGTGTCGAACCCAACTAGGAGCAGAAGGAAATTACAAGCGGTTTTCAGCAAGGTACTTTCTGCAAGCACCGAAATTATCGGTAACAGATAGTTTGGTAGTAAAATAATTCATAACGAATGACAAGTAACAAGTGTAGAAAAAGTACAGCAAGGTGGCCCAATCCTTTTTATAGCGAAGGATAAGCCTGGATGAACTCTTATATAAAGCAAAGCGCTCCCGAAGACACATGGGAATTATCGTCAGGTTAGTTTTCATAATGCTCATATGATTCACGTTCGTTACTTTGATAATTTGATATGTGGGAGGACCGGTTCTTGGGTGTGTCCTCACTTGGACAAGACTCCCACTTATGATTAACCCCTCTTGCAAGTATCCGCAACTATGAAAGAAGAATTAAGATAAATCTAACCATAGCATGAAACATGTGGATCCAAATCAGCCCCTTACGAAGCAACATAGAAACTAGAGTTTAAGCTTCTCTCACTCTAGCAACCCATCATCTATTACTTCCCAATGCCTTCCCCTAGGACCAACTCATGGTGAAGTGTCATGTCGTCGATGTTCACATAACACCACTAGAGGAAAGACAACATACATCTCATCAAAATCTCGAACGAATACCAAATTTACATGATTACTTATAACAAGACTTCTCCCATGTCTTCAGGAACAAACGTAACTACTCACAAAGCATGCTCATGTTCAAGATCAGAGGGGTATTGAATATCATTAAGGATCTGAATATATGATCTTCCACCAAATAAACCAACTAGCATCAACTACAAGGAGTAATCAACAATATTAGCAACCCACAGGTACCAATCTGAGGTTCTGTGACAAAGATTGAATACAAGAGATGAACTAGGGTTTGAGGGGAGATGGTGCTGGTGAAGATGTTGATGAAGACTGACCCTCCCTCAATGAGAGGATCGTTGGTGATGACAATGGCTTTGATTTCCCCCTCCCGGAGGGAAGTTTTCCTAGCAGAATCGCTCTGCCGGAGCCGTAGATTGCTTCTGCACAGGTTTCGCCTCGAGACGGCGACGCTTTGTCCCGAAAGCTTCCTTCTGATTTTTTATAGGTCAAAACCCTCCATATAGCAGAAGATGGACACCGGGGGCTGGCCAGGGGACCCACAAGCTCAGGGAGCGCACCCTGGGGGTAGGGCGCGTCCCCCAGGCTTGTGGCCACCTGGTGGGTCCCGTTATGTTGTTTCTTCGCCCAATATTTTTTATGTATTCCAAAACAATCCTCTGTAATGTTTCAGGACATTTGGAGTTGTGAAGAATAGGTATCTCAGATTTGCTCCTTCCTGGTCCAGAATTCTAGCTACCGGCATTCGCCCTCTTCATGTAAACCTTGTAAAATAAGAGAGAAAAGGCATAAGTATTGTACCATAATATAAAATAACTGCCCATAATGCAATAAATATCAACATAAAAACATGATGCAAAATGGACATATTAGTAATCGTCACTGATCATTAACAACCTTGTTGAGCCAGAGAAGATGAGACTGCAAAAACTTCATAAAGACCAGAAATAGTAGAAAGGGAAAACATATTTTTCAGGACTGATGTCGCTTGAACTGCGTCAGTATTTCCCCAAAGAGGAAGGGATGATGCAGTACAACTATGGTAGGTATTTCCCTCAGTTGTGAAACCAAGGTATCAATCCAGTAGGAGAACCAAGCAACACTATGTAAATGGTACCTACACACAAAGAACAAATACTTGCAACCCGACACGTAAGATGGGTTGTCAATCCATCCACGGTAAAAAGATAGATAAATTTGTGATAGATTGGATAAATAGCTCTCGATAAAATGCGAAATAAAATAAGTAAAAAAGTGCAGCAAGGTATTTTTGGGTTTTTGGAATAAAAATAGATCTCAAAGCAAATATGATAAAGAATAGACCGGGTGCCGTAGATTTCACTAGTAGCTTCTCTCGAGAAAATAGCATACGGTGGGTAAACAAATTACTGTTGGGTAATTGATAGAAGATCGAATAATTATGACGATATCCAAGGCAATGAATAATATATAGGAATCACGTCCAACATTAGTAGACCGACTCCTGCCTGCATCTACTACAATTACTCCACACATCGATCGCTATCAAGCATGCATCTAGTGTATTAAGTTCATGGAGAAACGGAGTAATGCAATCAGAACGATGAGATGATACAGACGAGATCTATTCATGTAGGAATAGACCCCATCTTGTTATCCTTAATAGCAATGATACATGCGTGTCTTGCTGCCCCTTCTGTCACTGGCAAAGAACACCACAAGATCGAACCCATCACAAAGCACCTCTTCCCATGGCAAGAAAAATCGATCTAGTTGGCCTAACTAAACCAAAGATTCGAAGAAGAAATATGGGACTATAAATAATCATGCATATAAGAGATCAAAGAAAACTCAAATAATATTCATGGATATAGATCTGATCATAAACTCAAAGTTCATCGGATCCCAACAAACACAACGCAAAAAAGTTACATCAAATAGATCTCCAAGAGACCATTGTATTGAGAATTAAAAGAGAGAGAGGATGCCATCTAGCTACTGCCTACGGACCCTTAGGTCTATGGTGGACTACTCACACTTCATCGGAGAGGCACCAATGAAGATGATGAACCCCTCCGTGATGGTGTCTAGATTGGATCTTGTGGTTCTGGAACTTGCGGCGGCTGGAATTGTGTTTCGTCGACTCCTTTCGGTTTTATGGAATATTTGGGAATTTTTAGGGCGAAGAGGCGGTGCAGGGGGAATCCATGGGGGGCACAACCCATCTGGGCGCGCCTGGGATCCTGGGCACACCCTGGTGGGTTGTGCCCACAATGGGCCTCCCCTCTGGTACTTTCTTTTCCCACTGGGTGTCTTCTGGTCCAGAAAAAATCTCCAAAAAGTTTTGCTGCATTTGGACTCCGTTTGGTACTGATATTCTGTGAAGTAAAAAACAAGGAAAAAACAGCAACTGGCACTAGGCACTATGTCAATAGGTTAGTCCCAAAAAATGATATAAAGTTGCTATAAAATGATTATAAAACATCCAAGAATGATAAGATAACAGCATGGAACAAGCAAAAATTATAGATACGTTGGAGACGTATCAAGGACCAAGGCCCTTTTTTACTTGGACTAAGCAAGCAATGGTGCAAACTGACCATGCCTACTAGCTTCGGTTACAATGAACTAAACCCTCTCACTGATCCAACTCTAGCAAGTAAGACACGTGATGAACAACACTAGTTAGGACCCGTTAGGCTGTACAATTCACTGGTTAGCTGCTAATTGACTGAATCAAGTCAATTTCTGTGGGTTATAATAGAGAGTAAAACTGCTCCCTTTAATTGACCGAAACTAGTTCGAAGAGCACATTATTATTTAGTCAAAACTAGCGAAAAGGATCCCAGCCCTGTCCTATATTGTTGTCCATGTACAATATAGTTTGCCAATACTGAACTAGAAATGGTTTGGCATAGAGATTCCACTAGCAACAGCGAATGCATAACCATCATACACCATGGTCCAGGTGAAGAAGAGAACAATGTAGTGTTGCAGCCTCCACTCGGTTCAGTTATAAGCAAATAATACAAAAATGAACTCAGGCCAGAAAAACATCGCGTACCCTTTGTCTCTCGCTGATTTTTTGCAGCTGACTCTTCTCCTACGACCCAAGATCTTTTGTGTCTTGGACTTGCTTTCTTGCTACATATTCTTCTCAGATGGCCCACGTGTGTCGTGGACCTATCAAAGCCACCTAGGACGGGTCCGATGGTTCCTTGTTGTGTTGTTTGCTTGGCATATTCCTTTCAATTGAGATGCTTGAATCCTGATGACAGACAAGACAGTGAGCATCAAGCATGCCTTATACTAACAAAATCAAGCATGCGTCCAGTAGTGAACTGGTAAGACAGTAAAGATCGACAAAAACAAAAATGATGGACATGTCAAGTGCCAGTCAGGCACATAAGTGATACGTCTCCAACGTATCTATATTTTTTTATTATTCCATGCTATTGTATTATCTATTTTGGATGTTTTATATGCATTAATATGCTATTTTATATTAATTTTGGGACTAACTTATTAACCTAGAGCCCAGTGCCAGTTTTCTATTTTTTTCCTTGTTTTTGTGTTTTACAGAAAAGGAATATCAAACGGAGTCCAAACCGAACAAAACTTTCGCGATGATTTTTCTTGGACCAGAAGACACCCACCTAACTTGGTGAGAGGGCCAGAAGATCCCCGAGGAGGCCACAAGCCTCAGGGGCACGCCCTAGTGGGCGGGGGGCGCCCTGAGGGCTTGTGGGCCCCTCGGGAGTCCCCTAACCCTTAATCCAGCACTATAAATTCCCAAATATTCCCAAACAACCAGAATCGTCCACCAAAATACTTTTCCGCCGCCATAACCTTCTGTTCTTGTCAGATCCCATCTTGGGGCCTTTTCCGGCTCCCTGCCGGAGGGGGATTCAATCACGGAGGGCTTCTACATCAACCCTATTGCCCTTTCGATGAAGCGTGAATAGTTTACCACAGACCTACAGGTCCATAACTAGTAGCTAGATGGCTTCTTCTCTCTCTTTGATCTTCAATACAATGTTCTCCTCGATGTTCTTGGAGATCTATCTGATGTAATATTCTTTTGCGGTGTGTTTGTTGCGATCCGATGAATTGTGGATTTATGATTAGATTATCTATGAGTATTATTTGAGTCTTTTCTGAATTCTTATATGAATGATTTGATATCTTTGTATTTCTCTTCGAATTATCGGTTTGGTTTGGCCAACTATATTGGTTCTTCTAGCAATGGGAGAGGTGCTTAGTTTTGGCTTCAATCTTGCGGTGTCCTCACCCAATGTCAAAGTAGGGATAGCGAGGCACGTATTGTATTGTTGCCATCAAGGATAAAAAAGATGGGGTTTTCATCATATTTCTTGATTTTATCCCTCTACATCATGTCATCTTACCTAAGGCGTTACTCCGTTCTTATGAACTTAATACTCTAGATGCTTGCTGGATAGCGGTCGATGTGTGGAGTAATAGTAGTAGATGCAGGCAGGAGATGGTCTACTTGACACGGACGTGATGCCTATATTCATAATCATCGCCTTCGATATCGTCATAACTTTGTGCTTTTCTATCAATTGCTCGACACTAATTTGTTCACCCACCGTATGTTTTCTTTCAAGAGAGAAGCCTCTAGTGAAACCTATGGCCCCCGGGTCTATTTTCCATCATATATTTTCAGATCTATAAACCAAAAAACCCAAAAATACCTTGCTGTAATTTGTTTACTTTTATTTTGTTTTATGTTTTAGTAATCTTTTATATCTATCTCTATCAGATCTCATCCTTGCAAGTGACCGTGAAGGGATTGACAACCCCTTTATCACGTTGGGTGCAAGTGTTTGATTGTTTGTGCAGGTGCATAGATTGGTGACTTGCGTGTACCTCCTACTGGATTGATACCTTGGTTCTCAAACTGAGGGAAATACTTATCTCTACTTTGCTGCATCACGCTTTCCTCTTCAAGGGAAAAACCAACACAAGCTCGAGAAGTAGCAGGAAGAATTTCTGGCGCCGTTGCCAGGGAGGTTCTACATCAAGCCTACCAAGTACCCACCATAAACTCTCATCTTTTGCATTACATTATTGGCGATTTGCCTATCGTTTTCCTCTCCCCCATTTCTAAAATACCAAGTTGTGTGAATTTTCCAACACTAATAATAATGATTTTATTAGTACTCTGATTGCTCCCACCACTAGTGCGGAATTTTATGAAATTAATGCCAGTTTGTCGAAGCTTGTTATGAAAGATCAATTTTCCTGGCCTTCCTAGTGAAGATGCCGCATCCCATCTAAATACTTTCGTTTTGTTGTGTCATATGCAAAAGAAAAAAGATGTGGATAATGATATTGTTAAATTGAAGCTATTTCCGTTCTCACTATGAGATCGTGCTAAAACTTGGTTTTCATCTTTGCCTAAAAATAGGTTTGATTCATGGAATAAGTGTAAAGATGCTTTTATGGAAATACATTAGGAGAAGCTACTAAACTCCTAGATAATATTATGGCAAATTACTCTCAATGGCATACCGAAAGATCTTCCACTAGTAAAAAAAGTGCATGCGATTGAAGAAATTAATACTTTGAGTGGAAAGATGGATGAACTTATGAAATTGTTTGCTAGTAAGAGTGCTCCTATTGATCCTAATGATATGCCTTTGTCTACTTTGGTTGAGAACAATAATGAATCTATGGATGTGAACCCTAGGCCATTTCCTAGTAATTCCTCTAATAATTATGGTAATTCCTACAACAATTCTTATGGAAATTATAATTAAATGCCCTCTGATCTTGAGAACAATATTAAAGATTTTATTAATTCCCAAAAAGTTTTCAATGCTATGGTTGAAGAAAAATTGCTCAAGATTGATGATTTGGCTAAGAACGTTGATATAATTTCTCTTGAGATTGATTCTTTGAAAATTAGATCTATGCCACCCAAGCATGATATTAATGAATCTTTGAAAGCTATTAAAATTTCTATTGTTGAGTGTAAAGAAAGAACCACTAGGATGCGTGCTAAGCGAGATTGGTTTGTAAAAGCGTGTTCTTCTAGTTTTTCCGAGAATAATGATGAAGATCTTAAAGTAATTGGTGTGACTCCTATTGAATCTTTGTTTTGTAATATAAATCTTGATAAATATGGGACTGGAGATGAGTCAACTTTAGCTAGAAGGCGTCCCAATGATTCGGAGTTTAAAGATCTTAATGCAAAAATGGATAAAAGTGGGGTTGGAGAGGTCAAAACTTTAAGTAGCGATGAACCCACTCTTTTGAATTTCAAGGACTTTAATTTTTATAATTTCTCTTTGATAGATTGTATTTCCTTGTTGCAATCCATGTTGAATTCTCCTCATGCTCATAACCAAAATAAAGCTTTTATTAAACATATCATTGATGCTATGATGAAATCTTTTGAAGAAAAACTTGAGTTGGAAGTTTCTATTCCTAGAAAGCTTTATGATGCGTGGGAACCTACTATTAAGATAAAAACTAAATATTATGAGTTCCATGCTTTGTGTGATTTGGGTGCTAGCGTTTCCACGAGTCCAAAAACATTATGTGATGTGCTAGGTTTCCGTGAATTTGATGATTGTTCTTTAAATTTGCATCTAGCGGATTCCACTATTAAGAAACCTATGGGATGGATTAATGATGTTCTTATTGTTGCAAATAGGAATTATGTGCCCGTAGATTTCATTGTGCTTGATATAGATTGCAATCCTACATGTCCTATTATTCTTGGTAGACCTTTCCTTAGGATGATTGGTGCAATTATTGATATGAAAGAAGGAAACATTAGATTTCAATTTCCGTTAAGGAAGGCCATGGAACACTTCCCAAGAAATAAAATTAAGTGGTCATATGAATCTATTATGAGGGCTACTTATGGATTGCATACCAAAGATGACAATACCAAGATCTATGTTTTATGCGTAGCTAGGGGCGTTAAACAATAGCGCTTGTTGGGAGGCAACCCAATTTTATTTTTATGTTTTTGGATTTTGGTTCTGTTTTTCAATAAAGAAACATTATTACCTCTGTAGTAATTTTGTTTTGGTGTTTTAATTAGTGTTCGAGCCAAGCAAGACCTTTGGGATGGTCTACGGTAATAGTTCATTTGATTTTGCTGAAAAACAGAAACTTTTGCGCTCATTGCTGAAAATTCAATAAATCACCGAAACATGATTTTGATCTGAATTGCTTACACAAGATTGATGTGAAAATTTCCCAGGTTGTCCTAATTGTTCAGAATTTTTGGAGTTACAGAAGTTTACAAAGATTACAGATTGCTACAGACTGTTCTGTTTTTGACAGATTCTGTTTTCTATGTGTTGTTTGCTTATTTTGATGAATCTATTGGTAGTATCGGGGGGTATGAACCATAGAAAATTTGGAATACAGTAGATATTACATGAATATATATAAATAATGAGTTCACAACAGTACCAAAAAGTGGTAATTTATTTTCTTGTACTAACGGATCTCATGAGTTTTCTGTTGAGTTTTGTGTTGTGAAGTTTTCAAGTTTTGGCTAAAGATTTGATGGACAACGGAATAAGGATTGGCAAGAGCCTAAGCTTGGGGATGCCCAAGGCACCCGAAGGTAATAGTCAAGGACAACCAAGCATCTAATTTTGGGGATGCCCCGGATAGCATCCCCTCTTTTGTCTTCAATCCATCGGTAAATTAACTTGAGGCTATATTTTAATTCACCACATGATATGTGTTTTGCTTGGAACTTCTTGCATGATATGAGTCTTTGCTTTTTAGTTTGACACAATCATCCTTGCTGTACACACCTTTTGAGAGGGACATGCATGAATCGTAATTTATTAGAATACTCTATGTGCTTCACTTATATCTTTTGAGCTAGGCAATTAGCTCTAGTGCTTCACTTATATCTTTTTAGAGCATGGCGGTGGCCTTATTTTATAGAAATTGTTGAACTCTCATGCTTCACTTATATTATTTTGAGAGTCTCTAAACAGCATGGTAATTTGCTTAGGTTATGTATTTAGACCTAATATGATGGGCATCCAAGAGGGATATAATAAAAACTTTCATATAAAGAGCGTTTAATACTATGAGAAGTTTGATTCCTTGCAATTGATTTGAGATATAAAGAAGGTGATATTAGAGTCATGCTAGTGAGTAATTGTGGATTGGTAGAAATACTTGTGTTAAAGTTTTTTATTCCCGTAGCATGTACGTATGGTGAACCGTTATGTGATGAAGTCGGAGCATGATTTATTTATTGATTGTCTTCCTTATGAGTGGCGGTCGGGGGCGGGCGATGGTCTTTTCCTACCAATCTATCCCCCTAGGAGCATGCGTGTACTACTTTGTTTTGATAGCTAATAATTTTTTGCAATAAGTATGTGAGTTATGTCTGACTAATGTTGAGTCCATGGATTATACGCATTCTCACCCTTCGTCGGTGCATTAAACCCACCATATACCTTCCTCAAAATAGCCACCATACCTACCTATTATGGCATTTCCATAACCATTCCGAGATATATTGCCATGCAACTTCCACCGTTCCATTTATTATGACATGCTTCATCATTGTCTTATTGCTTTGCATGATCATGTAGTTGGAATAGAAGAGGCCAAAAGAGGCCAAAAGAGGCCCAAACGAAAAAATGAGAGCAAAGAGAGAAGGGGCAATGCTACTATCCTTTTACCACACTTGTGCTTCTATGTAGCACCATGATCTTCATGATAGAGAGTCTCCTATGTTTTCACTATCATATACTAGTGGGAATTTTTTATTATACAACTTGGCTTGTATATTCCAACACTAGTAGAAAAAGGACCTAATGTTCAGCTCATTAGTCCCGGTTTGTAAATGAACCGGCACTAATGTGACCATTAGTGCCGGTTCCAACGGCTAGGCGGGCGAGCATCATTAGTCCCGGTTCATGTTGAACCTTTAGTACCGGTTCATGCCATGAACCAGGACTAAAGAGGTGGTGGCAGGCTGGTGTCAGGCTGGGGCCCCACCAACACCTTTAGTCCCGGTTCGTGGCACGAACCGGGACTAGAGATGCACCTTTAGTCCCGGTTTGTATAACCAACCGGGACTAAAGATCATCCTATATAAACCCCTTTGTCCAGCCCGAGCTCTCTGTTCTTCCCCTTTCCTCTCCTCTCTATTTTCTTCCTCTCCTCTCGAGCTCATCCTCCATTTTTGCCAAAATTTGTCAAGATTTGAAGGCACCCCATCCATCCAAGTGATCACAAAGGTTAGCAACTTTGTCCTTTCATCTCTCAATGCTAGATTAGCTCTTGCAATGCTCTATAAGTATAGTGATTTGTGGGTTTTAGTTTGGGAGGAATTATATGTGGTAGTTTATTTGATTTATATGCAATTTGAGCTCAAAATAACTCTTAGTTTGCATATGTAGGTGTGGTTTACTTAGTGCCTTCCCGTCTCCGTCCTAACCACGGTCGATCGCCCGCACCGTCGATCCCGTCACCAGCACCACCTTGTGGTGAGCCTCTTGTTCTTATCTTTCATTTTTATATAAAAAAATCATGTTTGTGTGATTTTAGATATATAGTTACTTGTATATTTTTCTTACCCGTACGTTGTTTGTTATACATAGTGCCATGGTTTTGATATCCGTCCCTGTCGGCCCTCGTCCGGTTTATGATTCGGATGTGGTATATTCTCTTTTATAACTATTTGTTGCATTTCGTGTTTATGAAAAATTATGCCCATCAAGTTGACATAGATATTTTTATCTAGGAGGTATGTGAACCGGAAATTCCAACCGACCCTATTGTCGAGAGGTTAAATTTAGTTGAAAAAGAAAACGAGTATTTGAAAGAAAAATTGAAAAGAATTGAGGAGGAGAAGATGGAATTGGAGTTGCATGTTGCCGATGTCGTCGATGATCACAAGATCAAGATGGAGAAAATGCGCTTGAAGATTAGAAAGATTAGAAAATATGCCATTGATAGTGAGGCTTGGTATCATTATGATGTTGGATCAATTGTTACCTTAGTTGCGATCTTGATCGCATTTGTTGTTGCATTTAAATGCTTTAGCTAGAGAGTTTGTATGTTGTTTTATGAGAATAAGTGTGTATGAACTTTATGTATGAACTTGTATTAATTTGGTCTTTTCGGTGCTGTGTAATGAAGATGAGCCGGCAATGGATGTACGATGACCGATGCTCTACCCAGTTCGTTAAAGGCGTGCATACATTTCTGCTTGCGGCTGAGGCTAACAAGCGGGCGGATGGTTTTATGTCTTGTCCATGTGCTGGCTGTAAGAATGATCACAATTACTCTAACTCAAGAACCATTCACTGGCACCTGTTTGAGTCCGGTTTCATGCCCCACTATAATGTTTGGACCAAGCACAGAGAAAGAGGGTTTATGATGGAAGACAATGAAGTAGAAGAGGATGATGACAACTATCCTGGCCATGGGTTCTCTGAATACGATGGTACAATAATGGGGGAAGAAGCTGAGCCGGCAATGCGGGAAGAAGCTGAAGAAGAGGCATCAGATGAGCCCGCTGATGATCTAGGTCGGGCCATTGCCGATGCAAAGAGAAACTACGCAAGTGAAAAGGAGAGGCTGAAGTTGCAGCGCATGTTAGAGGATCACAAGAAATTGTTGTACCCAAATTGCGAAGCTGACAAGAAAAAGTTGGGCACCACACTGGAATTGCTGCAATGGAAGGCAGAGAATGGTGTATCTGACAAGGGATTTGGAAACTTGCTGATAATGTTAAAGAAGATGCTTCCAAAGGACAACGAATTGCCCGAGAGTACATACGAAGCAAAGAAGGATGTCTGCCCTCTAGGATTAGAGGTGCAGAAGATACATGCATGCCCTAATGACTGCATCCTCTACCGCGGTGAGTTCGAGGATTTGAACGCATGCCCGGTATGCGGCGCATTGTGCTATAAGATCTGCCGCGATGACCCTGGTGATGTCGAGGGCGAGCGCCCCAGGAAGAAGATTCCTGCCAAGGTGATGTGGTATGCTCCTATAATACCACGGTTGAAATGTCTGTTCCAAAACAAAGAGCTTGCCAAGTTGATGCGATGGCACAAAGATGACCGTCAGAAAGGCGGGAAGTTGAGAGTGCCCGCTGACGGGTCACAGTGGAGAAAAATCAAGAGGAGGTGGAGGGACTTTGCAGATGACACAAGGAACGTATGGTTTGGTCTAAGCGCAGATGGCCTTAATCCTTTTGGGGAGCAGAGCAGCAATCATAGCACCTGGCCTGTGGCTCTATGTATGTATAACCTTCCTCCTTGTTGTGCATGAAGCGGAAGTTCATTATGATGCCAGTGCTCATCCAAGGCCCTAAGCAACCCGGCAACGACATTGATGTGTACCTAAGGCCATTAATTAGTTGAAGAACTCTTACAGCTATGGAATGGAAAAGGTGTACGTGTGCGGGATGAGCTCGATCAGGAAGAATTTGACCTACATGAGTTGCAGTTTGTGACCATCAATGATTGGCCTGCTCTCAGTAACCTTTCAGGACAGACAAACAAGGGATACCGCGCATGCACGCACTGTTTGGATGATACCGATAGTATATATTTGGATAATTGTAAGAAGAATGTGTACCTGGGACATCGTCGATTTCTTTCGAGCAGGAATCCCATAAGAAAGAAAGGCAAGCATTTCAAAGGTGAGGCAGATCACCGGACGAAGCCTCGCCACCGTACTGGTGATGATGTACATGATATGGTCAAGGATTTGAAGGTAATCTTTGGAAAGGGTCCTGGCGGACAATCTGTTCTGAATGACGCTGACGGACGCGCACCCATGTGGAAGAAGAAATCTATATTTTGGGACCTACCCTATTGGAAAGACCTAGAGGTCCGCTCTGAAATCTATGTGATGCACGTGACGAAGAATCTTTGCGTGACCCTGCCTGGCTTCTTGGGCGTGTATGGGAAGACAAAAGATACACCGGAGGCACGGGAGGCCAGCAACGTATGCACGGAAAATACGGCATACATCAGGGTCATGCCAGCTACGCTCTTACCAAAGAAGAGAAGGAAATCTTCTTTGAATGCCTGCTCAGTATGAACGTCCCGTCTGGCTTCTCGTCGAATATAAAGGGAATAATAAATATGGCAGAGAAAAAGTTCCAGAACCTAAAGTCTCATGACTGCCACGTGATTATGACGCAATTGCTTCCGGTTGCATTGAGGGGGCTTCTACCGAAAAACGTTCGATTAGCCATAGTGAAGCTATGTGCATTCCTCAATGCAATCTCTTAGAAGGTAATCGATCCAGAAATCATACCAAGGTTAGAGAATCATTTGGTGCAATGTCTTGTCAGTTTTGAGTTGGTCTTCCCACCATCCTTCTTCAACATCATGACGCACGTCCTAGTTCACCTATGCGAAGAGATTGCCGTTCTGGGTCCTGTATTTCTACACAATATGTTCCCCTTTGAGAGGTTCATGGGAGTCTTACAGAAATATGTTCATAACCGTGCTAGGCCAGAAGGAAGCATCTCCAAGGGCCATGAAAATGAGGAGGTCTTTGAGTTTTGTATTGACTTTATTCCTGACCTTCAGCCTATTGGTGTTCTTGAATCACGGCATAAGGGCAGACTCGGTGGAAATGGCACGCTAGGACAGAAACAAATAATATGTATGGACGGGCATTCTCTCACTCAAGCACACTACACAGTTCTACAAAATTTCGCCTTGGTGGCTCCGTATATGGAGGAACACAAGAATATTCTACGCTCCAAACACCCGGAGCAGTCTGACGACTGGATTACACGTGAAGAAACAGGGACTTTCGCCGGTTGGTTGCAGACACGTGCCATGCATGACGACGCTGTTGAAGATGACCTGTACTTGCTGTCCTAGTTACCATCTTTGAATATAATGACTTTCAAAGGGTACGAGATAAATGGGAATACATTTTACACGATCGCCCAAGATAAGAAGAGCACCAACCAAAACAGTGGTGTCCGCTTTGATGCAGCAACCAAGAGGGGAAAGTACACATATTATGGTTACATAGAGGAGATATGGGAACTTGACTATGGACGTGGTTTGAAGGTCCCTTTGTTTCGGTGCAAATGGGTCAATCTGACACGAGGCGGGGTAACGGAAGACCTGCAGTACGGAATGACAACAGTGGATCTCAACAATCTTGCGTACGTAGACGAACCATTCGTCCTAGCCAATGATGTGGTGCAGGTTTTCTATGTGAAGGACATGTCTACCAAGCCGAGAAAAAGAAAAGATAAGGAAGTGAATACATCATACGATGAGCCAAAGTGCCACATAGTTCTTTCAGGGAAAAGAAACATCGTGGGAGTGGATGACAAGACAGACATGTCAGAAGATTATGAAAAGTTTCATGAAATTGCTCCCTTCACAGTGAATATTGACCCGAGCATCCAGTTAAATGATGAAGATTGTCCATGGTTACGGCGCAAAGGGACACACGCGAAGAAAAAGTTTCACACCCAAAGATCCCACTCTGGGATGTGACCGGCTTCACTCTCATCACTTTCTTCTCTAGTGAGTTTCCGGACTTATATATCTGGAAAGTCCCACTTTGGACAAACCGTAGGGAATCTTTGTAATAGTTAGGGTGTTTATGTGTTTTGGCATTTGAAACGTGTACTTTTGTGCTTCGGACAAACGTCATCAATTTTCATCCCTTTCTAACTTCATGTACAAAATGAACTCTGAAAAGGTTGAAAGTTGGCATGGTATCATCATTTCACCCACATAGCATGTGCTAAAAAGTTGAGAGGGTTACGGCAAAAACTGTATCCACTTCGTGTATGAAATGGACAATCTCTTTCTAAGTATCAGGGTTTCGGACGAAAACTCATCTGTTACAAAGGCATTTCATTTTTTTAAACTTATTTCAACTCCAAACTTTTTGTGCGTTCAGTATGCACCATTCAAAGCCACATCATCAATTTTCAACCCTTTCTGGCTTCATTTGCTATTTTTCATGCATTTACTGATTTTTTTGAGCTAAATAACCCTGAAATTGAAAAGCACTACAAATGAACTCTGAAAAGGTTGAAAGTTGGCATGGTATCATCATTTCACCCACGTAGCGTGTGCTAAAAAGTTCAGAGGGTTACGGCAAAAACTGGATCCTCTTCGTGTACAAAATGGACAATCTCTTTCGAGGTATCAGGGTTTCGGACGAAAACTCATCTGTTACAAAGGCATTTAATTTTTTTAAACTTATTTCAACTCCAGACTTTTTGTGCGTTCAGTATGCACCATTCAAAGCCACGTCATCAATTTTCAACCCTTTCTGACTTCATTTGCTATTTTTCACACATTTAATGATTTTTTTAGCTAAAGGACCCTGAAATTGAAAAGCACTACAAATGAACTCTGAAAAGGTTGAAAGTTGGCATGGTATCATTATTTCACCCACATAGCATGTGCTAAAAAGTTGAGAGGGTTACGGCAAAAACTGGATTCACTTCGTGTATAAAATGGACAATCTCTTTCGAAGTATGAGGGTTTCGGACGAAAACTCATCTGTTACAAAGGCATTTCATTTTTTTAAATAACCTAAGTATTACCAAATTGAATATAATGATAAAACACACTTATATTAAACATAAGAAAAACGAATCACTGAAAAATCTATTTTTAAATAAAGTTATTCACAAACTAGTGATTCACACAAATTTTAAGTAATTCAAATTTAAACTATTCAAATTTGAAAACTACTAGCACTAATAGAAAGTTTATAATTTTTTTACCTAAAGCAAAAATATTCACAATGAAACTCTATATAAAGCAAAAAACAACTCAGAAATAAAAGAAAATAAATAACACAGAGAACAAAAAAAAATTAAAAAAAGTGCGCCTACTGGGCCACAACGGCCTGCATACGACTAGAAACCCAACCTATAGTTGGGCCAGGATGCAGGCCCGCAAGGCCCAGTCGGCCCACAGGGCAGCGCAGCAGTTTTAGGCCCAGAAGCCTGCTTTGGAGAGGAGCTCGAAGGAGCAGCCGCGGCTGGGTTTATAAACCAGTGCGGCTGCCCTTCGTTCGGCGAGGTGGGACTAAACTTCTGCACCGCGCACATGGGAAACGTAGGCTTTAGTCCCGGTTGGTGGCTCCAACCGGGACTAAAGGGGGGGCTTTAGTCACGGTTGGAGCCACCAAGCGGGACTAAAGGCCTGCGCTTCCCACCGCTTGGCCTGGCCAAAACTGACCTTTAGTCCCGGTTGGTGGCTCCAACCGGGACTAAAGGTCCCTCCTATATATACTGACACTTCGAATATTTTCAGTTTCATCTCCCTCTTCTTCATCCTCTGCTTCGATCGACATCGCCGCCGCCCCCGTCGCCACCCCCTCGCGCGCTGTCGCCGTCCCCGTCGCCGCCCCCTGTCCCCGCCCCCGTCCCCGTCGCCGTATGTCCCCGTCGCCGCCCCCGTCGCCTCGCCTCGCCGGCCGTCGCCCCGATGTGAGCCATGGCCGCCCCTCCCATCGCGCGCGCGCGCGCGCACACACACACACATTTTCTTAATTATTTTTTGTTTTTCTGTTTTTTGGTTGAATTAGATGAATTAGATATATATAAATGTTAATTAGATGAATCAGATATATATAAATGTTAGATGAATGTTTTTTTAGCTTTTTATACTTTTTGTTATAGAAATGTTTAGATGAATTTTAGATATATAAATGTTAATTAGATGAGTAGGACTTTTAATTTTTTATACTTTATGTTTTGATGTTTTATTGAGTAGGAATTTTTTATGTTTTAGATGTATATATGTATGTTTTGATGTTTTAGATGTTTGAATGTATTAAAAGTTTGTCATATTGAAAAAAGTTTAAATGTTGCATATTTCACGATGCAACATTTGATCCAATGTAACTGGATGCAATAATTTTGACATATGTCAAAGTTTGAATTTTGACATATATATGCAACATTTGATCATATGTCAAAGTTTGATCATATGTCAAAGTTTGAATTTTGACATAAGGGATTTATCAAGAATGCCCCCATTATGGATGTGCATAATTAAGTTGATGACATTTTTTTCTGATCTCATCTACGTACCCCTCACTACAGGAATCAGCTTCTTTGCCGTCTGCCATGGCAGACGGCAAAGGCATGAATGGCGGTCGGCAAAGCTCTTTGCCGACTGCTAGCTGTCGGCAAACAGTCCGGCTCAATTCCTGCCGGTAAAGGCCTTCTTTGCCGTCTGCTTCAGAGAAGCGGACGACAAAGGTTTATGCCGTCAGCCGTTTGCGGCCAGCAGACGGCAAAGAGCGTAGACGGCAGTGAGGTGAGGTGGGAGCCGTTAGGGGTTAACGGCGTGCTTTGCCGTCAGCCGGCAGACGGCAAAGAGGCTAAGGTCTTTGCCGTCTGCTGGCGGACGGCAAAGAGCCCAAATAGGAGTCACTGGGAAGCTGCCACGTGGCCTTATTTGCCGTCAGCCGGCAGACGGCAAAGAGGCTAAGGTCTTTGCCGTCTGCTGGCGGACGGCAAAGAGCCCAAATAGGAGTCACTGGGAAGCTGCCACGTGGCCTTATTTGCCGTCTGCTAGCGTCGGCAAGGGATTTGAATCTTTGCCGTCTGCCAGCATCGGCAAAGACCTTAGCCTCTTTGCCGTCTGCCAGCTGACGGCAAAATGCCCAATAGGCAACCCAGTTTCCCAGGTTGCACAGGTACTGCCACGTGGCCTTCTTTGCCGACTGCTAGCTGTCGGCAAGGCTCTTTGCCGACTGCAGCAGACGGCAAAGCTCTTTGCCGTCTGCTAGCAGACGGCAAAGAGCCTATTAAACCCTGTTTTTAATTGAATTCATTCAATTTGAAAGAAATTCATGATACACAGATAATACATATATACACAACAAGCATATCCAACAATATATCCACAAGTCCAACATATACCATATGACATAAGAAGTTTCCAACAACATATCCATAGTGACATACACATCCAAACAAGTTCCCAAACATGTTTTCATAAACAAAAGGAAGCACAAGGAGAATATATGAGTCCATAATGCAAGCTTCCTCATCTCAAGCCAAATCTGCAAATTGGGAAAGATGAAAGTTAGAGAAGAAGAAGAAGAGGAAAAGAGAAGAAGAAGAAAAGAAGAAGAGGAAAATAAGAGAAGATTTATATTCTCTTTCTTTCTCTCCTCCCCCTCTTCTTTATCTTCTCTTTTCCAACAAATGTAGTTAAAAAAGCCAATTTAGAGCTAAGCTAGGTAAATAGGTCATTTTGGAGATAAGACTAAGCAATGTATCATATTGGAGCTAACCTACGTAAACTTGGTCATTTTGGAGCTAAGCTAAGTTAAATGGATCATATTGAAGCTAACCTAGGTAAACTTGGTCATTTTTGAGCTAACCTACGTAAAAATGTCATTTTTTGCTATGTAGGTAAAAATGCTAAGTGTGTAGGTCAATTTAGAGCTAACTTAGGTAAATAGGTCATTTTGGAGCTAACGCGGGTAAAATGGATCATATTGTAGCTAACTAGGTAAACTTGGTCTTTTGGAGCTAACGTAGGTTAAATGGATCATATTGGAGCTAACATAGGTAAACTTGGTCATTTTGGAGCTAACCTGGCTAATTAGGCCATTTTTGACATACTAAGCTTTTGTGTCATTTTAGAGGACAAAACAATAAGTATATGACATTTATGAGGTTAGCAAGGTTACTAGCCATTTACGAATAAAAACAAGTAAGAGGGGAAAAGAAGAAGAAGAAGAAGAAGAAGAAGAAGAATAAGAAAAGAAGAAGAATAAGAAAAGAAGAAGAAATTCTTCTTCTTCTTCTTTCTTATTCTTCTTCTTCTTCTTCTTCTCTTCTATTCCTTCTTTTTTCCTATTCCTTGATTTTCTTCATCTTATATGTCATTTGTGGACTAAATAGGCTAAAATTATGTCATAAATGGGCTAAATAGGCTAAGCAAGAGGAGGAAAAGAAGAAGAAGAAGAGAATAATAATAAGAAAAGAATAATAATAAGAAAAGAAGAAGAATAAGAAAAGAAGAAGAAATGTTCTCTTCTTCTTCTTCTTTTCTTATTCTTCTTTCTTCTCTTCTTTCTTTCTTTCTCTTCTTCTCTCTCCTATTCCTTCTTTTCTTCCTATTCCTTGATTTTCTTCATCTTATTATGTAGATTGTGGACTAAATAGGCTAAATATGTCAAAATGGACTAAATAGGCTAAATAAGAAAGAAAAATACCGGTATCACGGAGGTGAAGGACCGGCGGGGCTGCGCCAGTGCCAGACTGAGGTGAAGGGCCGGTCGGGGTTCCACCAAGGCCAGACGGAGAAGCATCGGTTGATGTTGTCGGGAAGCATTTCACACAAAGATCATTCAATGTCGTTTGCATGATGCAACATAAATGTGAATAAAGTAAACTAACGACCGTTCAAATCAAACTCCACGTGGTCGCCGGAGCAATCTGGGGCATCGGCGGAGGGGTCTGACCGCTTTTCCGCAATGCTCTACCACATTTGGTGTCTCACAGAGTTAGTCATATTAGTTAGTAATGGAACAAACATTATGTGCCGATGTTTGGCTAATATGCAGGAGAAAACGTACCACCAAGATGTCGTATAGGGCCCGGTTTTGAGCATCGTTCGGTTTCTCTCTCCTCCAACAGCCTGGCCGTCCTCTCCTCCAGCTCCTCTCCCTTCTCCTCCGCTGCCTTCTTTGCGCCTCCAAAAGCGTCGATGGTGTTTGCTCTCTCTCTTTCTCAAGGCAGCCTGCAACCACACCATCCTCGTTAGCATTGTAATCATCGACGGACGCACACACAATGTAATGGATAGGAAAGGTTATCCGAGTCTGGATAAAACTAACCGCCATGGCGAGCTCCGATGGCCGTGCACGAGGCATTATCTCAGGATCAGAGCTACTCTGGCGCTTCTTGATCTGTGTGAGAGTCTTAGGACAACGTATCAGTCCATCACCAATGGCTATCGAGCCATGGGACCTCCCACCACCAGATATCATAACCAGCTCTGTATCAAAAGGATCCTGGCTCGGGTTAAAGTCCTCCCCTTTCCTTGCCTTCCCCTCGTCTCTGTACCTCACGAGCTTGTTGCGGGAGGAGATGTTGGTGAAGGTCTCTGGATGATCTAGGTCAGACTCCGAGAATGCCTTGGCCTTCTTGTACGGGGCACTATGGGCCATGCCATAGAGGTCGAACAGACTTGGCACGGGCTTCTTGTTGTGGTGCGACTGAGAGAGAGGAACAAAATATTAGTCAAGGGCTCAAGCTAGCATGAAGATTGAAATTGCTATGTAAATAAGGTCATTTTGGAGCTAAGTAAGGTTATTTTGTCATTTTTGAGGAAAAAAAGCTAAGTTTAGGTCATTTTGGAGGTAACCAAGATTATTATGCCCATTTTGACCAAACTATGCTAATTATGTCAATATTGAGCTATCCAAGGTAGTTATGCCTTTTTTTAGCTAACTAAAGCATATTTAGGCATTTTATAGAGCTATCTTAGGTTATTATGTCATTTTAGAGCTAATTATGTCATAAATTAACAAGCTAAGATTATTTTACGTCATTATTGAGCTATCAAAGGTAGTTATGCAATTTTTTAGCTAACTAAAGCATATTATGTCATTTTAGAGCTAATTATGTCATAAATGAACGAGCTAAACTAAGTTTAGGTCATTATTGAGCTATCCAAGGTAGTTATGCCATTTTTTAACTAAGTAAGCATTATTGAGCTATCCAAGGAAAAATGCTATCATGTAGAATGAAATTGCATGAATCATGAAGCAAACCACATACCCAGTGACCCCCGTACTCAAACAGGTCGGAGCTCCCTTGATGGTGTGGCACACCAACCATTTGGGCACGCTTATCCTTGGCCCTTTGGTGTTCGACTAGCCATTTGGGAGAGCACCACTCATCCACCAACGCCTCCCAACAGTCCATCCTATCCGCACACCATCTCGGGGGCACCTAAGTTAGTCAAGAGAAATTTCAGCGCTACGCCTACGAATCAAATCAAGAGAACTAAGTTCAAGGCCTTAAGAATAGGTAATTACCAGCATGTACTTCTCCTTAGTCAGAAACTTACCGCGACACTTCTTCTTCGCCCTCCTAATACCCTTCGAGGCGTAGTAGTCTCGAACGGCCTGCAGCCGAGCCTCGTGCCGTAAGTTCTTAAGTAGGCGCTTGCACTCGACTTCGACAACCGAAGCCGCAGCCTCCTGCTCTCCATCTGAAATCCTGTAGAAGGTCTGCAGTCAAACAAGACAACGCTGATTAGTAAAATCACTACGTACTGTTGATCTTTAATTCTGTAAAGGAGAAATTACCCAGAACCGACGGAACACAATGTCGGCCACCGTCTCGCACTCGACACCGGCGACCATCTCCCCCGGCGGGGCCGGGGCAGCCTCGTACAGCTCCCAGCTAAGTGCTAGCTGTGGAACCTGACCCTCACCGGGCAACGTGACCCACCCAGGGAAGTGCTGCCGGCAAAGCACACCAAGGACCTGGTTGGGCCTGCGGACACCACGGGGGTGTACCCAGCCCCTGCAGTATGTCAAGGCCAATGCATTAGATATTAATTTGAAGAAACATGAAGGCAAAAGGTTAAAAAAGAGTAAATTCACTTACTTCAACCCATTAGGCTGTATCAACCACCTCTGGTCGGGGGTCGTTGGCACGGGCGGGAGCTTTGTACCGCCACGCTGGTAGACCTTCTTGCCCTTGTCAACCATCTCGCCCTCGCTGTAGCTATCATCAGAGAAGGTGTCCTCGCTATCATCAGTAGGGCCACTAGCATCTGGAGTCTCGTGCGAAGAAGACTCCGGGACTGGAGTCTTCTGGGACGAAGACTCTGGGACCGGACTCACGTGGGGCGAAGGAGAGGCGCCCAGAGTCTGGTGGCGCGAAGGATCAGCGACCCCAGTCTGGTGGGGCGAAATATCGACGACCCGAGTCTGGTGGCGCGAAGGAGAGGCGACCCCAGTCTAGTGGGGCGAAGGATCCGCGACCCGAGTCTGGTGGGCCGAAGAATCGACGACCGGAGGCTCATGGACCGGAGTCCGAGATGGGTCCACGTCAGACGGAGCGGTCCTGTGGTCGGGTGAATCAGCTAGGGGTGGCGGCGAGGAAGGCGTAGCAGCCTTCCTACCTCTCCCGCTGCCACGTCCACCTCTAGCAGCCTTCTTCGTCCTCCCCCGACCTCTGCCGGCCGAAGAAGAAGGGCCCGCCGGTGCTGACTGCATACTGTCTAGCAGCGCTCTCTGGAGGGGCTGGGCTGGAATAATGGAAGCACCCCTCCCAGGAGCGCTCGCACGAGGCTCGGAGCGCTCTGGACCCTTGCCCACCATCCTGTCAACACCTGCAATGACAAAAAGTAAACAACATTAGTATAACATAAAAATTTTGAATAACTGACATGAATACTATGTATATAATTTAAGAGTATCATCATCATGAACATAATAAAAAATTGAATACCTGACATTACTAATATTACTCTGAATCGTCTATATATGCTCCGGGATCATTAAATGCATCATCATCATCACTATCAGTGATGAGCTCATCATCATCATTAATAAATGCATCGACATGTGGAAGGCCTCCTTTACGTAATTGTTCAAGCATTGAAAAGTCATCTGCAGCAGTAACTTCTTCTTGTTCCGGCTCAGGGGTGAAGTCGGATTCACTATCGCTGTCTACTTCAATGTTCAGGGGTACAGTTGAGCGGTTCTTGAAATGTTTTTTGGAAAGACGTGTTTCTTGGAAGAATTCTCCTTCGTCATATGTGTCTTGGTCATAATCCTCTTCATTGGGGGGAGGTGGTCTAACACGTGGCGGCACTTCATAAACGACATCCCAACCACTGAGATTTGAATCACTTTGACAGGCCCACGGTAGGTAGAAAACTTGGGTTTCCTGTTGAGCCGTAATATAGACATCAGGAACATCCAAATGGGTGCTTTGTTTGATTTCGACTAGCCCTATATGTTCATGAGTCCTTCTAGTATCCTTCGGCTGGAACCAATAACATCTGAAGACTACGACGTTTGGTGGGTTTTCACCATAGAATTGAAGTTCATAAATTGCTTCAACTCTTCCATAATACTCAATACCTCCTTCGCCGATAGCAGAGACACAACAATTTGTAGACTTTCGGTCGGCCATAGATAGCTCTTTGCCATAGGTACGAAAGCGATACCCGTTGATGTCGTATTTGTCAAATGAACGGACCTTATAGTCAAAACCATTAGCTACTTGTCTCAATTCGGCATCCATAATCTCTGAATTAGCCTACAAGTTTAATACGAAAGGATTGTTGCATTAGTCGCAAATTAGCCAAAGAAATGAAATGGTCTAATGGAAATTACCGTTTGTTTGAACCAAGAGATGAAACCGGGATAGGCGCCTCCTTGCTTTGCGAGAAGCTCATACTCTTCGATGGAATCCTTTTGTATCACTGCACCATACGAGAATATGGCGACATATCGACTGCATCAAATATCCCGGAATAAGAGCAGTTCAAAGGAATTAGAAATTGCGAAACAATGTACGGAGATCTTACTCGATGTACGGCCGCACTTCTGTTAGGTTGTTGAAGAGATACAGCGAAATGGTCCGCCATTCTTCAACACCCAACGGTACTGGTTTCCAACCACTGGCTGGTGCGAGATCCCCTTTGAATAGGCTGAGGTTGGATTGACCCTTTTTGGGGTCGTCAGCATTGTACCGAGGCTTCGGATTATGCAAATGACGATTTTTGGCTTCGTAGTGTGCTGTCATGAAGTTTGCCGCCTCCTCAGTGATGAATGCCTCGGCCATCGATGCTTCAATTCTACGTTTGTTTTTACATTTTGCTCGAAGCGTCTTCTGCATTCTCTCAGTTGAGTAGCACCAACGATTTTTCACGGGCCCTCCCAATCTTGCCTCGGTCGGGAGATGCAAAATCAAGTGCTGCATTGGATTAAACATGCTCGGCGGAAAGATTTTCTCTAACTTGCAGATCAACTCCGGTGCCAACTGTTCCATTTCTTCGAGGAGGCCAGGCGATAGTTCTTTCGCACAAAGAACACGGAAGAAATAGCTCAGCTCTGCCAGTACTAGCCATTCATCCTCAGGGATGAAGCCACGCAACATCACCGGCATTATCCGCTCAATCCATATGTGCCAATCATGACTTTTTAGACCAAATATTTTCAATTTTTCAAGACTCGCTCCCCTCTTTAGATTTGCTGCATACCCATCGGGGAACATCAACTGCATTTTCACCCACAGAATAATTTCCCCCATAGCTGGCCTTCCAAGATTGAACCATGCCTTTGGCTTCGTGAAGTTCCGCTTTCCTTTCGGATCTTGCATGTTTTGTAACGGTCTATCACATAGCTCCTCTTGATCGACTCTAGCCTTAGGATTATCCTTTGACTTCCCCTCTATGCCGAACAATGTGCCAAAAATGGCTTCGGCGATGTTCTTTTCGGTGTGCATCACGTCGATGTTGTGTGGGCAAAGGAGGTCTTTGAAGTAAGGAAGATCCCATAAGCATGTCTTGTGAGTCCAGGCGTGTTCCTTATTATACCCCTTGAAATACCCTGGACGCACTGGATCTGGCTCGAGAGCGTTTAACTGATCTAGGTTTTGTTGGCCTGTCAACGCAGGTGGTGCAGAGTGTTTGACAACTCTACCTTTCATGAAGTTCTTCTTGTCTTTCCTGAACTTATGGTGAGGATCCAGAAACGGTCTATGCAAGTCAAAGCAACTATACTTGTGCCCTGCGGTCAGCCAACGAAACTCAAGAGCTCCCTTGCATGTGGGGCACGGGAACCTTCCATGCACACACCAGCCAACGAATAGCGCATACGCCGGCAAGTCATGCGTCGAGTACATGTACCAGGCACGCATTATGAAGTTCTGTTTGCTAAAGGCGTCGTATGTCTTGAACCCATTATCCCAAGCTTCTTGCAATTCGTCCTTAAGCGGCTGCATGTACACATTCATATTCTTCCCCGGATAGTTGGGCCCTGGAATTATCAACGTCAGGAAAATGTTCTTTCTTTGCATAATCTGTCCTGGGGGAGATTGAGTGGAATGACAACACGGGCCAACAACTGTATTTGGTTGCCGTCTGACCATACACACTGAACCCATCCGGCTGACGGCGACTCGAGGATGCCTTGGATCTGCCTTTTTTCCTTATGTAATGCATCGAAGCGCTTCCCTATCCACGCTTCACCATCCGATGTGTGCACCATCATCACATTCCATCTCATCACTTCGTTCTTTTGCGCCGTTTTGTGCCATGTCATATGTCTGCCGTCTCTTTGACCATGAAAAGACGTTGAAGTCTTGGTACGATTGGCAAATACCGAAGAACATTAACGTGATTTTGGTCTGCGTTCTTCTCACCCATACCATTGTCTACCACAACATACCTGGATGACTCGCAAATGGGACAATAGTTCAAGTCCTCATACTGGTGCCTAAATAAGACACATCCTTTCCACAGGCATGTATCTTCTCATAGGGCATCTTAAGAGCACGGAGGGATTTTGTCTGACTGGTACAAGGTTTGTAGGTAGCACATGGCCTTGGGTAGAAATCAGTCCGATACTGTCATCATCGCGCGTCGTAGCATTTTCTCTACCCAAGTTGAACTGAGCCTTCAGCCTTGATTTGTGAGATGGCATCCAGTCTGACAAAGCTCAGTGTGCTCATGGAGAGGACTTTTTGAGGACTCCAACATTTCAGTGAAGGCTTTGCAGATTCCTTCCATTCTCTCGTCCGAGTCCCGAGCATCGTCAAAGTCTTGCACATTCTTCCATCCGCGTGTACATGCCTCGTCGGTGCGACGACGAACCACCTCAGGTCTGGCACGTTGGGCATGACTCACCATGAAATGTCCAGACCGTGTAACCAGGCGTAAAACACAACTTCTGCAGGTGTTTCCTCATTTCAAGCTCGTCCTCTTATTAAAGTTGTCGCACCCGGCACGAGGGCTCACCAGCTTAATCTCTGGCCATTAGCAAATGCGGCTCTAACAAACAACTCTTTGGTTTTTGTTAACATTCACCAGTCCAAACTTTCTGACTAGTGTAACCGTTGTACATCCACGCACGATCACTCATATTGACTTCTACTAGACAAGACATAAATATATACATCATTAAGCAAACCATATCCATGTAGTTAATGGAGTTGTGTCAGTTCTCTTACGTCCATGCAACCTACATGCTAATAGGTAAAGATAGGTCCTAATCCCACCCGAGTATGTGTAGATTGAGTTCGTTTCCCATGCTCTGCTCCGGATCTGACGCAAAATTTCGGCAGCACCTCCCCGCTGTTCTCCTGATACACGTCTCGGCAATAAGCAGAGAGGATGTTTACCCGGAGAACACAGGGCGGCACTGACGAAATTCTGCATCGGATCCGGAGCAGAGCATATAGGAGAAACGCCCAATCTACACCATACTCGGCCTGTCATGGATAACGTTGGACAATTCGAAAGAATCACGATTATAAATATGCAAATGCATGCATATTTATAGATGTAACCCTTCGAACGGGAGACGCATAGTGGTTACGCATACTGATGACGGACACCTATAGCTAGCTAGTTTCATTGGCACGAAGACCGGAATAGAGCAAAATGTAGGGGGGGAGGAGATGTCATTTGTGCTCACCAAGGAAAGCAGGGGCGGACTCGTCGAACGCACGGGGAGGTCGTCAAACACCACACCCTTCCAGGATGTTAAACAACTGCACATTTTAATCCACCTGATTAACACAATATATATGATGTTTTGCATAACAAAATCAAAATATACGACCTAACTCATATTCACAATATATGACCCCGTCGGGGCGGGGTCGGGGGCAGGGTCGGGGTGTGGTGTCAGGTGTAGGTGTCGATCGGGATGTCAGATTGTCGTATGTCGGGTCGATCGGGTGTCGATCAGGTGTCGGGGTCGGGTCAGGGTGAAATTTCATGAGAGAAGACATAACATCAAGTGAAACAATTAACATTGTACAAGTTGAAAACTTGCTACTCACGACGAGGTAAGTTCCTTTGCGAAATCTATAGTCTTGAAAGCGTAATATAATAGCATCATCATCAACCTTTGCAAATATTTCTCGCTCAGTAATTATTGGTCAGTTAGCAACAACGATAAGCAGTACTGCAGTAGCAATACTAACATTATAGCAAGCAGATCAAAAATGTTCAATCTACAAAATTTTAACAACCAACAGCAGAGGCGTAGCAGTCATGTAGCACAATGCACATGCACATATTATCCTGTCTGTGAGTGAGTGAGTCTGTCCATACCAATCCTCTAAGTGCGGCTGCGGCTGCGGCAGACGGCGTGGCGGACAGCAGAGTCGCGGAGACCAGGCAAGGGGGCCGGAGCCCGGAGCAGAGCCGGCGTGGCAGAGCAGTAGAGCCGCAGCCCGCGAGGAGAGTAGCCGGAGAGAGGAGAGCGGGCGGAGTGCGGGCGGCGTCAGTGGCGGAGGCGCGGAGCCGGCGAGCACCGGAGGGGGGCAGCGGCAGTGTGGAGGATGGGAGGGGCGCGCGCGTGGTGGAGAGGGGAGGGGGCCCGGTGGGGAGGGGAGGGGGCGGCGATGGAGGGAGGGAGGTAGGGGGTGGCGTGGAGTGAGGTAGGTAGGCGGCGTTGATGGGGGAGGGGGACGCGCGGCTTAGGGTGGGAGCTGGGGGGCGGGCGGGGCGGTGTGAGGGTAGGGGGCTGCTCGTTCGTTCTGTGCCGGGAGGGGCGGCGGGCTGGCGGCGTCCTTCGCGGGAGTGGGTCAGCTGGGCTGCTGCGGCTCTGTGTCATGAGGGGGTCGGGCTGTCGGCGGCGTGCGGCCTGCCCTCTGCGGGAGGGTGCAGAGGGGGGGGGAGGGCGGGAGAAAGAGATTGGAGGAGGGGCGCGCGCGTCGGGGCCCAAATTAACGCCCCGCATTGCTTGCTGTTTTTTTTCTTTGTTTGCCGTCTGTCTGGCGGACGGCAGAAGTTCTTGCGTCTGCTAGCAGACGGCAAGAATTATGCTTTGCCGTCCGCCATGGCAGTACGGCAAAGAGGATGACCGTTAGACGGCCACCGCCGTGAAACTGTGGGCCCCTCTTACCTCTTTGCCGTCTGCTGGCAGACGGCAAAGAAGTGGCCCGTGTGACCTACCCAGTGCAGTACCCCCGTGGGGTCCACTTTGGACTTTGCCGTCTGCTGGCGGATGGCAAAGAACTCTTTGCCGTCTGCTGGCGGACGGCAAAGAGCTCGTAGATGGCAAAGACCCTGTTTGCCATCAGCTGGTTCTTTGCCGTCTGCTTTGAGAAGACAGACGGCAAAGAGCCTCTTTGCCATCAGCTGGCAGACGGCAAAGAGCTGGCAGATGGCAAAGACCCAGATTCCAGTAGTGCCTAGCTTCTATATGTGCACGTTCTCTTGTGTCAAAGTATTGAAGAATTCCATGGTTTCATCATTAGGTGGAAGTAACAGGCGCATGATGGTACGAAGTTCTCCAAAGTTATTTTGTAACGGAGTCCTGATAGGATAATTCGCTTTTTGGTACGAAGTTCGGCAAAGGCCTCCCAAATAGCGATATTCGGAAGGCTCTTGCTGAAATTCGTACCAAAAAGTGAATTATCCTATCCGGGACTCCGTTCCAAAACAACTTTGGAGAGCTTCGTACCATCATGCGCCTGTTACTTCCGGCTAATGATGAAGCCATGGTTTTCTTGAATCCTTTGACACTAGACAACGTGACATATAGAAGGGTAGATGAGATCAGGAAAAATATGGACCATTTTCTGCACATCCGGAATGGCGCCATTTTGTTAAATCCCTTAAAGGTTAAGAGAATCCGTTATGATTCTGAATCCTGTTCCTATAGCCAGGGACTAAAGGATTTCCTCGTATATAAGAAATCACAATCCAATCATTTAAAAAATGTTACATTTGCATAGAATTTGTTCTCGACGTCAACGATGCCCGGCCCACATCATCACTGTCGACCCGTTCGCGATGACGTCCTGCTTCAGAGGAGCCATCTCTGGGACTGGGCTCCGCCGGGCTGGAACTAGGAGGTGCTACCTTCAGGGGCGCGCCGCTTGGTTAGGAACCCGGCCCCGGGTCCCGTCGTCGACCCGGAGCTCCTTTGGTGTCGTTCGCGTGGGCCACTTTCGGTGCGGAGGCAGCCGGCCCCGCCGGAGGTGGTACGTCGCTGTGTCAGGGAGGAGGACGAGCACGTTCGTCGCTACATGGCTGCGTTGGACGTCAGGTTCTCCAATACCTGGCAGGTTCTTCGGGGATCTCACCCGAGCTGTGATCCTGTGATGGTTCCTTCTCTTTGGGTGCCACCGCCCGCGCCTCAGGAACCGCGAGTGAACTAGATTATTCGATCTGTATTTGTTGGGGAACGCAGTAGAAAACAAAAATTTTCCGACCTACGCACCAGCCCAGGACCACTATGGAGACTGCATACAAGGTTTGATCATTTTCGTTACCGACTCGTAGCGCAGCGGAAGTAGAGTCGATGACGATCGTCGGTGCAGATCCCCGCAGCTAGGATTTACAACCTCCCAACCGCGAGGATGTACTCCCTCATCCGCCACTCGGACAGCCCTCCGGGAGGCGGTCGGACAGTCCCCCGGACGGTGTCGTGGACAGCCCTTCGGGAGGACTCACAGAACTCGGACCGTCACTCGGACAGCCCTTCGGGAGGACACTCGAACAGCCCCTCGGGCAAAAGGACGAAACTACGACCTCTCTACGGGGTTGCACACATACGGTGCCATCTATCCGGCAGGGCTTCGCCATCCAGAACTAGTTCCCACCGGAACCCAGACAGCCTTTCGGCACTACGAAACTATTTCGTGGGAGGGAGAGAGAATGCCAGATCATGCATGGCTTGTGTGAGAGAGTTGGAGTGGAGTTGGAGAGCACCTCTCCTCCTCCTTATATAGTGGTGGAAGGGGTGGAGGGGGCTGAAAATTCAGCCCACTAAACATGGGGAAAACATGTTCCCACAAAACAAGGAGAACATGTTCCCACCAAACAAGGGAAAAACATGTTCCCTTGTCCATGGTGTTCCCCCATGGGGCCCCACCTTCCTCCCAACACTCTCCACCATTTGTGGGGGCTGCCCCCCACCATGGGGGCCCCCCCCAATATTTTGTCCAGCCACAAGGGGGCTGCTCCCAAAGGGGGCCCCCCCAAAAACAGCCCAAAAACAGCCCCCACGATCCGTGGGATCTTGTCCCCTCACGCTGGGACAAGATGTTTGCCGCGACTATTATTTCTGAAAAATTCCAGAAGGTCCCAGAACATTTCCGGCACCCTCTAAAATTATCTGGACGCACTCTGGAACATTTCCAGTATGGTGGTTTAATTTAAAACCATCTTTGTTTACCCGGTAAACAACTCCGGCAGCTCCGAAACTTTTTTTTTCGGTTTTTTCTCCAGAAAAATTCCAGAAATTACCAGACCAATCTGGCAACCTCCAAAACATTCCCGGTGCTTGCCGAAACCTTTTTGGATCAATGGTTTTATCCGAAACAACTTTTCGGTTTTACCGAAACTTTTTCAGTGTTCTCTCTCCGGAACTCTTCCGTTGTCTCCGAAACTTTTCGGTGATTTTCTCTCAGACTCCCTGTCTAGTATTCAGCAGATAGATGACCCTTAAGCGTGTGACCCTATAGGTTCGGTGAAGTATAGACATGACACGGAACACCTTCCGATCAATGATCAACATCGGAGCCGTGGACACCCATATTGACCCCTATACCCACACGAATGAATATTCGAGTGAACCTCCAGTTGCCGTGTGCTATTCCTGTTGCTTCACGATATGTTACAAATACCCGAGGTTAGACATGTAGGCATTTCCGTGGATCAACAACTTGTCCACTATGCCAGTTACCTCGTTACCGGTATTGTTCTCTTTTCTCGTTACCGTGTTCCGGCATCCCTGTGATCAAATCACAAAGTGTCTGGCCAGACGATGATGGATACCGTAACACCGAGAGGGCCCAAAGATATCTCTCCATCGTCGGAGGAGCAAATCCCAATCTCGAGCTATCAAGTTACTTGACACACTTTTCCATGAACCCGTAAGCCGCCGTAATAGCCACCCATTTACGGATGACGTTTAACAAACCCCAAAGTTCATGAAGCAAGTATGAAGAAACTCGACACTCTCATGGTCTAAGGAATTTTGCAAACATTAACCATCTCTGTGTTATTAACCATTAATATGTGACGAATGTAACTCATAGCATAACATCAATTTGGGTCGATTCAACACAAATGTTCTTCTAACACTGTGCCCTCAAAATTGCTGGCATAGACATGCCCATGATCAGGAAAACAGAACCATCATGCAATACTTGAGCTAGTCTTAGAGGCCAGACTAGGAATACATATTACCGTTTATTATTCCACACGTGCATATGAGTCTTCCTCCGAGCCTCGTTTTATTCGCAGACTCGAGAACCATAGCAGTTATAGCATGGAACATAAACCTAATTATGAACAGGGAGATAATCAATAACATTTATTATTGCCTCTAGGGCATATCTCCTACAGACTCCCACTTGCACTAGAGTCAATAATCTAGTTAATGCTAATGCACTTTACACCTGTGGCACACCGGTGTAAATATGCTTCGCTTGTGGTATAGCCTGAATGTTCAACGGATCTGACGACTTCAGCTCCGTGTGTATCTTTGCATATCCTCGCGTTTTCACGCTTTCACAAAAGTCATATTTTGTGTGGACTTGGCTTGATATGTATGCGAATCACAGGTCGAACCTGGATTCCTCAGACTGAGTTATGGAGCAACTACTTGCAGTAGTGTCCCATTGACAAAAGCCATCTTGGAACCATACTAAGTTCATGAATGAACTATATGATTCAACATCTTCTTTGTCGCTTTAAAAGCGGCAACATACTTTGCCTCTGTTATAGAATTCGCCACAGTAACTTGTTTGAACAAATTTCAACTAACTGTGCCACCATATTGTGTGTTACACAAAACCGTCAATTTAAATCGAAAATCGCATGGAGAAATGATGAAGACTGTATCGATGTAACCTTTTACAACGAACTCTTCATGATCTCTACTTGCGAGAAAACTTGTCATCAGTGCTACTATAGTACTCAATGACCCTTTTTCACTGTTGTCCCTTGATCAATACTTTTGATCACTTTGGTATCTATACTCGCAACAACTTTGGGAGTATTGGACATATCTGGTTGTTATACATACCATGGAATACATGATTAATCCAAACACAAGAGTGTGTGGAATCCCCATCATGTATTTTGCTCATCAGTGTTTTTGGGACACCGAGTCTTGCAAAAACTCTTTCCATGTGACTTCGGCAAGAATCACTCCTTGGCGTTTTAAATGCTAAAAAGTTTTAGCATCTTGTCAATATGTATTTATTGCTTAGCCCCATTAGGTAAATCTATCTTCATAGATCATCATGCCTAATATTAAGGCTATTTAGCCCAAGCACTTCATCGAAAAACTATTTTCAAATGAAGTCCTAATTCGTGTCAATAATTTTATTTCCAATTAACAATGTGTCAAGCACACAAGGTTTTTAGAAATGTTATTAGGCTCCCACTTACTTTCTTGAATTACAAGCATCTTCGTTATCCATTGATGAAGTCAAAACTCCTTTGACCATTTCATCAAAACACAAAGATTCCAACTCCACTTTGCTCTCTTCTGTCCATCGCTGGAACTCTGAAGTTTGCACCCTTTCTAGCATCCTCTGGATTGACAAAATACCTTGGACTGTAACACATGCAGGTCCTTGGTTTCATTTCCATCAGATGGAAATCCTTTTGTCATCCATTGTTTTATATCTCATGATATGAAATATGTATTAATTGCTAGTTCAACCCGAACCGAATTTAAGCATTGCTACGATGAAGCAACCTCATCGTAGTCAACTCCTTGAACTTGTATATTGCAACAAGTCGAGCTTTATGGATAAAACATTTTTATTCATATCTGTTATAGTTCCATAAATATTCGTCAGACTCTAAGTCTTCCGAAAGGTGTATCAAGGTTTTAATCTTGAATCACTTATATGGAAACTATCTCGGATTGTATTGGCATTTAGCCAATTCCGGAGTTAGGGCCCATCAACGCTTCCTTGTGTATCGTAGGTATACTGTTGTCTAACAACAATATCTCGTTTGCGCACCTGAGAGGTTTGCACGAGCCTTGCCTACGTGGTTCAGCTGCAAGTTCGACCGAAGTCCATACATTTTATTGTAGAGACTTCCGTATCAGTCGCAGTAGGAAACTCCGGAATTACTTCCAAGGTCTCTTTCCTTTGATCTGATGGCGAAGATACTGTTTATCTCGTCGAGTTGCACTATTCTCCCACTCACCTTTTTCAAAGAACCATTTTCTTCAAAAAGCATACCGTTTTGTGGCAAAAACTTTTGCCTCGGTATAGTGGTGGGGGAATACCCAATGACTGGGGATAACCTACAAAGTAGCACTTGTCTGATTTGGAATAGGTTTGTAACCTTTTACACAAGCCCCATATTCCAAATGTTAAGAAAAGATATAACATGGTTGGGCGTACCATACCATGGTGTCATTTCAACAGACCTGATGGAGCTCTTTTCAGTGTAAAAGCCGCAGTCTCTAAAGCATCACCTTTTAAAAGGGATAATGGCAAATTTATTTATGTCATCTTTGATCTTACCATGTCATAAATGGTTCGATTACATCTTCACGGACTTTCCACTTGCAGTGGTGTTCCGGGAGGTGCAAGTTATGAAACCCCTTTCACAACGCATCAGACATTCGCTAAACTTGTAACTCAAATATTTCTTTCTGCAATCGAATTGTAGAAACATAATTTTCTTGTTACAATAACTTCTACTTCATTTTGAAAACCTTTCAAATGATTTCAAAAGATCCAGACTTACGTCTCATCAAGTAAATATCCATATATGTACTTGAGTCATTTCTGAAGATAGATAAATCCACTACTTGCAACAACATTTATCGGACTACATACATCAAAATGTATGATCACCAATAAGTTCTTTGCTCATTCCTTATGGCCTGTGAACGGTATTTCAGTCACTTCACTTTTCGGAGGAAAGTTGCAAGTGTCAGGTGATTCAAAATCAAACGACTTCAAAATCCATCATAATGGAATTTTCCATGCGGGTTTCTCCAATGTGACCAAATGCAGTGCCACACTTGTGTGGTATTCTTTTAGTCTTATGACATTTAGCGTCAGTGTTATGGATGTATCATATTACCATCAATATTCATAACATACGTCCCATCGATGATGGAAGTATGGCCCTCATGTTATTCATAATACTGAACAGCAATTGTTCTTCTATGAACAACCCTTTTGCAACAAACATTGTGCAATGGGCTAGAGTGTGTAAAACTCTAAAATGAATTATCAAAGTTAATACTGAGGTAATGTATTATTATCAATATTCATAACATACATCTCATTCATAATGAAAGTATGGCCCTTATGTTATTCATAACACCGAACATCAAAAGTTCTCTTATGAACAACCTTCTTGCAAGATAACTTATGCAATGGGCTAGAGTGTGTAAAACTCTAATTGAATTAGGAAAATAAACACAGACGCTAATACACCGATGGAAGGTACAGTAACATTTACTATGTTCCCTGTGTATACCTAAACCTCATTCCTGGCTAGTCTTTCAGGCCATAGTAGTTCTTACATCGAGTTGCAACAGAATGCAATCGAGCGGGTATCTTTGTGATTAACTCACAATACCCAAGAATCAGTGATTAACAATTTAATCATAATTCCCAAGAACTATATCTTTGACCAGCCTTCTATACATCAAAAACTTGTATGACATTCATACATGAGCTGGATATTCCAGTCTTCTTTCTCATTGCCTTTATACTTCTAACAGTTTAACTTTTAGTATTTCTCCTACTCTCAGAAGAAGCACACAACTTAAGAGTGGCATCAGCCCTGGACTTCCTAGGCGTGAAAGTTTCACTGACACCCTTCGGACACTTCCTTTCTCTTTAAGTTGTTGTTTTATTCACCTTTCATCATATGACAGGCGTTCTTCTGGATCCCTCTCTTATCAGTCTAATGCATAGTAAACTCCTTTACTAATAGTTTGCAAACAAACATTTCTTTGGATATCTCATATCTTTTAGCCTTTGTCTGTCTCTGAAAATGATTTTCAGATTCCATGAATATCACATAACTATCCAAACTTTCGAAGTTCGGGTCTCATGGAAGCAAACATATTGCACTTGACTGAAATGGAATTCCAGCTTTTGGATCGAAGGACGAGAGTCAAATGATCCATAGCATAAGCGAGAGAATACCGAAAGTTTGCGATAGGACAAAGTCCTTCTCGGCACTCTTGAGGACAATCCTCACATTACGTTGCCAACCGTAAAGTTTTAACCAGATATTTAACAGCTATTCAATTTTAATAGGGAAGGTGGAAACGCGAGCCATTATTCTACAACTATTATGCAAATCACACTTTAGACAGTGTTCAAAATTAATTGCACTGAGAATTAAACAAGTTAATTCAACAGTGCGCTCCCACTCAAATCAATATCTCTCATAATTGATTGTGAGTGATACAAGATCCACATTTCAATTCAACGCCATTGATGTGGACATCACTGATGACGAGAATTTCAATTTGGTGGGCAAACATGCCGATCACATCTCTATGTGACTCCTGTTCATCTTTCGATGGGCGTGTTCCGAGCTCAGGACGATCAAGCCAGAACGTCAAGACAACCAAGTGATCTTGCTGCGAGGTCCGACCTCACCCGCCTCACACTTCTCTAATTGTTCGTACCCATGTGGACATGGCGCACCCCGAAAAGTTAGGTGCCGTGATGGTGCTACACTTGGGAGAACACTAACTACTTGATATTTTTGTGAGAGATCACCCTAATAAAAGGCGACTACGGCGCAATCAAAAAGGGTGCATCGTAAGGGATAAACATCTCAGGCAATTCATAATAGCATGATATGGTATAGCCCTTTCTGACGGAGAAGTCTTTCATTCCTTCGTCTTCGGCATTCGCGTCGGTGTTCACCATTGCGAAGATTGCCACCACCTTGTCGATGCACCAGATAATATTGCTATCTCTATAGCTAATAAAATAATGCATTACTTAAGGTTGACATGCAGGTCAATAAAGTGACAATCATATGGCTCCAGCCATCATGCCGAATCATGACACGCAGGTCATGTTAATCAATTTACATTATATAGTCATCTCATACATAATCAAATTATTATGAGCACTGCTATACAACATCACATGCACATGCAAACCCTCTTGCAAAACCAAGTTAGACGTCTCTAATCGGTTCATGCAAAAACTTGTTTTTCGTGGCTTCTAAGGTTTCGAAACAAACCAAAGCTACCAACGTCCATCATCAAGTATGATAATTCAAGTCGCTAGATTAACAACGAGGGGTGTATGAAAGACGAGATAATAAAATCTCGAGCCCCATACTGAACTTCATCATACGCATGACCCCCGTGCAGACCATATCTGCATTGCCCTTTCGTCTGCGAAACATCCATCTTTCTTTAACTAAAGTGGAACCCAAAGAACTGTTAGCACTTCGTTGATCTGTCAATCAGCATACTCAGGAGCAGCATGAAAGGATCGCGGATTGCCAGAACTTTGTGAGATTCCACAATGCTGTCAAGATCAGGACTACGCAAATTCAAGGGAAGCAACAAGAACATCGGGTAACAGATTTCATCTGCTACCCGCACAAATAATTTTCAGTAATAGAACTCATCTACTACCTAATTATATTGTGCAACACCCATACATCTCTATGTAATCTAGATCGCAACCTGCATCTATGCATAGCACGGCTCATGATGCCACTGTTGGGGAACGCAGTAGAAAACAAAAATTTTCCGACCTACGCACCAGCCCAGGACCACTATGGAGACTGCATACAAGGTTTGATCATTTTCGTTCCCGACTCGTAGCGCAGCGGAAGTAGAGTCGATGACGATCGTCGGTGCAGATCCCCGCAGCTAGGATTTACAACCTCCCAACCGCGAGGATGTACTCCCTCATCCGCCACTCGGACAGCCCTCCGGGAGGCGGTCGGACAGTCCCCCGGACGGTGTCGTGGACAGCCCTTCGGGAGGACTCACAGAACTCGGACCGTCACTCGGACAGCCCTTCGGGAGGACACTCGAACAGCCCCTCGGGCAAAAGGACGAAACTACGACCTCTCTACGGGGTTGCACACATACGGTGCCATCTATCCGGCAGGGCTTCGCCGTCTAGAACTAGTTCTCACCGGAACCCAGACAGCCTTTCGGCACTACGAAACTATTTCGTGGGAGGGAGAGAGAATGCCAGATCATGCATGGCTTGTGTGAGAGAGTTGGAGTGGAGTTGGAGAGCACCTCTCATCCTCCTTATATAGTGGTGGAAGGGGTGGAGGGGGCTGAAAATTCAGCCCACTAAACATGGGGAAAACATGTTCCCACAAAACAAGGAGAACATGTTCCCACCAAACAAGGGAAAAACATGTTCCCTTGTCCATGGTGTTCCCCCATGGGGCCCCACCTTCCTCCCAACACTCTCCACCATTTGTGGGGGCTGCCCCCCACCATGGGGCCCCCCCCCAACATTTTGTCCAGCCACAAGGGGGCTGCTCCCAAAGGGGGCCCCCCCCAAAAACAGCCCAAAAACAGCCCCCACGATCCGTGGGATCTTGTCCCCTCACGCTGGGACAAGATGTTTTCCGCGACTATTATTTCTGAAAAATTCCAGAAGGTCCCAGAACATTTCCGGCACCCTCTAAAATTATCTGGACGCGCTCTGGAACATTTCCAGTATGGTGGTTTAATTTAAAACCATCTTTGTTTACCCGGTAAACAACTCCGGCAGCTCCGAAACTTTTTTTTCGGTTTTTTCTCCAGAAAAATTCCAGAAATTACCAGACCAATCTGGCAACCTCCAAAAAATTCCCGGTGCTTGCCGAAACCTTTTTGGATCAATGGTTTTATCCGAAACAACTTTTCGGTTTTACCGAATCTTTTTCAGTGTTCTCTCTCCGGAACTCTTCCGTTGTCTCCGAAACTTTTCGGTGATTTTCTCTCAGACTCCTTGTCTAGTATTCAGCAGATAGATGACCCTTAAGCGTGTGACCCTATAGGTTCGATGAAGTATAGACATGACACGGAACACCTTCCGATCAATGATCAACATCGGAGCCGTGGACACCCATATTGACCCCTATACCCACACGAATGAATATTCGAGTGAACCTCCAGTTGCCGTGTGCTATTCCTGTTGCTTCACGATATGTTACAAATACCCGAGGTTAGACATGTAGGCATTTCCGTGGATCAACAACTTGTCCACTATGCCAGTTACCTCGTTACCGGTATTGTTCTCTTTTCTCGTTACCGTGTTCCGGCATCCCTGTGATCAAATCACAAAGTGTCTGGCCAGACGATGATGGATACCGTAACACCGAGAGGGCCCAGAGATATCTCTCCATCGTCGGAGGAGCAAATCCCAATCTCGAGCTATCAAGTTACTTGACACACTTTTCCATGAACCCGTAAGCCGCCGTAATAGCCACCCATTTACGGATGACGTTTAACAAACCCCAAAGTTCATGAAGCAAGTATGAAGAAACTCGACACTCTCATGGTCTAAGGAATTTTGCAAACATTGACCATCTCTGTGTTATTAACCATTAATATGTGACGAATGTAACTCATAGCATAACATCAATTTGGGTCGATTCAACACAAATGTTCTTCTAACACTGTGCCCTCAAAATTACTGGCATAGACATGCCCATGATCAGGAAAACAGAACCATCATGCAATACTTGAGCTAGTCTTAGAGGCCAGACTAGGAATACATATTACCGTTTATTATTCCACACGTGCATATGAGTCTTCCTCCGAGCCTCGTTTTATTTGCAGACTCGAGAACCATAGCAGTTATAGCATGGAACATAAACCTAATTATGAACAGGGAGATAATCAATAACATTTATTATTTCCTCTAGGGCATATCTCCTACATATACCACATCATATGCACATGCAAACCCTCCTGCAAAACCAAGTTAGACGCCTCTAATTGGTTCATGCAAAAACTTGTTTTACGTGGCTTCTAAGGTTTCGAAACAAACCGAAGCTACCAACGTCCATCATCAAGTATGATAATCCAAGTCGCTAGATTAACAATGCGGGGTGTATGAAACACGAGATAATAAAATCTCGAGCCCCATACTGAACTTCATCATACGCATGACCCCCGTGCAGATCATATCTGCATTGCCCTTTTGTCTGCGAAACATCCATCTTTCTTTAACTAAAGTGGAACCCAAAGAACTGTTAGCACTTCGTTGATCTGTCAATCAGCATACTCAGGAGCAGCATGAAAGGATCGCGGATTGCCAGAACTTTGTGAGATTCCACAATGCTGTCAAGATCAGGACTACGCAAATTCAAGGGAAGCAACAAGAACATCGGGTAACAGATTTCATCTGCTACCCGCACAAATAATTTTCAGCAATAGATCCCATCTACTACCTAATTATATTGTGCAACACCCATACATCTCTATGTATTCTAGATCGCAACCTGCATCTACGCATAGCACGGCTCATGATGCCACTGTAGGGTAACGCAGCAGAAAACAAAAATTTTCCGCCCTACGCACCAGCCCAGGACCACTATGGAGACTGCATACAAGGTTTGATCATTTTCGTTACCGACTCGTAGCGCAGCGGAAGTAGAGTCGATGACGATCGGCGGTGCAGATCCCCGCAGCTAGGATTTACAACCTCCCAACCGCGAGGATGTATACCCTCGTCTTCCCTTCGGACAGCCCTCCGGGAGGCGGTCGAACAGTCCCCCGGACGATGTCGCGGACAGCCCTTCAGGAGGACCTTCGAAACTCGAACGGTCACTCGGACAGCCCTTCGGGAGGACTCACAGAACTCGGACCGTCACTTGGATAGCCCTTCGGGAGGCACTCTCGAATAGCCCCTCGGGCACTAAGATCGAAACTACGACCTCTCTACAGAGTTGCACACATACGGTGTCACCTATCCGGCAGGGCTTCGCCGTCCAGAACTAGTTCCTGCCGGAACCCAGACAGCCTTTCGGCTCTACGAAACTCTTTTCGTGGGAGGGAGAGAGAAGCCAGATAACATCTTGGCATGTGTATGAGAGCAAGGGATGGGGAGAATGGCAGCCCCTTCTCCTCCTTTTATAGGCCAAGGCAAGGGGTGGGGTGGGATGTTGAAATACCAAAATACCCAAGCTTCATGTCACACATGAAAGGGCATAATGGTAACACAAGGGGGGCACCAAGGGGACACCACCATGGCAGCCCTTGGGCCGGCCCACACCTTGTCTCCCCATGGGGGGGGCCCCCCAACAAGCCACCAACATGTCTCCATGAAACATGCATGCTCCCTAGACAAAAAGCCACCAAACATGCAACCCCCGATTCGTGGGATCTTGTCCCCTCGCGCTGAGACAAGATGTTTTCCGCGAAACTTTTTCTGAAAAATTCCAGAAGGTCCCAGAACATTACCGGCACCCTCTAAAATTATTCTGGGCATGATCTGAAACATTTTCGGTGCGGTGGTTTTCATCAGCGGAAAGCATTAACAGCGGTTACGGCAGTTTCGGAACATTTCCGGTTTTTCTCTCCGAAAATTCCCAGAAGTTCCCAGACCAATTCTGGCATCCTCTGAAAATTTCCAGGCGGTGCCGAAACCCTTTTTGACCAAATAATATATTCCGAAACAACTTTTCGGTTTTACCGAAACTCTTTCGGTGTTCTCTCTCTCGGAACTCTTCCGTTGTCTCCGAAACATTTTCGGTGACTTTCTCTCAGACTCCCTGTCTAGCGTTCAACAGATAGATGACCCTTAAGCGTGTGACCCTATAGGTTCGGTGAAGTATAGACATGACCGGAACACTTTCCAATCAATGATCAGCATCGGAGCCGTGGACACCCATATTGACCCCTATACCCACACGAATGAATATTCGAGTGAACCTCCAGTTGCCGTGTGCTATTCCTGTTGCTTCGCGATATGTTACAAATACCCGAGGTGAGACATGTTGGCATTCCCGTGGATCAACAACTTGTCCACTATGCTAGTTACCTCGTTACCGGTATTGTTCTCTTTTCTCGTTACCGTGTTCCGGCATCCCTGTGATCAAATCACAAAGTGTCTGGCCAGACGATGATGGATACCGTAACACCGAGAGGGCCCAGAGATATCTCTCCATCGTCGGAGGAGCAAATCCCAATCTCGAGCTATCAAGTTACTTGACACACTTTTCCATGAACCCGTAAGCCGCCATAATAGCCACCCATTTACGGATGACGTTTAACAAACCCCAAAGTTCATGAAGCAAGTATGAAGAAACTCGACACTCTCATGGTCTAAGGAATTTTGCAAACATTAACCATCTCTGTGTTATTAACCATTAATATGTGACGAATGTAACTCATAGCATAACATCAATTTGGGTCGATTCAACACAAATGTTCTTCTAACACTGTGCCCTCAAAATTGCTGGCATAGACATGCCCATGATCAGGAAAACAGAACCATCATGCAATACTTGAGCTAGTCTTAGAGGCCAGACTAGGAATACATATTACCGTTTATTATTCCACACGTGCATATGAGTCTTCCTCCGAGCCTCGTTTTATTTGCAGACTCGAGAACCATAGCAGTTATAGCATGGAACATAAACCTAATTATGAACAGGGAGATAATCAATAACATTTATTATTGCCTCTAGGGCATATCTCCTACAGTATTAGCTAGTGATGTATTCGAGATATTCGAGATGATGTATTCGAGATTATATTATTCGATAATATTCGAGACGATGTATTCGAGATTATATTCGATGATGCATATTAATTATCTGGATTATTCGAGATGCATATTATGTACTATGATTCAGTTTTTCCTTATTGATTGCATGCATGCATTCTAATTTGAATACTAAATAATTTTATATTTCTTCTGGATTAGTTAAATAAAAGCTATGGCGGACAATACCGGCAGAGAAGGAGAAGAGGCCATGTTTGAGATCATACGCTCCCCGAGCCGGCCAGATGAGAATGAAGAAGATGACGGCTCACAATATCTGAACAATACCGGGGAGGGTGATATGATATTCGATGAAGACGAATGAATAGATGAAGTCCAGAACTATGATGATCTTCAAATAACAAATACCGGTGAGGTATATTTATAGAAGCAGGCATCTAGTGATCATCACATGTTTTAATTGATTTTGTATATATATATATATATTAACGAATCGATCTTTGTTCTTTCAGCCCTGCGGATCGAGCAAATCTTCTACAGGCAGCACGACAATGCGAGGCCCGGCCAAAAAGTTGAAGGATGGCGTAAAGTACAACATCGATGCCATCAAACCTAATGGCGAACCGCGCGAGCCTAAGAAGAATGCGGGCAAGTTCATTCGTCAGTGCGGAGTTCTTGTGAAGGACCAAATCCCGATCTCCATTCAAGAATGGAAAAAGCCAGCAAAGGAACGTCCAGATCTTACTTTTGTCGACCAAAGAGCAAAAGATCGGCTTTGGGAATCTCTCATGTCACATTTCACCCTACCAGATCATTTCACATATGCAGATGTGGAGAAAGTCAAGAACGCTGCTCTTAGGAATATGGCGATAGAATTCAATAACCACAAGAAAAGTATATGGAACAAGTACATCAATGATGAAAGAAGACTCCAGAATTCAATGGAACACTGGAGAAGCAAAGAGATCACTGGGACGCTTTCGTGAAATTCAAGGAATCTGAAGTAGCTCAGGAATGGTCGAGAATAAACAAGATTAATGCCACAAAAAAGATATGGCACCATAAGCTGGGGCCAGGTGGCCACGAGGTGGCCCAGCCTAAGTGGGGTCTCACTAAGCAACAGATGGTGGATGCAGGGGTCATTCCAGTTACATTGAGCTGGCCCCCCAGGTCTAGGACTTGGTTCTATGCGCATGGGGGGATGTTGGACCCAAAGACAGGCGAGGTTTTGGAGCGGGCAAGTCTTAAAGGAGCCGACCTCGATTTAATTATTGCAATAGAAGAGGCTCGAACGGGGATGTTCACACCTAACAGAGAGAATGACGAGCTTACGCGCACCCTAAAGAACCCTGAACACCCGGGAAGAACACGAGGCAAAGGCGTTGCTCCATGGTTTGAGGGGTTTGCGGACAGGAACACCGACTACAGAAGCCGTGCGAGAAAGAAGATGCAAGAGGAGAAGAAGAGGAAGCTGGAGGAGGAGCAGAGGAAGCAGGAAGCAGACCGCCTTCAAGGCCTAGAATCAAGGCACGCGGAGTTGGAACTCGCTTTCCAGCAGCAGCAGCAGCAGCAGCAGATCGACTCACTTAGCCAGGAAAGGGGGTCTCAGCAGCGGCAGCAGTTAGCGGATCCAGCATTGGATAGCACCGTCCCATCCATGCCGAGAAGCAGCGTGGGTTCCGCCCCGGGCGATGAGGCACTGCTGGATAGGTACCCTGTGGATGACATCATGGATAACACTAATTGTGAGCTACACTTTAAAATGAAGAACATATCCATGAAGGTGGCGGACGGCATTGCTTATACAAATCCCCCTGAGGCAACCTTCCATTGCAATCCGATTCCAGCTGGCTATGCTCGTGTTGCGGTTGATGAAGTGGTGGCACAATATTTGGGGCTAGAGCTTGACATTCTTGGAGGTGACGACGAGCGCACACTGGGAGAGGCCATACATCATATAATTCTATGGAGAAAGGATTGCATCGTCTTTCCAAGGCCACCGACACTGCGTCAGCCGGCTCCTCCTCCAAGTCCGCTACTGCGTCAGCAGACTCCGGCTCCTCCAAGTCAGCCACCGCCTCAGAAGACTCCTGCTCCTCCAAGTCCGCCAACGCGTCAGCCCACTCCTCCTCCTCCAAGTCCGGCACCACGTCAGCCCACTCCTCCTCCTACAAGTCCGGCACCGCGTCAGCCCAGTCCTCCTCCTCCAAGTCAGGCACCGTGTCAGCCGTCTCCGCCACCTCAGCGGGCTCCGCCGCCTAAGCAACAGTGGAAGAGAGGCGCCGCAGCTACGGCGGCTAGCGGTACAACAGGAGGCAAGAGATACCAATTTGGTCCAAGCCTCAAGCCTCTTCCTCGTCGGCCTTACGACCTGACCAAAGAGGAAAACGAGATCGAAGTGCGAGCCCAAGTGAAGGCCCATTTTGGACCGAAACCGCCCCCGCCGCCAAAGGAGAAAGTACCAGAGCATGTCATTGACCACTTTATACGTATGGCTCAAGCACCAGCTCCCAAGCATGTTGACTCAGACTATGAGTGCCAAATCAAGAAGTCATATCGAGCACAAAAAAAGGAGTCGAGCTCGAGCTCCAGCCAAGCAGCTGCCAAAAAAAGCGGGAAAACTGTTCCCTAGCTGGGAGAACAGGCGGTGGAATCGATCCCCCCGCTCATTGTACCAACACATGTGAGTATCGGCGCCGATCAGCTGGTAATAACTGACGATCTTAGAAGGCAGACTGAAGAGGCCGGTGTCACTGTTTATCAACTCCTAGAGATCGAGCCCATGGAAACTTTTACTGAGGAGCAACTAAAACGGAAATATGTCCGTGGCGAACCTCTGGTCAAGCCTGAGGAGGTCAAGAGTCTCTCAACGACATTGTATGAATTGCATCAATGGTACATGAGAGAAGTAAAGACTACCGATAAAGAGTCCCTCATGGTGAAAGTCACTGAAGAGCATTACTACCATGGAAAAGATCTGTGGGTTGAGTTTCAAGAAATGTTTCAGTTATTCAATCAAGATGCACTCGACAAATCTATCGTCAGTTGCTATTATTTGTAAGTGGTTTCTTTTAGTAATTAATTTAGTTCTCTAGCTAGTAGTAGTGCTCGTTCATTACCTGTAATTATCCTCACTATATTCTTTTCTATGGTATTATGCAGAATGAAGATGTATGAAATGAAAAAAGCTGGACGCTATGGCATTGGGTTCATTGACCAAAATACCATTAATCAAGAGACATGGTCACGTGATTATGATCGACCATACACAGAGAAAAGCTTGCTAGAGTTCTTGAAGCGACTAAATACTACTTCCTTACAACTTCGGGTGAGTGACACTGTCTTGTACAACAAATTCTGTTTTTACTTACTACATGATAATATATAAGGTGTAGTCGATGAGTTATGACATGCCCGCTTAATTATACAAACGTCTGTGCATGCAGTTTCCACTGGATCTTGTTAATCATTGAAGTTGACAAGGCAAAAGTTCAAGTACTGGACTCACTATATAAAGAAACTACTGAATACTCAATCGTGAAGGGGATGGTCGACAGGTAATTTCAATCATTATTGAACTATATGTCGGCCTCTGTAGTTCGTCATTTCCTGATATCAACTAATTTATAACTCCTTTATTCATTTTCTTTGCCGGCGGGCAGGGCTTGGGAAAAGTTCATCAAACAGGTAGAAGGCCCATGGAAACAAAAGCTGACATGGGTGTGACCCAAGGTAATTAATTAAGTAGCTAGCTAGTACTAGCTATAGCTACCATCTCTTTAATTCTAGTTTTAATACCATTATCATGCTTGATTAATTATTATCTGATTGAATTCTATTCTCGTAAAGACCATTAGGCAGGCGCCGTGGACTGATTTATGTGCATACTATGTTTGCGAGAACATTCGCATCATGACGTCCGAAAGGTCCAAAACTGATGGACAACTTTGGGTACGTTTGCCAGAACACTATTCATAATTCTTTTTATCATGATCTAATATATATAGATACTACTAATACATTCATATTGATTCCTTCTTTAAAGATGTCGGAGATGCGGGATCAGCTCCTACCAACGGATCACGTACGAGCAATTCAAGAGGAAATAACGGGATTTTTGCTCGACCAGGTCATAGATCCCAACGGAGAATACTATTACCCCGTACGTAGCTAGACCTAATGCCTTCATGTAATGATCTGCAAATTGTAGGAGAAATTCTATATACAAAATAGTATATATATATATATATATATATGTGTGTGTATGTGTGAATGGTCGTGCGAGAAATTCGATGATATATATATGATCGGTTCTACGAGAAAGTCTATTTATATATATGCATAACGTGTACAATATGTAGTAGTGTAAAATATGTTTGAAATGAAAAAAAATTAAATGGAAAACACAAAACTAAAAGGAAAAATAAATCATAAACCCATAAACCCCTAAACCTTTTAGTCCCGGTTGGTGTTACCAACTGGGACTAAAAGTCCCCTAGCCCCCGGCGCGGGCTCGTGCCACGTGGTGGCCCTTTGGTCCCGGTTCGTGTTGAACCAGGACTAAAGGGGGGGGGGGCCTTAGTCCCCACCCTTTAGTGCCGGTTCACTAAAGGGCCTTACGAACCGGGACTATAGCCCGTTTCTGCACTAGTGCAATGATGGGCTTCCTCAAATTACCCTAGGTCTTCGTGAGCAAGCGAGTTGGATGCACACCCACTTAATTTCTTTTTGAGCTTTCATACACTTATAGCTCTAGTGCATCCGTTGTATGGCAATCTCTACTCACTCACATTGATATCTATTTATGGGCATCTCCATAGCCCGTTAATACGCCTAGTTGATGTGAGATTTTCTCTTTCTTTTTGTCTTCTCCACAACCACCATATTCTATTCCACCTATAGTGCTATATCCATGGCTCATGCTCATTTATTGCGTGAAAGTTGAAAAAGTTTGAGAACATCAAAAGTATGAAACAATTGCTTGGCTTGTCATCGGGGTTGTGCATGATTTAATACTTTGTTTGATGAAGATGGAGCATAACCAGACTATATGATTTAGTAGGGATAACTTTCTTTCGCCATGTTATTTTGAGAAGACATGATTACTTTATTAGTATGCTTGAAGTATTACTGTTTTTATGTCAATATTAAACTTTTGTTTTGAATCTTATGGATCTGAATATTCATGCCACAATAAAGAAGATTACATGGATAAATATGTTAGGTAGCATTCCACATAAAAAATTCTGTTTTTATCATTTACTTACTTGACGATGAGTAGGAATTAAGCTTGGGGATGCTTGATACGTCTCCAATATATCTATAATCTTTGATTGTTCCATGCTATTATATTATCTGTTTTGGATGTTTTATATGCATAATATGCTATTTTATATTATTTTTGGGAATAACTTATTAACCTATAACCCAGTGCCAGTTTCTATTTTTTCCTTGTTTTTGAGTTTTACAGAAAACGAATATCAAACAGAGTCCAAACGGAATAAAACTTTTGCGATGATTTTTCTTGGACCAGAAGACACCGACGTAACTTGGAGAGAGGGCCAGAAGATCCCCGAGCAGGCCACAAGCCTTAGGGGCGCGCCCTTGGGGGGGCGCCCTGAGGGCTTCTGGGCCCGTTGGGAGTCCTCCAGCCCTAAATCCAGCACTATGAATTCCCAAACGACCAGAAGCGTCCACCAAAATACTTTTCCGCCGCCGTAACCTTCTGTTCCCGTGAGATCCCTTCTTGGGGCCTTTTCCGGCACCCTGCCGGAGGTGGATTCGATCACGGAGGGCTTCTACATCAACCCTATTACCCTTCCGATCAAGTGTGAGTAGTTTACCACAGACCTACGGGTCCATAGCTAGTAGCTAGATGGCTTCTTCTCCTTCTTTGATCTTCAATACAATCTTATCCTCGATGTTCTTGGAGATCTATCCGATGTAATATTCTTTTGCGGTGTGTTTGGCGAGATACGATGAATTGTGGATTTATGATCAGATTATCTATGAATATTATTTGAGTCTTTTCAGAATTCTTATATGCATGATTTGACATCTTTGTATTTCTCTTTGAATTATCGGTTTGGTTTGGCCAACTAGATTGGTTCCTTTTGCAATGGGAGAGGTGCTTAGTTTTGTAGGAGATATGCCCTAGAGGTAATAATAAATGTTATTGATTATCTCCCAGTTCATAATTAGGTTTATGTTCCATGCTATAACTGCAATGATTCTCGAGTTTGCAAATAAAACGAGGCTTGGAGGGAAACTCATGTGCACGTGTGGGATAATAAACGGTAAAATGTATTCCTAGTGAAGCCTCTATGACTGGCTCAAGTGTTGCATGATGGTTCTGTTTTCCTGATCATGGGCATGTCTATGCCAGCAACTTTGAGGGCACAATGTTAGAAGAACATTTGTGTTGAATCGACCCGATTGATGTTATGCTAAGAGATTCATTCGTCACAAGTTAATGGTTAATAACACAGAGATGGTTAACATTTGCATGATTCCTTAGACCATGAGAGTATCGAGTATCTTCATGCTTGCTTCATGAACTTTGGGGTTTGTTAAACGTCATCCGTAAATGGGTGGCTATTACGGTGGCTTACGGGTTTAAGGAAAAGTATGTCAAGTAACTTGATAGCTCAAGATTGGGATTTGCTCCTCCAACGATGGAGAGATATCTCTGGGCCCTTTCGGTGTTATGGTATACATCATCGTCTGGCCAGACACAATGTGATTTGATCACAGGGATGCCAGAACACGGGAACGAGAAAAGAAACAATACCGGTAACGAGGTAACTAGCATAGTGGGCAAGTTGTTGATCCACGGGGATGCCAACATGTCTCACCTCGGGTATTTGTAACATATCACGAAGCAACAGGAATAGCACACGGCAACTGGAGGTTCACTCGAATATTCATTTGTGTGGGTATAGGGGTCAATATGGGTGTCCACAGCTCCGATGCTAATCATTGATCGGAAAGTGTTCCGGTCATGTCTATACTTCACCAAACCTATAGGGTCACACGCTTAAGGGTCGTCTATCTGCTGAATACTAGACAAGGAGTCCGAGAGAAAAGTGACCGAAAAGTTTCGGAGACAAACGGAAAAGTTCCAGAGAGAACACCAGAAAAGTTTCGGTAAAACCGAAAAGTTGTTTCGGATAAAACCATTGATCCAAAAAGGTTTCGGCAAGCACCGGGAATGTTTTGGAGGTTGCCAGATTGGTCTGGTAATTTCTGGAATTTTTCCGGAGAAAAAACCGAAAAAAAGTTTCGGAGCTGCTGGAATTGTTTACAGAGTAAACGAAGATGGTTTTAAATTAAACCACCATACCGGAAATGTTCGGGAGCGCGTCTAGATAATTTTAGAGGGTGACGGAAATGTTCTGAGACTTTTCAGAATTTTTCAGATGTAATAGTCACAGAAAACATCTTGTCCCAGCGTGAGGGGACAAGATCCCACGATACGTGGGGGCTGTTTTGGGGCGCCTCCCCTTTGGGGGGCAGCCCCTTGTGGCTGGACAAAAGGTGTTGGGGGGGGCCATGGTGGGGGGCAGGCTCCACAAATGGTGGAGAGTGTTGGGTGGAAGGTGGGGCCCCATGGGGGAACACCATGGACAAGGGAACATGTTTTCTCCATGTTTGGTGGGAGCATGTTTTCCTTGTTTGGTGGGTGCATGTTTTGTGGGCTGAATTTCAGCCCCCCCTCACCCCTTCCACCAAGAAAATTATGTTTCTACCATTCGATTGCAGAAAGGAATATTTGAGTTACAAGTTTAGCGAATGTCTGATGAGTTGTGAAAGGGGTTTCATAACTTGCACCTCCCGGAACACCACTGCAAGTGGAAAGTCCGTGAGGATGTAATCGAACCATTTATGACATGTTAAGATCAAAGATGACATAAATAAATTTGCCATTATCCCTTTTAAAAGAGTGATGCTTTAGAGACTACGGCTTTTACACTAAAAAGAGCTCCACCGGGTCTGTTGAAATGACACCATGGTATGGTACGCCCAACCATGTTATATCTTTTCTTAAACATTTGGAATATGGGGCTTGTGTAAAAGGTTACAAACCTATTCCAAATCAGACAAGTGCTACTTTGTAGATTATCCCAAGTAATTGGGTGTTCCTCCCTCACTATACCGAGGCAAATAGGTTTGCCACAAAGAACGGTATGTTTTTTGAAGAATATGGTTCTTTCAAAAGGGTGAGTGGGAGAACAATGCAACTTGATGAGATAAACTGTATCTTCGTCATCAGATCAAAGGAAAGAGACCTTGGAAGTGATTCCAGAGTTTCCTACTGCGATTGATATGGAAGTCTCTACAATAAAATGTGTGGACTTCGGTCGAACTTGCAGCTGAACCACGTAGGCAAGGCTCGTGCAAACCTATCAGGTGCGCAAACGAGATATTGTTGTTAGACAATAGTATACCTACGATACACAAGGAAGCGTTGATGGGCCCTGACTCCGGAATTGGCTAAATGCCAATACAATCTGAGATAGTTTCCATATAAGCGTTTCAAGATTAAAATCTTGATACACCTTTCGGAAGACTTAGAGTCTAATGAATATTTATGGAACTTAAAACTAATACGGATAAAAATGTTTTATCCATAAAGCCCGACTTGTTGAAATAACAAGTTCAAGGAGTTGACTACGATGAGGATGTTTCACCGTAGCGATGCTTAAAGTCGGTTCGGGTTGAACTAGCAATTAATACATATTTCAATCATGAGATATGAAACAAGGATGACGAAAGGATTTCCATACGATGGAAATAAAACCAAGGACTTGCATGTGTTACAGTCCAAGGTATTTTGTCAGTCTAGAGGATGCTAGTAAGTATGCAAACTTCAGAGTTACAGCGATGGACAGAAGAGAGCAAAATGGAGTTGGAATCTTCGTGTTTTGATGAAATGGTCAAAGGGGTTTGACTTCATCAATGGGTAACGAAGATGCTTGTGATTCAAGAAAGTAAGTGGGAGCATAATAATATTTCTAAACACCTTGTGTGCTTGACACATTGTTATTGGAAATAAATTTCGTGACACGAATTAGGACTTCATTTGAAAATAGTTTTTTCAATGAAGTGCTTGGGCTAAATAGCCTTAATATTAGGCATAATGATCTATGGAGATAGATTTACCTAATGGGGCTAAGCAATGAATACATATTGACAAGATGCTAAAACTTTTTAGCATTTATAATGCCAAGGAGTGATTCTTGTCGAAATCACATGGAAAGAGTTTTGCAAGACTCGGTGTCCCAAAAACACTGATGAGCAAAATACATGATGGAGACTCCACACACCTTCGTGTTTGGATTAATCATGTATTCCATGGAATGTAAAAACAACCAGATATGTCCAATACTCCAAAGTTGTTGCGCGTATAGATACCAAAGTGATCAAAAGTACTGATCATGGGGCAACAGTGAAAGATGTCATTGAGTACTAGAGTAGTACTGATGACATGTTTCTCGCAAGCAGAGATTATGAAGTGCTCGTAGTAAGTAATTACATCGATATAGTCTCCATCAATGCTCCATGCGATTTTCGAGTTAAGTTAAGGGTTTTCTGTAATACACAATATGGTGGCACGGTAGTTGAAAATTGTTCCAAACAAGTTACTGTGGCGAATTTTATAACAGAGGCGAAGTATGTTGCCGCTTTTAAAAGCGACAAAGAAGATGTTGAATCATATAGTTCATTCATGAACTTAGTATGGTTCCAAGATGGCTTTTGTCAATGGGACACTATTGCAGGTAGTTGCTCCATAACTCAGTCTGAGGAATCCAGGTTCGACCTGTGATTCAAATACATGCAAAGCCAAGTCCACACAAAATATGAATTTTGTGAAAGCGTGAAAGCACGAGGATATGCAAAGATACACACGGAGCTGAAGTCATTAGATCCGTTGGACATCAGGCTATACCACATGTGAAGCATATTTTACACCAATGTGCCATAGGTGTAAAGTGCATTACAATTAACTAGATTATTGACTAGTGCAAGTGGGAGTCTGTAGGAGATATTCCCTAGAGGCACTAATAAATGTTATTTGTTATCTCCCTATTCATAATTAGGTTTATGTTCCATGCTATAACTGCAATGATTCTCGAGTCTGCAAATAAAATGAGGCTTGGAGGGAAACTCATGTGCACGTGTGGGATAATAAATGGTAAAATGTATTCCTAGTCAAGCGCCTATGAATGGCTCAAGTGTTGCATGATGGTTCTATTTTCCTGATCATGGGCATGTCTATGCCAGCAACTTTGAGGGCACAATGTTAGTAGAACATTTGTGTTGAATCGAACCGATTGATGTTATGCTATGAGATTCATTCGTCACAAGTTAATGGTTAATAACACAGCGATGGTTAACGTTTGCATGATTCCTTAGACCATGAGAGTATCGAGTTTCTTCATGCTTGCTTCATGAACTTTGGGGTTTGTTAAACGTCATCCGTAAATGGGTGGCTATTACGGCGGCTTACGGGTTCATGGAAAAGTATGTCAAGTAACTTGATAGCTCAAGATTGGGATTTTCTCCTCCGACGATGGAGAGATATCTCTGGGCCCTCTCGGTGTTATGGTATCCATCATCGTCTGGCCAGACACAATGTGATTTGATCACAGGGATGCCGGAACACGAGAACGAGAAAAGAGAACAATACCGCTAACGAGGTAACTAGCATAGTGGACAAGTTGTTGATCCACGGGGATGCCAACATGTCTCACCTCGGGTATTTGTAACATATCGCGAAGCAACAGGAATAGCACACGGCAACTGGAGGTTCACTCGAATATTCATTCGTGTGGGTATAGGGGTCAATAAGGGTGTCCACGGCTCCGATGCTGATCATTGATCGGAAAGTGTTCCGGTCATGTCTATACTTCACCGAACCTATAGGGTCACACGCTTAAGGGTCGTCTATCTACTGAATACTAGACAAGGAGTCCGAGAGAAAAGTCACCGAAAAGTTTCGGAGACAAACGGAAAAGTTCCGGAGAGAACACCGGAAAAGTTTTGGTAAAACCGAAAAGTTGTTTCGGATAAAACCATTGATCCAAAAAGGTTTCGGCAAGCACCGGGAATGTTTTGGAGGTTGCCAGATTGGTCTGGTAATTTCTGGAATTTTTCCGGAGAAAAAACCGAAAAAAAGTTTCGGAGCTGCCGGAATTGATTACAGAGTAAACGAAGATGGTTTTAAATTAAACCACCATACCGGAAATGTTACAGAGCACGTCCAGATAATTTTAGAGGGTGCCGGAAATGTTTTGGGACTTTTCAGAATTTTTCATAAGTAATAGTCGCGGAAAACATCTTGTCCCAACATGAGGGGACAAGATCCCACGATACATGGGGGCTGTTTTGGGGCGCCTCCCCTTTGGGGGGCAGCCCCTTGTGGCTGGACAAAAGGTGTTTGCAGGGCCCCCCATGGTGAGGGGCAGCCTCCACAAATGGTGGAGAGTGTTGGGAGGAAGGTCGGGCCCCATGGGGGAACACCATGGACAAGGGAACATGTTTTCTCCATGTTTGGTGGGAACATGTTTTCCTTGTTTGTTGGGTGCATGTTTTGTGGGCTGAATTTCAGCCCCCCCTCACCCCTTCCACCACTATATAAGGAGGGGGAGAGGAGTGTAGGAGATATGCCCTAGAGGCAATAATAAATGTTATTGATTATCTCCCTGTTCATAATTAGGTTTATGTTCCATGCTATAACTGCTATGGTTCTCTAGTCTGCAAATAAAACGAGGCTTGGAGGAAGACTCATATGCACGTGTGGGATAATAAACGATAAAATGTATTCCTAGTCAAGCCTCTATGACTGGCTCAAGTGTTGCATGATGGTTCTGTTTTCCTGATCATGGGCATGTCTATGCCAGCAACTTTGAGGGCACAATGTTATAAGAACATTTGTGTTGAATCGACCCGATTGATGTTATGCTATGAGATTCATTCGTCACAAGTTAATGGTTAATAACACAGAGATGGTTAATGTTTGCATAATTCCTTAGACCATGAGAGTATCGAGTTTCTTCATACTTGCTTCATGAACTTTGGGGTTTGTTAAACGTCATCCGTAAATGGGTGGCTATTACGGCGGCTTACGGGTTCATGGAAAAGTATGTCAAGTAACTTGATAGCTCGAGATTGGGATTTGCTCCTCCGAAGATGGAGAGATATCTCTGGGCCCTCTCGGTGTTACGGTATCCATCATCGTCTGGCCAGACACTTCGTGATTTGATCACGGGGATGCCGGAACACGGTAACGAGAAAAGAGAACAATACCGGTAACAAGGTAACTAGCATAGTGGACAAGTTGTTGATCCACGGGAATGCCAACACGTCTCACCTCGGGTATTTGTAACATATCGCGAAGCAACAGGAATAGCACACGGCAACTGGAGGTTCACTCGAATATTCATTCGTGTGGGTATAGGGGTCAATATGGGTGTCCACGGCTCCGATGCTGATCATTGATCGGAAAGTGTTCCGGTCATGTCTATACTTCACCGAACCTATAGGGTCACACGCTTAAGGGTCATCTATCTGCTGAATACTAGACTAGGAGTCCGAGAGAAAGTTACTGGAAAAGTTTCAGAGACAAACGGAAATGTTCCAGAGAGAACACCGAAAAAGTTTCGGTAAAACCGAAAAGTTGTTTCGTATAAAACCATTGATCCAAAAAGGTTTCGGCAAGCACCGGGAACATTTTGGAGGTTGCCAGATTGGTTTGGTAATTTCTGGAATTTTTTTGGAGAAAAAACCAAAAAAAAAAGTTTCGGAGCTGCCGGAGTTGTTTACCGGGTAAACAAAGATGGTTTTAAATTAAACCACCAAACTGGAAATGTTCCAGAGCGTGTCCAGATAATTTTAGAGGGTGCCGGAAATGTTCTTGGACCTTCCGGAATTTTTCAAAAATAATAGTCGCGGAAAATATCTTGTCCCAGCGTGAGGGGACAAGATCCCACGTTACGTGGGGGCTGTTTTGGGCTGTTTTTGGGGGCGCCCCCTTTAGGGGGCAGCCCCCTTGTGGCTGGACAAAGTGTTGGGGGGCCCCCCATGGGTGGGGGCAGCCCCCACAAAAGGTGGGGCTGGTTGGGAGGAGGTGGGGCGCCATGTGGGGCCCCCATGTTGGGGTGCCATGGACTAGGGGACATGCTTTCCCCTTGTTTTGTGCATGCTTGTCATGTGGCTGAAATTTTCAGCCACCACCACCCCTTCCTTCCCCTATAAAAGGAGGTGGAGAAGAGCTCTCCATCACCACTCCAACTCTCTCACACAAGCCATGCATGATCTGGCATTCTCTCTCCCTCCCACGAAATAGTTTCGTTGTGCCGAAAGGCTGTCTGGGTTCCGGTGGGAACTAGTTCTGGACGGCAAAGCCCTGCCGGATAGATGACACCGTATGTGTGCAACTCTGTAGAGAGGTCATAGTTTCGATCTTAGTGCCCATGGGGCTATTCGTGAGTGCCTCCCGAAGGGCTGTCCAGGTGACGGTCCGAGTTCTGTGAGTCCTCCCGAAGGGCTGTCCGCGACACCGTCCGGGGACTGTCCGACCGCCTCCCGGAGGGCTGTCCGGGTGGCGGATGAGGGAATACATCCTCGTGGTTGGGAGGTTGTAAATCCTAGCTGCGGGGATCTGCACCGCCGATCGTCATCGACTCTACTTCCGCTGCGCTACGAGTCGGTAACGAAAATGATCAAACCTTGTATGCAGTCTCCATAGTGGTCCTGGGCTGGTGCGTAGGTCGGAAAATTTTTGTTTTCTGCTGCGTTACCCTACAAGTTTTGGGTTCAATCTTGCGGTGTTCTCACCCAGTGTCAAAGTAGGGGTAGCGAGGCATGTATTTTATTGTTGCCATAAAGGATAAAAAGATGGAGTTTTCATCATATTACTTGAGTTTATCCCTCTACATCATGTCATCTTACTTAAGGCATTACTCCGTTCTTATGAACTTAATACTCTAGATGCATGCTGGATAGCGGTCGATGTGTGGAGTAATAGTAGCAGATGCAGGCAAGAGTCGGTCTACTTGACACAGACGTGATGCCTATATTCATAATCATTGCCTTGGATATCGTCATAACTTTGCGCTTTTCTATCAATTGCTTGACAGTAATTTGTTCACGCACCGTATGTTTTCTTTCAAGAGAGAAGCCTCTAGTGACACCTATGGCCCCCCGGGGTCTATTTTCCATCATATATTTTCAGATCTATAAACCAAAAAATCCAAAAATACCTTGCTGCAATTTATTTACTTTTATTTTGTTTTACACTTTAGTAATCTTTTATATCTATCACTATCAGATCTCATCCTTGCAAGTGACCGTGAAGGGATTGACAACCCCTTTATCGCGTTGGGTGCAAGTGTATGATTGTTTGTTCAGGTGCATAGATTGGAGACTTGCGTGTACCTCCACTGGATTGATACATTGGTTCTCAAACTGAGGGAAATACTTATCTCTACTTTGTTGCATCACCCTTTTCTCTTCAAGGGAAAAACCAACGCAAGCTCAAGAAGTAGCAATAAGCCATGAATCTGATGCAACCAAACCAACCTAATGGGAGAATCCATAGGTGAGCGCCCGTTCTCTTCTAACTGTAGCATCTTGCTTGCTCACAGCGTTGGCCTCGATTTGCTCCTAGGATTGCAGGCAGGTACTCCACTGATCTCCCATCTGTTACAATACAATAGGGAATAGTTTGTTACTTGTAGTTTCATATGGTTGTGCTTTCATCATTCTTAAAAACGTGAATGTTATAAAATGGCCATGACCCAACTTGAAACAGCAAGCAAGTTGAAGTGCTAAAATCTCAAATTCCTTAACTGGCAACAAGGAAGAATGTGTTACTTGTGTTTTCATATGGTTGTGCTTTCTATCGAGCTAAGAAAAAGTAGATGTTATAAAATGCCCATAGCTGAATATAAAAAAACATTAAAATGATGAATTTTTAAAACCCTTAACTCGATAAAGATGTTCTAAATTTGCGGTATTTACCATGGTTACATTCAGTTTAGGTCCAAACAATCAATGGTGCTTTTATATTGTACGTATTTCTGGTCAATCAGCAACACTAACAATTTCAGATCAAATTCTACCTATTGCACTGGGATTACCCTTATGAATTCAGCAAACAGTACCAAGGTTTAAAATGTTATACTATAAAGTCTTAAAATGAATCCAGCTCGTGACTGGTCACGCAACATGGAGGCAGAAGAGAAGCTCAGATAGTATTGTTGCTAAGGATCAACAATAATTTTGATGGAGAATGACCAGCATAGAGGTACAGTTAGAAATAGCTAATAAGGAATGCATAACTATCATACACCACGGTCCAGGTGAAGGAAAGAGAGTAGTATAATGGTGTGGGCTCTCCTCAGTTCAGTTATGAACAAATAAAAAAAAAAATAGCACAATCCAGAAAAACACCGAGTACCTTGTCTCTCGTTGCTTTTTTGCTGCAGACTCTTCTCCAAAAACCCCAGATCCTAGTGCTGCGTATGTCTTGGACTTGCTTTCTTGCTAAAGATTCTTTTCCAATGACCTGCGTGTATCCTGGACCTATCAAAGCCATCTAGCTAGGATGGGTCAGATGGTTCCTTGATGTGCTACTTGCTTGGCACATTCTTTCCAATTGAGATCCTTGAATCCTGGCGACAAACGAGACAGTGAGCGGCAAGCATGCCTTATACTGACAAAATATAGCATGGATTCTAGTGGTGAACTAGTAAAACAGTAAAGATACGACAAACCAAACATGTTTGAAATATGGAATGGTAGTCCGGTACATAAGCAGATTTATTTCCAATCATATATTTGCATCAATAAAGTACCTTGTTTCTGCAGCCATGTATTTCACAAAGAATGAGAAAATAAAACAAAGCAAGGTTGGATTGTTTTGCTTCTCATTAGTACGGGTCCAACCACACCTAATTCTTAAAGAAATTGACAGGAAGTACATGTCAACAGGTATCGTCAATGTGGCGGCTAGCATCATCATCTACTCATATATCGCATCGAGTTATTAGTTGAAACACAGTCAAGACTCAAGACAAGCTCAACTTTCAGGAAAGTTAAATCTTATTTACATGCGCCTACCAAAACATTGTATCAGCGAAACAACTAGTCATGAAAGGTGCAATCGATCCAAGTAAACTTGCACATCAGAAACCTAAAGAAGATGGTCCAATTGACAACAGGTACACATGATCAAATTTATGTACAATACCATATTTTTATACAAGGCAGCAGCAATTAACGAGGTGACATTATGGTCACCCAAAATACACTTCAAGACACTACACTCCTGCGATAACACTCTACTCTCCTAGAAAAGATTCCAAACACCTAGCGACAGCTAATTTCTACTCCCTTCATTTCTAAATATAAGCCATTTTAGAGATTTCAATACGGACTACATACAAATGTATATAGAGTTTATGGTCACTCATTTTACTCTGTATGTAATCTATATTGAAATCTCTAAAATGTCTTATATTTAGGAACTAAGGGAGTAAATTTTTAGCTCATTGAAGATCAACTTCATCGGTGCATCCCCAGATCTCTCTGTTGAGCTACACTTCCCGACACTCTGGCATTCTTTGTTCCACATATTCCAACATACAAGTATAACCAAGGCATCAAATCCTTACATGCTGGCCTTCCGAATCCCTTCCTAGCTGAGAGCCACCACATTTCTAGCGAGTCTCGTGAGGAGGGGTTGGGAGTCGTCAGCTGAAACTCTAGGAAACACTTGCGTCATACAGCTCTTGCGGAGACACAATGCATGAGAATACAATTAATGTGGTATCCACCTCCCGAAGGGAAACATAACATTTTGACATCTAAGCCTGCAAGTTATGCCTCACACGTCGGCCGGAGGTCCGTAACCTGTGCTACGCAACCAACCAAGAAAACAACTTACACTTGATGAAGGGTGCCCAATAGCCCCAAGTGCAAGAGGTGATAGAGAAACAAGTATTTCCCTCACATATAACACATTAAGCTGCTTGCGCCGAGTATGTGCCATTACCCGGCCCTTGCCATCTACTAGTAGTGAAGGCATCAGACATTGTCGAGTATCTCTACACACACTATGCACTGCCTGCCATAGCCGATAATATTTGTATTACCTGAAAGACGTACAACAATGGCTGAAACCCATCATGAATCAATCAAAAACTCATGCAAAGTTCTGTTGTTGGCAACTCGTGTGCTCACATGATACAGAACCAGGGGCAATGCCACGTATCGAGTACCCTTGAATCCATATGTCCCTCCAAAACATCACGAAGCGCCCATCTCCTATAGGATTTTGCACAAGGCTGTCAAAGGCCTCCTTAGCCGTGTCATCCTTAAGCATACGCAACCCTCTCGATGGTCGCTCAGTTCTACTCAACAATTCCCACCTGTATCGAAGAGCAACACATTGGAGATTCATGTTTTTAACAACTAATCATCCATACATTTTTTAGGCTTGCACACATTGTCCCATGCCACCAGACACATCCCACCATCATATCATTTGCACCGGCTCCAAAGAAAGCTCTCAACTATTTCTTCATTTCCTCAAACACCAAAGCAGCGGCATCCATGAGTAGAAGATGGAGCACAATTCTAGCAGAAAGAATGCTCTTTACTAGGACTAGCCGCCCAAGCCTTTCGATGAGGCTCTCCTACGAGGTACGAATGACAACACACACTTGATAAAGTTTCACTGGTTCTTGGTCAAAGGGTTTATCTCAAGCTGAAGCCCAAGATACTTGCACGCGAAAGTGTCGATGTCGCATCGAAGGATCCCAGTGACCGCCGCTTGTCCAGGTCATGTTATCTAATCATGACCACCATTGATCGCGCAATAGTTGACCCGCAAGCCATATGCCTCTCTAAAGATCTGCGGCGTCTATTTAATGAACCGATGATTAAGGGCCAAAGGTCAGGTGAACACCACAACATCGTCGGCATCTATAGATAACCGTTCCATTGTTGAAACACCTGGAAAGGAACTCGGCACTCTATCCCCTGATAGTCTAGCCACTAGAACCATGAGTGCCTCCAATTCAATAACAATCATCATAAGCGAGATAGGATCCCCTTGACGCAGGCCACACGCAAATGCAATCTTCCTCCTAGGAACCCCATTGACCAAGACTTTATTGATTGCCAAAGATACTGCAATTGCCATCCACTTCAACCAAACCTCCCCAAACCCTTTCTGATGTAACACTTCAAATAAGAAAGCCCAAGACAGGAAGTCAAAGGCTCAAAATTGTCCTGCGTCACAAGTACTCTCTCTCTTTCTCTCTCTCTCTCTCTCTCTCTCTCTCTCTCTCTCTCTCTCTCTCTCTCCTTGTGTGAATCATCCTTACCACATGACAAACAATTATGAAGTTGTCATGCAAATTACTCCCATTGATGAATATTGCCTAAATAGCACAAGTAATCTTCCCCATCCTTGGCCACAAGCGATTTGTCAGAATTTTCGCAAATAGCTTTTGTGTGGGACTAATAGGTCGATAATAGCTCACCTCTTCGCATAACCATTTTGGGAATCAAGCAGATAAAACTTTAATGAAGCAAAACCTCCTCCATCACCCACAAAGAGATTAAGCAGGGCCGCCATGATGTCCTTCTCAATGATTTGCCAAGCCTAGTGACAGAAAATCCCAGTGAATCCGTCCAAATCTCGGAGCTTTATGCGGCGGCAACTCTTTAACTACCTCCCAAACCTTCTCCACTATAAAGATGTTCCCCAACTCATGCAGACCCAAAGGAGTCATGCAAAGAAACAAAAGATCCAGAGTATGCTCCCTAGTATGAATTGCCCCAATAAGATTCTCATATACCCTAGAAAATGCATCTTCCTTTTACGCTTGGTCAGTAATGGTGAGTCCATCAACCTTGACCGAGGGAATGAATTTCTTTGCATGCCTGACGTTCGCTATGACATGAATGTTCTATTGTTTGCATCCCCTTCCTTAAGTAAGTGGATCCAAGATCTCTACCGGGAAACATTGCACTCAAGTGAACTCAGAGCGAACAAGAAGACCTTCAGGGAGAAACTCGGAGGGGCACACATGTCCGGGGACGGACATGCATGCAACCACCCATTTGCTTCAAGATTGGTGCACTAGTTTATGCCATTAACCCTTAATCCCTGCACTAGGGTCCTTGCATGCCAACTTTTGGCAGAGTCACGTGCGTCACCCACTCCACCTCATATGCTTTTCCATTTAAGGTCAAACGTGAACAATTTTATAAACCAAAAGTCCCAGTTTCTTTTGCATATTTTCATGTTCATTGCAACAAGTACTTTCAAATAAGACTAATTTTGAATAGATAGGATTTCCAGCACCCGGGTGCCCCTACACCCTCTATGAACAGTAAATTCAAAATAATTTTAAAAAAATCTGAAACTTTAGGACATCAAACATGATCAAGCTTTCGATGATCTTGCAAAGTTTCAGCTAAAAATAACATTCGAGGAGCTCTCACCTAAAAAAACAAAATTATTGTTAAAAGTTTGTGTATACTTTTGAGCAGTGATTTGTGCCTGAAACTTTGCAAGAACATCAAATCTCTGATCATCTTTGATCCCTGAAAGTTTAAAAGTTTTTAACATTTTATGAATTTACTGTTCATGAGGGTGTAGGAGCACCCAAGAGCTGTTACACCTTTCTCATTTTGAATACATTTAGGCACATTTTCAAAATTTTACCACGTTCTAAATATTGAAGCTTGATAGTCGTAATATTAAGTTATGTAAAATTTCACCAAGTTACATTTGCTTTTTAGAAACTTACTGATTTTAAAACTTGCTGAAGTTTTAAATTTTGTTAAAACATTGGAGAGCATGATTTTAAGTTCCAGTTCTGAAACATACTGATTTTATCGTTCATTTCTATTAAGTTTCAGCAGTTGAAAAAATATGCAAACGAAATATAAATTGGACTTTCGATTCCTAAGATATAATAGATTCAAATTTACAAGTCAAAAGAAAACGCATGGGAGGTGGGTCGAGTTGTACATGCACTCTGTGCCAAAAGTTGTACCAAAAGCTGCATTCATGGAGTAATTAAGCTCTAATCACAAAACCACTTTTCCGAATCTTGACGCAATCATACAGCTGCATGCATGCATCCTGCCGTCCCTCCGTGTCACAAATCATCTCTCGAGCTTCAGGATATGCCTCAAGCACAAGTCCTCAGAAGTCAACTGTCTAGACTCTTGGGCCGCATCAAAACGCATGATGACTGTGGAGGCAGTATCGATCTGGAGCTTAACAGTTCCTACTGTCCTTGTCCCAAAGGACTGAAGAGATACCACTGTGTTCCCAAAAAGACTATCAAGCCTCTTGAAAGGATGAACAATAGCATCATCACAGACCGATGTATCATGTACCGCGTCCTCAAAATCCCTCGAGCTTAGCCCAAAACAGCTCGAACTTGAATCTCCTTTTTGGAAATTTGCATTGGCGGTTAGATGCAACGACACATGGTCGGACACATGCGTTGACATAGACTGGAGCAAACAATCAGGGTGATTGTGCTCCAATCCATTTAAACGAGCGCTTGGTCAGTCGTGGTTAAAGTGGGGGAATCCCTCGGATTACTCCACATGTAATATATTCCATGCAGATATATCTCCTTGAGATCATGATCCTCCACAAAGGCTCTGAATCTATTCATCATATTGTGCTTAATGTTCAAGTTGTTCTTCTCGGACGGCCGAATGATCATGTCAAAGCCTCTAGCGAGCAAACAAGGCCCCTGGCACAGAAGCCTTCTTGTTCTCATCTCCTCAATGAATTTAATCTTATTAGCATCAGACTGAGGTCCATAATTTTTTCATATATTAATTATGTCACTAAAATTTGCGTTGCTAGAAGTTTCCAACTGTACAGTTTTTTTTCTAAGTTTTGATGTGCCTATGACACATTGCATTCGATATCTGTATGACACTGCATGTCAGCAATTCATGGTGATCGCTGTGCAGCTTAGATTTTATGTCATATCAGTATCAGACTCCTTTTTATTGAAAGCAAATCAATTCCCTTTTCTCTTCATAGAACTCAACGTAAAAAAATTAGACACAAAATACGATCGAACCTTGTATATGAAGCATGAGAGTTCAAAGTAAATCTGGTGGTTTTTTCTTTGACATTATATATGACTAGTTATGTTGAGGTTTATGAAGAAATAGAAATACTTATTTCCTCATTTGTTATTTCACGTTTATTTTTTTGACCTTTCGCAGGACCCTGCGCAAGAGGGTGCTACGTGCACCGGACTGCCCTTTTTAAAGTGGAACCATGTTGCGAGCACTGCAATATATATTTCGCACTCTCTACCGGGGAGACTGCTCAGCTGCACTGCATACCTTGTGTCAAGACATGGTGCTACTACATGGCAGAGCCTCTGTTCATATTGCCCATATCTTTTTTTTTGCGGGGTCATATTGCCCATATCTAACCCCTAGTTCATCTCGGATAGCTGAGCTACATTATGATAGGCAAATCAAGGCGCCAATAGCCGGCCTCGACATACGTGAAGGGCAGAGATCACATCACACGGTCCCCTGCATGTGTGATTTGTTGCCTTCATCTTTTTTTAAGGAAAAAATAGGGTGTTTATTCTTGATTCAAAGGATTACAACGGCAGCAGCTAGTTCAGCGATACAAGGGGGAGGTTGGGTAAGCCAGTACGTAGTGCTATCCCCACTACGAGCAAATTTCGGTAAACAATTTGCAACCCTGTTTCTGATGTTTCTGACGCCTCCTCTAGTATTGGAGGGGGGAAACGGACTGATGTTTCTGATGCCTCCCATTCCTATGGATCTTAGACTCTCCTTCCTCGAACTTTTTGCTCATATAATTTACTTGGTGAAAAATTCCTCCCTACAAAACAAAAAAAGAAAACAAACAATCCGAAATGGATGGTCGTGAGGGGTCTAAGTAGTGTGCCAGAAGGTGGAAATTTTTAGAATCAATGAACACGAGGACAACTATAATTCTTTCTCCTCCACCACAGTTTGGGGTTAAGATATAACATTGTGCTTTTCCTAAGGCATGTCACATTCACAATGTTCTTAAATGCTTCATCTCTTCCTTTTGGCTTGCATATATACATGCATAACATCTTTAACTCCGTGATAAGATTGTTCAATACCGGTTTTGAGTAAACCCATGAAATCAGTTGTAAGTAGCATCCACATTTCTTCATTAGTCCAAAAACTACAACCACCAAACTAAAAAAAATGAAACACAATTTCAACACTCCAAACTCAAACAGACTCAAATCGTATCTAAGAACGAGCTTTCATATTGTCCGTAGATGCTCTTTATTTTTTCCTTCGGCCTACACATGTACATGTACATGCACAACCTCTTTAAAGTTTTGCTAACAGTGTTCAATAACAGTTTCAAGTATACCCATGAAAACGTCCTAAATTGGGTCACCTTCCTTCATTAGTTGTAAATGGATCCATAATTCAAAAATTAAATTGTTGAGATCTCATTAAACAAAGGAGCGTATTTACATTCCATTAAGTAAAATAACAAACACTTGTGTGCTTTGGATGCAGAGTCTACAGTGTAGTAAAGCTCCTCCTTTTCTAAAAAAAAGAAGATATGCATTGTTGTAAAGGAGAGTCAAAACATGTGGTTGACATTATCTAACTTCATTTAACTCCCTGCATGCTGAATACTTCCATCACAACGTCCTTGAGCTTCGGAAAGTAATACTGTGATGTTGTAGTCATCATGGTGTGTGCAAATAAAAAAAACATATACGTAACAAAAAAAGGAAAATTAAGTGGCACCAGGAAGACATATTTGGCTCTTATGTTCTCTCTAGGGAAAATTTGTTAGCAGAAGAAGCCTAGATTCAAGCACGCTGAACAAAGAGTTTAGCATGGACTATACAGTACAAGAAATTTATTTTCTTACACGGGATTGTCTTTGGACATGATACTTCCAGGTAGTACCCTTTACTTGGTTTTCTAGTTTTTCCCTTTGCCATTAATTATAGGAAGAGTTTTTCTTTTTGAAGAATTTATTGGTTAGTGGGCAGAGAAAGATTGAGCATCACTGTTACAGTGTTACTGCAGTAGAGGGGGTAGTCATCTCCCAGGTGCCAATCTTATGATAATGGTAGTCACCTCAGATGTGACAATCTACATTTCCCTTACATGAATGGTGAATGTGGCCTCGTTCTCTTTTCCCTTCCCTAAATTATCACATCATGGCTCTGCTAAATTGTTGGGCTTTTGTATACGTTGATATATAAGGAATTGAAGAAGATCAACTCCCCCACAACAAGAAGTGTTGGTCCATAATTACAACACATATTCCACATGTATATCGAGAACAAAGCACTAAGGTTCCATCGCCCCACTATGACTTACTGTTGTGTCACATGTTTCACCATGCAGTTGGTGTGTGCTTAACTCATATGAGGACCTACACCCAACAACTACTCTCTATCAACTTATACCCTAGTCGTAGCATGCAACAGCTCAGGATGCTCTTTCAAATTCTCATTTTTTTTAGTTAGTTGTGAAGGCTGGTCCGGGAAGAGGAAGAATGAGAGGGTTCAAGAGTAGTATGAATGGGAACATTGAGGAAAACAAGAGCTTTCTTGATTTCCTCTCCTAACAAAGTAGAGATCTAGTTCTGTGTTTTTCCAATGCCTCCCATTCCTATTGTTCTTGGTTGCTCCTTCCCCTTCCTTATTGGCTTGCACATTTATCATAAATAATAGGGAAGCAAATACTCTATATATAAATTTAGATGGCTGGACTTTGACAATAGGCAAGGAAGAGGAAAAATAGAGGGTCTAAGAGTTGTAGGAATGGGATCATGGAGAAAAGAACAAGAGATTTGTTTCTTACCTCTTAACACTGGATGTGGAAACTTGGCTTCAAATTTTCGAAAAACCTCCCCTTCCAATTCCTTTTGCTTGCAACTGTGTAGAAATATTAGTGTTCATTTGGCTCTTCATGCACTTGATGACCAATATTGGTATCACATCAAGTGCATGATGTGGAAACTTCGCTTCAAAATTTCAAAAAACCTCCACTAATATTTCTTTTATTATGACAATATGCATGACCAACATTTGGCCAGTCTATGACTGGTTAAAAACATTCTTCCTAACAATAACAGTCGGAGTAGGAACAAACATAGGACTAGTGCATCATGGCTTGTACAAGTAACTACCAACTAAGACAATTTGGGACATGGCACACATGTCATGAACTACCAAGAAATCTAATTGTGTGATGGTCTGAACAAAGTTTGCATGTGTCTACATCTGTCGAGTTTAATACCCCAGCCAATAGACACTTTGTTTATATGTAATACCTCATCAAGTCAAAAATTATCAGCTCTAAGGTATGTGAGTGATATCTACAGTCATTAGTTTGCTTTTATATTTTGATAATGGCATTTATAATGTTCTTGTCGGTCTTCTTTTATGAGCCAGAAACAATCTTTCATATCTTAACTGATGCTGAAAATTTATATGGCATGAATATTTGTTTGCCATGACAATTCATACAAAAGGCAACTGTCCTTGTTGTAAACTATGAAGAAGTACTTCTTGAGAAGCTACCAAAATAAAGTAGCGAGAGCTGTATTTCCCAAGTTCCATGTTTTATCAGTGGCACTGAGTGACAACAACAGAAGAATGGAATACTTGACGTTGTTCAGTCATATTTCTTGTGACTGAAATATTCAAGGATCTAACGAAGGTGACTATATTGGATCATGACATGGTTATTCAATGTTGTATAACGTTCTTGTGAAATCTTGATATGAGGACAGGGCAAATGGTGTTGTTGAATTTTCTGATGTAAGACTGGCTCAAATTAGAAATCTTGTCGGTAAGAAGAGGAAGCATGATAGTAAAGCATGTGTTTGGATGTCTCGAGTGAATGGTGCTCCTTACAAGCTGGTATAACACTTCTCTATTTATTGATACTCAGTCGTAACAATCCATGGTGAAGGTGAGCCCCGATGCTCCCGGGTGGACAAAGAGGTGATGTCATCATTTGAATTTTTAGCTGATCCTTGAAGTAGTAGATTATGCCGAGGCTGATGCAGGGAATATATGTAAACACTTCTTCTTCGGTACAACGCACGAGATTTCTTCATATCCCTTCATAATAAAGGGTAGGATGGTCTTTTTTTGAAATACGTCCGGAACGTATATAGCGTGGGAGACACCCTCAACTGGGCCAGCCCATTGGTGAAAGCTGCAGAGAGGGCGACGCGAGATGTAAAAATTCACAAAATACATGCCTCCTAAGAATCGAACCACAGACATTTATACATGAAGTTAAGACGCTCACCAGTTGACCTGACTAATGTTTGTGAATGGTTAGGAGCGTGCAAACTTAAGAAACTCTCTCCCTGGAATTATTGGGCCCATGAGCCGAAACGGGAATACCACGAAAAACGCACAGGAGAAATTGGAAATAAATCTCTTAGCTAATCGCCGCTATTAATTAGGCCTATTAACTAACCTGTGCATATCCCTCAAAAAAAAAAAACTAACCTGTGCATGCAACGGCTACTGCATGATCCAATCAAGGAGACCCATGCGCTAGCTTCCATGGAGAGCCGAGGGAATAAAGTGACGTGCTTAAATGCAGCAGCCTAATTGTTTTTTTTTATAAACTATGCAGCAGCCTAGTAAACATGGTGCAAGTTTTGGTGGCTCTTGGACCCAATAAACCTGAATGGAGGGAGTAACACCAAGAAAATTCTGAATGAATTTTTAAAAATTGAATAATGTTTCATAATCCAACATTTTTTTTTAACAACTTGAACACATTTTGAAAAAAATCATTTTTCATAAAAGCATGAAAATATTTCAAAAATTTTGAATAATATTTTATACAAGCATGAACATTTCAATTTTTTAAGGAGATATGTTAGTTCAAAATATTAAGAACATTTTTTCCGAGCAATATTTTGAACACTTTTAAAGAAATATGAGGAGCGTGCAAACTTTAGAACTAACATTTTGAACAATTTTTTGAACACTTCCTTTCTTTTTTGCTTCTTATGTGGCTAATGTAACTTTGCCAATTTTCAGGAAAACAAATTCGTGTGTTTAAAACCGTCTTTTGTTCTATTTTATTCTGGTTTTTTTTTAGGAAAACAAATTCGTGTGTTTAAAACATGGTGTAGTTTTGGACATTCTTGAGACCACCCTAATTTTTGCTAGCAGATGGGCATGCGCATGGTGGGCATCCATGCCAAGTTTGGACGATTCCAACACCTTATGCAAGTTGCGTGACGTCTGGCCATTTATCGGTCATTTTCATCGAGAAAACTCCAGAAAATGCAAAAACTGCCGAAAAACTCAAACAACTTGGGATGGTGCCTTGAATTGGTCATAAAAGTTCATGGACAAATTTGGCGTCATTTGAAGATGCGAAAAAAGGTACTCGTATACGAACTCATCTGGCCTACCCAAACACCCGGCATTGATCATGGTATATTTTTGGACATGCATAAAATGACCCCAAATTTTCCCAGCAAGTGGGCATGCCCATGGCAAACAATCATGCCAGGTTTGAATGATTTCTGACACCATACGCAAGTTGCGTCATGTTCGGCCATTATCGTCCATTTTTCATCGAGAAAACTCCATGAATTGCAAAAAAATAATGAAAACTCAAACAAATTGGCATAGTGCCTTGAATTGGTCATATAAACTCATGGAATTTTTTGGGTCATTTCACGATGCCGATAAAACGTGCTCTCATACGGACCCATCTCGCCTACCCAGACAACCCCCGTTGAAAATGTTCTATTTTTTGGACATGCATGAAATGATCCAACTATTGCCAGTAGGTGGGCATGCCCATGGTTTGAACGAATTTTGACACTATATGCAAGTTGCGTCATGTCCGAGCATGTATAGCCATTTTTCATTGAGAAAACTATAGAAAATGCAAGAACTGTTAAAAACTCAAACAACTTGGCATGGTGCCTTGAATTGGCTATTTAAGCTTATGGGGAAAAATTGGAGTCATTTGAAGATGTCGAAAAAAAACATGCTCTCATACGGAGCCTTCTGGCCTACCCGAGCACCTTTGTTGAACATGGTCTATTTTCGGACATGCATGAACTGACCCCAACTTTTACAAGCAGGTGAGAATGCTCATGGTAGGCATCCATGTCAGGTTTGAATTATTTCTGACACCAAATGCAAGTTGCGTCACATCCGCCATTTATCGCCCTTTTTTTTACTAAGAAAAACTCCAGAAAATGGCAAATTTCTAGAAAACTAAAACAACTTGGCATGGTGCCCTGAATTGATCATACAAGTCAATGAAAAAAAATTGAGCTCATTTAATGGATGTTGAGAAACAACATGCTCTCAGTGGAGCCTTCTCGCATATCTAGGCACCCTATGTTTAACATGGTTTTTTTTGGACATTCAAAAAAGGGCATCAACTTTGGTCAACAGGTGGGCATGCACATTGTGAAGATGCGAACACTTTTTCAAATTTGCCAGCATTTTTTCATATTTGCGAATATTTTTTGAATTTACTTATTTTCTAGGGCCTAAGCATTTTTTTCTTCTCTATTTTTTCGTTTTTCTTCTCTATTTTTTCGTTTTTCTTGTCTGTTTAGTTAATTGATTTTCTCCTTCTTGAACTTTATTATTCTTTTTGAAACCTGTGCAAAAATTTAATTTTTTTTAGAATAGCAGGTTCTTTTTTCAATACAAATTTTAAAAGTTGATATGGAAATTCACGGAATGTCCCCGTACTCTCATAAATAGCTATGGGGGTTAGGGGGTCGGATTTTACACAACAACTAAGCCCCACCAAATCAAAGTGATGAAACAAAAGATGTGACGAAGGCCTCAAACAATTAATGTTTTCAAAGCATTTAATAAATATTTGAAGGAACTTTTTTTAAAATTCATAATTTATAACAGTTACTTCAAATTGCTAGTTTCGTATTCCAAATTCTTTTTTAAAGGTTTAAAATAATAATAATAATGTTCAGAAAGAAGAAAAATGAATTAATGAAAAAAGAGAAGAAAAAGAAGAAAAATATAAAAGGAAAAAACAAAAAGGAGAAGAAAAAAGGAAAAAAACAAAGAAAAGCCACAAAATGCGTCAGATTGCCCTTGTTTCGCGAGCGGCCCAGACAAGCATTTGGGCCGTCCCATTTCTACAGATAATGTAGGAACCACTCGTATCTGATTTTGGGAAGCTTCCCGCTTTTTATTTTTCTATTAACTGTTTCCAGGTTTACTTTCTTTTTCATTTTTCTCTTTCTTTTTATTGTTTTCATTTTTTGGTTCTTTTAAATTGCTTTCGTGTTTCCTTCTTCGTTTCTTGTTTTCTTTTTAAATTTATTTTCCTTTTACAAAACTGTTTGTGATTTCAATTTTTTTGGAAAATTCAAATTTGGTTCATAATTTTAAAAAGTTGTTCAGTATTTTAAAAACTGTTCCTTTTCAGCAAAAATTATAAATTCAAAAAAATACAGGATTTCGAAAAAATATTCTTTTTTCTAGAAATTGTTCTCAATGTTTGGAATCTTGCCGTTTACAATTTTTTCTCAACACTCTAATAAAGTTCATTTTCCCAAAATGTTTGGAAATTTCAAAACATGTTAGTTTTTTTAAATTGTTTGTGGTTTCCCAAAATGTGCGAGTTTTTTAACAAAAATTCAAAAATGCTCGTGTTTTCCTATTTTTTCATAAATTCCAAAAATATACGAGAATTTCAGAAAAGATTATTGTTTTCTGAAAACTGTTCCTGTTTTCAAAATTTTCTCCAAACTCAAAAAATGTTTAGGAATGACTTAAAATGTTCGCGGTTCTGAAAAATTGCTCAGAATTTCTGAAATGTTCCCAATAACAAGTTTTGTTCTCTAAATTCCAAAAATGTCCGTGTATTTTCAGAAGATATTTAGGATTTTCAAAAAAAGTTAAGCTCTTAAAAAAATTGAATTTTAATTTTTTTTTAGAGTTATTCAAAAACAATCGTTGGATTTTAAAAAATTACTCGCTTTTTTAGAAAAATTATTCACAATTTCCAAGAAAAGATAAAAAATCCAAAAACTGCCAGGATTATGTGTTGTAGTTAGTTCTTAAAGTGGCACGCTCTTAATTGGCCACTAACGTCTATCAGGTTGATTGGTAAGTAGCTTTTCTTTCTAAGGTGGAGCTACAGAGTTCGAATCCCTGCAAGGTCGGTCGCTCGTAATTCTTTTTTTAGCGACTATATCGCTGTTGTTTTTTTTTTTTTTTTGAGGAAAACTATATCGCTGTTGTAGGTGCGAGCCGAGCGGCCACCTTCCTGGGCCGGCCCAATCAGGGGTATGCAGAGGGTATACGTTCCAGCGGGCAACCTCTCATACCTATAAAGTGGGTATACCATGTCAAAAGTTCATATTGCCCTTTACACAAGACCGCCACCGTCATCCGATCTACTGATTTAGGGTTTTCCTCGGAGGTAGCAGATAGTGGTCTAGAACTTCTCAACGGCGATGCCTTCAAGAAGGGAACGACAGCAAAAACGGCCGCCATTGCTAGCCTTGGCAGCTAGCCGAGAGCAGGATTTCACCCAGATCAGTTCGAAGAATCTCCATCAAGCGTCTTGTGCACGGATCGCCGCCTTCTCTGACGGGGATTAGACGAAAGGGTCCAGCCGCCGCCACCACCACGCAATCACGCAGCAGCGGGCAACCACCACCATCGTGCCGCCAGCCGCTACAACCAGTGCTCCGTAGGCCCGCCTAAGCCCATCGGCTCGGAGCGGGTAGCTGCAGCGACCACAACATTCCAGCTAAGAGCGTCGGATCCTTCCGTCCATCGTTGATGTTGAGCCACCGGCATTGCCGAGGGCGCAAATCGCCCTGCTGCAGCCCGTAACCCATGCGCCTCCGCTGGAGGATGTACCCGTCGCCGCTATGGAGGGAGGACGCCTCGCCGCCGCCGTCCCCACACGGGCTTTGCCCGGTGACGACCCCTGGCGGCGGCGAGGTGGAGGGATCGTTGAAGGGAGCTGCTAGGCTGGGCGAGATCCAATCGCCGCCCATGTCGCCTAGGCGAGCGACGCCGGGGCCATTTTCCTTTGGCTAGGTCAAACCATCAGCACGTGGCTCGCGGAAGCACATAAATAGGAGGTTGATTCGGCATTTTATTTTTACTTGGAGTCGTACAAACAAATAGTTTTGCAATGCTAACGTGTTGTTTTGAGGATATGAAGGTATGCTCGTGGCTCTGCCACAGATGCTGAAGAGTTGAAAGATGATGCCCCCATCGCTTGGGTGGTGGAAGCAGGACCGTGATTACCAGAGTAGGAAGAGCATGCATCAGCTGGCCGAGTAATGATGAGTGTGCAGGTAAGGGTAAATATGTGTACATTTCTAATCCAAGGGTGGTGATGCAAGCCATGATGCAAGGGTAAATATGTGTACTATCTTGGGTTTTCTCTGTCCGTGCGCAAGATCTCTGCGTCCGCGCTCCTGGCGCTTGCGATAAGATAGTGAACAAACTTCCTACCTGGTGTGCCTCTCTTCTGTCCCATGGCGAGAGACTGGCTCTCGTCTGTCACATGCTCTCGGCCATGCCGGTGCACCTGCTCATGGCCATGGCTATCCGCCCAGCAATCATGAAGAAAATTAACCAGATCCTGCGTGATTTCCTATGGCACGGCCGCCGCGATGCCAACTGTGGCAACTGCCCGATGAGCTGGCCCAAGGGTTGCCGCCCCATCGAGTTTGGGGGCCTGGGCACCCACGATTTGCATAGGACTGGCGTCGCACTTCCTATGCATTGGTTTTGGCTCCGGGCAACTGACCCGACGCGGCCTTGGAGGCACCTTCACCTTCCCCACGATCCGGAGGAGCTTGTTATCTTCAGGGCCTCCACCTCCTGGACCCTGGGCGACGGGCGCTCTTGCCAATTCTGGTCCGACAGATGGATCGACGGCCTGGGGATTGCTGACATCGCACCGTCCTTGCTCTACTTGGTTTCCTCACGGCGGCGCAAGAGGCGCACGGTGGAGGAAGGGCTTCACGATCGAGCCTGGATCACTGACATTAGGGGAGCTATCAGCTATGGGTCTGGCAGCAATGGTCGAGTACGTGTAACTCTAGAGGAGGCTCAGGGACTTTGTGCTCCTGCCGCAACCCGATCAACTTCACTGGAGGTGGACTTCGAGCGGCACCTACACGGCTAAGTCTTGCTACCTTGCCATGTTCAATGGCTCAACCCTCATGCCTAACTGGCGCTTCATCTGGCGGACAAGGGCGCCTCTTCGGATCGCGGTTTTCATCTAGCTAGCGATGCATGATCGTTGCTGGACAGCCGCAAAGCTGGCGCGCCATGGCCTACCACACATTGACGCGTGTGCTCTTTGTGATCAAGAGGTCGAGACTATGCAACATCCGCTCTTCCACTACCCGTTTTCGAGGCAGATTTCATACGCTATCCATCCGGCTTCAGGATCCCCGCCTCCATGCCTTCTGGAGATGATGACTTCCTGCACTGGTGGGGCTACTTCAATTGCTAACTCTCCTAGGTCCATGCGCAAGGGTGTGGCTTCCATGATCTTTCTCACGTCTTCGATTATTTGGAAGCATAGGAATGCTTGTATCTTCGATGGGCTACAACCCTCCATCCCGCTGCTCCTATAAGCAATCCCAGGCGCTAGCTTGGGCCATGGCCGATGCTAGGGGAATGAGAGCGTTAATCCCATAGTAATTTTCTTGTTTCTTTGGGGGTGAGCATTCTCACTGTCCTCTGCTCATTGTGACGACCCTTCGCCGGCTTGTGTACGTAGGGCATCGCAAACTTTGTACCCCTTGCTTTCCTCTGACAATGCAATGATACGCCTAGGCATATTCATGAAAAAAATGCAAGCGGTGAGGAGGGTGCTACAATGGCAGATGTGCGTAGGCCATTGCAGCCGGCATTAGGTGATTGTCGTCATTCCAAGCACCTATAATCGGAACATCTGTTGTTGAATCTTGTGCTGACTCCATTTAATTTGGAACAATGATGGTGCGAGGTGAATGCTCAACGTGAACTACAAGGGACATGGCTAGGGATCGTGTGGTATCTGCAATGGATCATGTGGCCAGCCTGGGATTGTTGAGTACCTTCGGAACTGTAGAATTCCGTACATGATCTTTTCTGCACGAGCAGAAGTAGTGAGGGGCAGTGATATGCACGGAATCTGCCAGGTGATCCTCCAATAAAGAGTGAGCGAGGGGAGAAGTCCCCTCACTCAGTTGGTCTAAACCACAATGAGCTTCGGTTTTGGGTGTTCCCAGCTTCAATGACAACATGATGTACTATTTTTACAGGGAGCTGCAAATGTAGGGCTGATAACTAATGTGAGGATAGGTTCATGAAATATATTGATTGTCGCGCTAAAGAAATTTGGGCATAAATTGCAGGAAGAACTTTTCAAGCCTGCTGATGAAGTTAACTGGGATTACCTCAGGAAGATGACGTACTATAAGTTGATGGTATACAAGATCGACTGGCTAAAGAAGGTAACAATCTTAGATGAGTGAAGCGTATTTCGTTGGTATCTCATGAGTAATGTGTGTTATTATCAGCTGGTATGGCATTGTAGTTCACCTTCCCGGTGCATACATTCACGCTTGACTTGGTATGGCATTGCAGTTAATGTTCCCGGTGCATACCTTCATGATGATAGACCCGACGGAGTCACACCCTAGTGAGGAGATGGAAAGGAAGCACAACACCATGGCGAGAAGATTTCAGGTTTGATTCTGCCAATGCTTCAACGCCATATTCGGTGGCTGGTTGGTTGAGACGAATGGATCGTATTTTTGTGTACCCCGGCTCTCGGGCATGCATGAGCCCTGCAAAAGGTGACTGTATCCCTTGCTGCTCGAATAGGCTAAATCTGGTATGATACTTTTTTAATATTGTGGTTGAAATGTGGTCACGGTGAGGACATCGATGTGTGCATCGTCGACTTTCATCTGTGAGTTCAATGGGCAGTACCTTCCATCGCGCCTCAGTAAGGTCGGACATACTAGCTAACACGTCATCAGTTCATTCTTCAATTAAGGTCCAATCACACGTTGTGATGCTGACCTTTGCAATTTTTTTTTGCTCAGATACTCTTGGATCAGCTTCGGAAAAGAATTGCATGTGAGATTGTCATGATGAGGGGTATAAGGGAGACCTGCCAAATTTCATGTACTTCGAGACCCTGGAGTGAGGCAGTCACTAGTAGAAAAAGGGGCATTCGTACCGGTTCCAGAGGGCCTTTCGTACCGGTTGCGCAACCGGTATAAAAAATCCGGTACAAAAGCCCCCCCCCCCCTTTCGTACCGGTTCCTTACGAACCGGTATTAAAGGGGCCTCCACGCGGCGGCGGCCATGTTCAGCAGCACGGCTATGGCCATGCCGCCGGCGCCTACCCTCCGCACGGCGGCTACCAGGGGTAGATGGCCGCGGCGCGGCGCGGCATTTCGTCGAACAGGCCGCGGGCGTGCGTGAGGGGAGGCCGCCAGCGAGCGCGGCGCGGCAGTCGACGCGCGCGCGGGCTCCTCCCGGCGAGGCGCGCGGCGGCCTGGGAGGCGAGGCGAGGGAGGCGAGGCGAGGGAGGGAGAGGAGGGCGGTCCTCACATCGGGTTGCCGGCGCGGGGAGAGGTGGAGCGGCGGGCGACGCGGCGACGACGGCGACCCTGCTGCTGCGGGCGACGGTGGCGTGGCGCTGCGGGCAACGGCGACGGTGGCGGCGCGTGGAGCTGCGGGCGATGCCGACGGCGGCGGCGCGTGGAGCTGCGGGCGACGGCGAGCTCTGCTCTGTGTGCGGCGCTGCTGGTTTTTTGGCACGGTTGGCCTCGCGCGCCTAAGTTAACACAGGGGGAGGTCCTTTGGCGCCAAAGGGTTTTTTTAATTTTCTTTTTTCTTTTGCCAAAGACCTTTCGTACCGGTTCCTAACACGAACCGGTACGAAAGCCCCTCCCAAACCGGTGCCAGAGCTCCTCGCCCGCCTGAGCCCCCAAACCGGTGCAAATGACGGAACCGGTACCAAAGGCTTAGATGGATGCCCCATTTTCTACTAGTGAGTGAAGCGTAGTTCAAATTTGTTCCGGGGCGCTCAGATATTTTGACCCTTCTATGCTTGCGTTGGTTAATGGAAGTTCACCCGCCATCTGAGAGACTTTTGTAGAGCACCTCTGAATTTGGAATCCCTTGTGTGGGTAGTTTAATGTGGACCATAGATTTGAATTTGTACTTCAGGCCTAAAAGACTTATTTTATGTCTAGCAGTTCGATCCGTACTTGTTTCCTGCTAGCATTGTGCCTATATTGATATTGTTAGCACCATGCATTCCCACACCAGCCTACGATTGGTGTTAGAGCAAACACTATCAAATATAGGGAGGAGGTTGTAGGACTTATTCTATTGCCACAGTGCCACCACCACCTCAACATCACTTACATGCGTAAAAAAGACAACACATTGGATGAATAACCGAGTTCGCCACCACGGTGATACCGATGGACAACACATTGGTCGAGTAACACCGTGAGATCGTGGGAAGAAACACAACAATGCAGGCACATATGGATCGATATCATCGCTGGCCGAACGAGTCAATGTTGCTCCATCTATAGGCCTTCAAGTAGTTGGCTACACGGTGTGCACTCCTTGGCACCGGGAATTGGCCTTGGACGCTATGGAGGTGAGAGAAGGGGGTGGGTGATGCCTTAGAGAGGAGGGGAGACGGCGGTGAGAGGAAGGTGCGGATTGAATGTCGTGTGTCAAGGGGGTGGAGCAGTGAGAAGCCGTGGCGGGAGAGATGGTGGCGGAGACGCCGTAGCGGGGAGAGCAGGCCGGGGGAATGGTATGTGGGTGTGAGTGTTGTGTCGTTCGGTGTGTATATGTGTGTTGAGAGAGAGAGATTGCTTTTCTAAGATAAGAAGAAAAGGAATGGCTGCTTGCTCTTTTCTTCAGGGAAAATAGTTGTTTTCTATGAGAGAGATGTCACATACTTTTTTATATATTGAAAAATATCACATACTCTAACAAGTTACTTATGAAGAGTAATTACAGACAAGTATTTACAAGGGAGCCTACAGTTTATTAAAATTGGGATGCAAGTCACTCACTAAAAAGCACGACGCTACCCACTCCGAATAAAAACGGACACATTCTTGCATCTAGGGGCTGACTAATGAATATATATTTATATGATCATTTTTTATTATTGTTTATTTTGTATGTGTTTTTATGTTCACTTTTATAGGCCAGAGATAAAAACTGATGGCTTCGGATAATGCCTTGAAAATGTTGATTGACAAGTAACTACATAACTGTGATGGTTCGGACTGAAAACCCATCGACCTTTACACGATCAAAAGAGATGTATAAAAATAATTGTTCGTAAAAAACAATCCAGTGTTAAAATATAATCTATTGATAAAGGGTCCAAGACGATATTGTTGGAAGGGACTAAAAATTTACCGAGGTTTATAAAACAATACGGGTTATATACACATACATATATATACATATATATATATACACACACATATATATATATATAGATATATATAGAGTCGCGCTATTCGTCACCCAGGGTGAAGAATTGTTATTCCTCACCCCAGCCAGATGGTGCGCTGGCGCAAACCAACCAGCCTCCCGTAATCACTTACACAAGACGTAAGATTACCTCCCCGCTAGCTAGCTAACATATTACTTCCCCACTAGCTAACGTAAGAAATAGTGCAGGAGTTGTAAGATTACCTCACCAGTCGCCACCACTATAGCCAATGTAAGATTACAGATGCATTTTTGCAAAACTTGAACGTACAGGAATTCCAATGTTTTTTTAGATTGCCAATGTTTTATAATTGGCAGATAATTACATGTAATAAATGGCATAAACAGTACCAACATAGTTTCTTTCCCATGCATCATAGTCATGGACTAATGTAGTGCTAATGCGTGGATTCCTCCTATATATTATTACAAAACATTTGCAGCCATAGAAGAACTGCCACTAGTAGAAAACAGGGCTTTCGTCACAGCCGGATCGGAGCATTAGTCCCGGTTGCATTATGAACCGGGACTAATGTGAGCATTAGTCCCGGTTCGAGCGGCTAGTGCGCTGGGCAGGCATTAGTCCCGGTTCAAATGTGACCTTTAGTCCCGGTTCGAGCCACGAACCGGGACTAAAGGGGTTGAGGCTTTAGTCCCGGTTGGTGGCTCCAACCGGGACTAAATGTTACACCTTTAGTCCCGGTTGGAGCCACGAATCGGGACTAAAGGGGTTTTGAAATTTGTTTTTTGTTTTTCCATTTGTTCTTTGTGTTTAGTTTCTGTTTTAAATTGCTTATATCTTTTAGGATATTTGATGTTTTTGAGCGATTCTTTTTGCATTAGATTCAAAATTTTGTCTAGTTTCTGTTTGTGCCATTAGTTTTTAAATTTGAATGATTTAAATATGAATTTGTTCAAATTTGCTTCAAATCCTAGATTGTGAATAATTTGAGTTTAAAAATAGTTTTTAATTTAATTCTTTTTGCTCCTTTGAGATGTAGTTATGTTACTACATCTACTAGTTAGGAAAATTAAAAAACTTAAATTTGGACATATTTTACAAAAAAAGTGTTATGAAAAAGTAAAACGGCTATATCTTTTGCATACGATGTCGAAAAAAACCGTATAATATATCAAAAAAATCAGCACAAAAACCCGCATCCGATTCCGACTGCCAAAGGCGGTTTTGTAAATTTTAGAATCTTCAAATTCTTAAAGGAAAAAAAGTTATGCTCAAATTTTAGTTTTTTTTGAATTTTTGTTAAATCTGGTCAAACTGTGGTCAAACTATGGTCAAACTACGTATTCAAGAAATATTAGTGTTACTAAATAATTATTTTAGTTTTTTTGAATTTTGGTCTAACTGTGGTCAAATCTGGTCAAACTATGGTCAAACTGTGGTCAAACTATGGTCAAACTACTTATTCAAGAAATATTAGTGTTACTAAATAATTATTGTTTTTTAAAATAATAGTTTCAAACTCAAACGGTGCTTAATGCTCAAGTTCAACTCCTAAGGGTTAATAGGATTGACAGCTTAGTATTGTCAGGAAAACAACAAGTGCAGACTTGGAAACTAGGGGGAATAGAACTCGAAAGTTAAGCGTGCTCAGGCTGGAGTAGTGAGAGGATGGGTGACCGGCTGGGAAGTTAGACGATTTGGAATGAGTGCTGATTAGAGATTAGAGATTAAATTCTGAAGCAGTGAGGAGGGAGGGGTGGTTAGAGATTAAATTATCAAATAATTCAAAGATTTGAAAATGAGAAAAAATATCAAATTTTTTTTTCCAAAAAAATTCCTTTAGTCCCGGTTCTAAAGGTCCTCCAGCCCGAGCTCCGGCAGGCGGCCACGTGGAGCCCCCGAACCGGGACTAAAGGTCCCCGACCCTTTTGTCCCGGTTCCAGAACCGGGACTAAAGGCCCTCTGGAACCGGGACAAAAGCCCTGTTTTCTACTAGTGTGCATGCTTGCTTGATAAATTCAGTGTAATACTCCCTCTGTACCACAATACTTGTCGATGGGGGAACTTGTACTGGTTTTCTTCAACGAGTATTTCGGTACATAGGTAGTATACCGCTTTGCCTTTTCTCTACTAAGAGACATATACAACTTGCTCTTTTAAGAAAGATCCAGAACTAAAACAGTGCCACTGGTTGCAAAGAAAGGGAAGAGCATACAACAAAGGCAACTATAAGTATAGTCATCGACTGAGAGCATCCAATATATCAGATGATTCAGATGACGCTTATAGGTGTACTTATACAGTTATACAATTATACCTACCAGGTTTAATAGTATATCAAGGGAACTTGCAAAAATTTCTCCACAGGACCACATGTTTCAGAATTCGTCAATCAGATAGTCAAGCACAGCCTTCATTACTTCCGAGACTACTTTTGATCTGTTGGACGACGAATGAAAGGCAAAACGGTGTTGCATAACAAAACATCATAGGAAACCAGCGCTTTGCACTCACTGCCTTGTTGAGACGACTGCCACCACCAATTCCTAAAAGCACAAGATTAATAGAAATAAATCTGCAGCCCATAAACTGTCTTTGTAAACGACGGGCTATCAATAGCAGACTGGATAATCATTTAATGGGCAAGCACACAAATAATCACTACAAATAGGAAATCACCTGAGGAATATACATCTTACAAGTAGTTAATCATATTTTAAAGGATAGCTCTGAGAGACATGTAAATAGGTTAAAGATGAACAAGATCAATGCCTTACGGCAATAATAATCTGAAGCAAAAAAGATGACATGGACCTTCCCTATAGGATTAATTGTTGTGCGGTAAACATAAGTTGTGTTTTTTTATGTTTGTTTACAGAATGTGCCAAAAGAGATGCTAAATATTCAAGCTCCAATATAGAGTAGGAACCCGCAAATCTGATTGCTTATTTTAGTAATAAATGCCACAAAGCAGGATTCTGGAAAAACTACGGACAGGGACTATTTTCAAAACTAACTAGTGAATGAAATTTTGAGCCTGCAGCTTACGTTATCCCAGATTTCTCCCAAAGTGTATCACTGCTGTTGCAGCAATTCCCACTCAGGCATTAACACAAACACCCCGCATGGAAGAAATACCAAGTGCCGAGACAGAAAGAATGAGATCCAAAGGTATGCCAAAATACATGCTAAGTCTGCAAGCTCTACCAGAAAGTAGATATTTGAAAGATAGAATTTTTGTTTCAGTAAATGTGCCCAATTTTATGTACTATTATATTTTGGTAGCAACAATGAGCATGATAAGAAGAAGAAAAATTGAGAATTCATCACATGATGGAGAAGAAATTATAACTTGGCAACACACAGAAGGTGAGCCAATTTTTTTGCATATCAATTTTGTACTTTCATTAGTATTTATTGAAGTACATAGTACTTGTATACAGAGCATACCAGATAAATTATTCATTCACCTATTGAGTCAATAAGTGCAAGATCAATTAGGACGGAGACAAAATTAAAAAATGGTTAATACATGACTGCTGGTAAATAGAAACGAACAGTCAAACCATGGTTAGGGCTATGATGAACTAGCATAGAATATATGGGCATGTAAACCCAGGAAAGTACATAAACGACAGTGTGCATACCATGAGAACAAGTTATTGACTCCAATTGCAACAGTTGGCATCCGCTTGGAAATGTAGCTTCCCCTTGCTTCTCCTGCTCGTGGTGATACCTTCAAAAATAATATATGAGACAGTCAACTGAAATCAAAATAAACAACTAGGCATCTGATTAAACAAGTAGGATTTTAAATTTTTAATAACAATTGCATAATTCTTGAAGAAGAAAAGGCAGCATTGATAGAAATTGCATAGAAAAGAGCAATTGCAAATAAAGCATGCCCGTAGTATGTATGGACGACTAGCAGGCCTTTCTGCGATGAAAAACGGTACTAGACCACAAAACCTGAAACAAAAATCTGTAGCACAGCCAACTAAAAAAAAGATCGCTGGACTCAGGCTCGAGATCACCCCATGCGTCAAGCACATGAAGAGAAAGAGAACTACCTCCCTCACACAGAATGATGAAAAAAGCTAGTAGGAAAAAGATGAATGGGTGAATGAACCCCGAACCATTTGTCATGAGTATGTGTTGTAAAAACGCATGGGCAGCCTACTTTGAAAGCAAACAAGACCGGCATTATAAGAATATAATTAATGCGTACTCTTCTTGTTGCCTGCAATATGAAGCCTCCACTTGTTATTTTCATAATACCATCACATAAACTAGATTTTGATTGATCCAACCAAGAACAGAAACTTGAGCTCCTGCAACTGAATCTACCTACATAAGATCATTCACATTGAGTTTAAGTCCATCACAGAATCATAGAATCTTACCCAGTATTAATCCACCATAACAAAAATTGGACTGGTTCAGACAATTCGATGCAAGAAAGAAAAAAATTGACGCAATTGGGGATATTCACAATCGAGACTGCTTACAGTCACAAAAATGGGTCACAAATCTCTATGTATTTTAAAAACAGGGTCACATGTTGAGGAAATTGGAACGAATTTAAAATCTCTCTAACCTTGGGAGGCATATGAAGTTCAGGTAACTTGGATCTGGAGATAGGGGATCTCGTTGCAGGTGGCTGGTGGTACTCACGTACGAGTGGCAATCATCAAGTACTAGCAGCCTGCTGGTGGAGAGTGAGGTGGGGGAGCGATGGCCCTACTCGATTCCTGCTGGAGACGAGGTTGCAGGTGGGCGAGCCGTTCCTCTCCCTCCGCCCGCCGTGAAGCCTACCGTTGACCAGGCCACCAATTGTTGCACCGCCAAGGCCACCCACCACGCCGCGAATCCTCCCGGAGCCGAATCAACTCGCCGTGAAACCGTCGTGATGTTGATCGGAGCAGCCGCTCGCATCCAGCCATGGGGAGAGAGAAGGTTCTCCGAGGAAGATGGGGGCGAGAGCTGTGGGATGTGGGAATTAGGAACGAACCGTCGGTGTAATTTTATTTTGACTGAAAGTAAAAAATTACGTTGGACAGGCACGGAAGTGCGTAGTACGTGGCTTGCCTTTCGGCAGGGGGGGCAGTAAACTCGGGTGGGGCGTGGCGTTGTTCGTCCGACCTGGGCGAAGAATTACTTATTCTTCATCCTGGGTCTAAAATAGACTTTCTATATATATATATATATATATATATATATATTATATGCAACTAGAAAAAAAAACTAAAAGGGCCATCGCAACACACATGCGTTCTGCTAGTAGGTATAGAAGGCAACTGGAATTAAAAATATTGAACGCAGTACAGACGCTCATATATACGCACATACACTCATTCCTATGAATGTACACACTACCTCTATGAACAACTCCGAGATTCTAAGCTCGTCGGAAGTCTGGAATAAATCCAGGAAAATGCGAGCACTAATGTTAAGTTTAGAACTTGAACTCTAGTGGGGTGGACAGGGAATACCACTGTCCTTCTATCCATCCTACCACAGATTGGTTCGCAACTGAAATTAAAAACTGATAACCAAGATTACAACATGCACTCTATATTGATATTCAGGCCTAAAAGACTTATTTTATGTCCAGCAGTTCGATCAGTACTTGTTTCCTGCTAGCATTGTGCCTATATTGATATTGTTAGCACCATGCATTCCCACACCAGCCAACGATTGGTGTTAGAGCAAACACTATCAAATATAGGGAGGAGGTTGTAGGACTTATTCTATTGCCACCGTGCCACCACCACCTCAACATCGCTTACATGCGTAAAAAAGACAACACATTGGATGAATAACCGAGTTCGCCACCGCGTTGATACCGATGGACAACACATTGGTCAAGTAACACCGTGAGATCGTGGGAAGAAACACAACAATGCAGGCACATATGGATCGATATCATCGCTGGCCGAACGAGTCAATGTTGCTCCATCTCTAGGCCTTCAAGTAGTTGGCTACGACGGTGTGCACTCCTTGGCACCGGGAATTGGCCTTGGACGCTATGGAGGTGAGAGAAGGGGGTGGGTGATGCCTTAGAGAGGAGGGGAGACGGCGGTGAGAGGAAGGTGCGGACTGCATGTCGTGTGTCAAGGGGGTGGAGCAGTGAGAAGCCGTGGCGGGAGAGATGGTGGCGGAGACGCCGTAGCGGGGAGAGCAGGCCGGGGAAATGGTATGTGGGTGTGAGTGTTGTGTCGTTTGGTGTGTATATGTGTGTTGAGAGAGAGAGATTGCTTTTCTAAGATAAGAAGAAAAGGAATGGCTGCTTGCTCTTTTCTTCACGGAAAATAGTTGTTTTCTATGAGAGAGATGTCAGATACTTTTTTATATAGTGAAAAATATCACATACTCTAACAAGTTACTTATGAAGAGTAATTACAGACAAGTATTTACAAGGGAGCCTACAGTTTATTAAAATTGGGATGCAAGTCACTCACTAAAAAGCACGACGCTACCCACTCCGAATAAAAACGGACACCTTCTTGCATCTAGCGGCTGACTAATGAATATATATTTATATGATCATTTTTTATTATTGTTTATTTTGTATGTGTTTATATGTTCACTTTTATAGGCCAGAGATAAAAACTGATGGCTTCGGATAATGCCTCGAAAATGTTGATTGACAAGTAACTACATAACTATGATGGTTCGGACTGAAAACCCATCGACCTTTACACGATCAAAAGAGATGTATAAAAATAATTGTTCGTAAAAAACAATCCAGTGTTAAAATATAATCTATTGATAAAGGGTCCAAGACGATATTGTTGGAAGGGACTAAAAATTTACCGAGGTTTATAAAACAATACAGGTTATATATATATATATATATGCAACTAGAAAAAAAAACTGAAAGGCCCATCGCAACACACATGGGTTCTGCTAGTAGGTATAGAAGGCAACTCGAATTAAAAATATTGAACGCAGTACAGACGCTCATATATACACACATACACTCATTCCTATGAATGTACGCACGCACACTACCTCTATGAACAACTCCGAGATTCTAAGCTCGTCGGAAGTCTGGAATAAATCCAGAAAAATGCGAGCACCAATGTCAAGTTTAGAACTTGAACTCTGGTGGGGTGGACAGGGAATACCACTGTCCTTCTATCCATCCTACCACAGATTGGTTCACGACTGAAATTAAAAACTGATAACCAAGATTACAACATGCACTCTCTGGCCTTCACAACTGTCGTGCATCTCCCTCTTGCTATGACGCCTCAGCATGGACATGATCTGCATCATCAGATCGCCTCCTGTGGGCGCGCTCGTGATGGCAAACTCACGAGTTGGAGAATGTTGGGTGGGGGATCGCATCACTTAAGAAACACCTTAAGTGCCTATGCATCGATTAAATTTCTGCCGCGCTTTGTCACTTTGTTCACACATTTTCTTTGCGTGAAATGTATAATCAGCTTTTAGTAAATGCAATTAAATGGTTTATAAAAAACAAAAGGATTATCATCGAGTGATCAATGGTACTACCGACGCAACAATCGCTTTGCAGTGCATGTTTGCCGACACTCGGCAAAACGAGGCAGCACGTTCACCTTGTCAACTACTCCTCGAAACATGATTTTTTCCCCCCTACTTTATATAAAATGCAATTCACCACGCCTAGGGCAATAACCCCAACATGCTAAAACAAAGATGATACAGGGCCCCAAGGAGGGAGTAGTTTATGACCTTATTATTCAGCTACGTACTCTGCTTCAAAGACGACCGGGCAAAGAGTAACAACGCTCAGACATTAAGGGACTGAGGCAAACCCCAGTTACAAATACAGACTTGAAACTTGAAACTTGAAAGCAAATAACTCTATCCACCGATGGATGCATGCATGCATGTTTAAGTTTCAGTTTGAGTCAGGCCTCGCCCCGCACGTCGGACCATTTGATGTCCACCTGCCCGACACTGGGGTCAAGATTTAAGTTCTTCCAGATATGCATCGACGCACCGACCTCGTTGTCGCAGCCAGCGCACTCGTCGACGACCCTGGCGCTTATATGAATGTTGGCGTAGTCGTTGATGCCGATGAACTTGCCGCACCGGCCCCGTCCGCGTACCACTCCGACGAGAGCGACACCACGAGCTCGTCATCGCTGTGGAACTGACCGTCGCACGACGCCGGTCCGCCGCCTGTCTCTCCTTGCTGGAAGCCGTTCACCGTCATCGTCGCCGGGACGTTCTGTCGAAGTTCAAACTTGCCTTCTGTGACAGTGGGGCGCCCCGAAACGGCGCACGACACCTGCAGAAAACCTAGAGCAATGCTCAAAACCACTGCGACCTTGGTGGTGCCCGCCATGGTGATTGAGCTCCTCGCTGCTGCTTGCGTTTATCAGCTAGCTTGCCTTGGGTGCTTTGCTTTATCAAGGCTTTATATAGGCTCGAAGTGCAGCCTGCAGACAAAGCGGGGCGTACTTACGGATGTGCATGCCGCCCTCGTGTGTCTCGTCTAAAAATCTCGTCTACGCCTGCTGCCAAAGCAACGCTGCTGTTCCGATGTCACCTATTTCTACAACTCTATTCCACACAACTCTATTACATTTGTTTACAGAGGGATGAGTAGTATATTCACACAACTCTATTCCACACAACTCTATTCCCCTCTTTCATATATATATATATATAATACAGCTCTTACAACCGGCGCATTAGTCTGACTATAAAAATATTCACGATCCAAAAGCTTCTGCACGCTTCCGTATGTTTATTCGAAGTGTGTGTTTCAATCAAAAAATTCGAAAAACAATGACTATGCAAGTAAGTCACTAAAAATTAGGGTATACGATCTAATGTCCAGTTATGTGACTTGCAAAATAGTTTGTTGATGGAAGCTCATGCTCATGTTACAGTTAGGCTCTCCTTTAGTTTTATATGGAAATTCAGTATTTTTTGCTCTTGTTTCTTCTGAATAAAATCATCCGGTGGTGATATGTGCTTTAGTTCATGTTAGTGGGTGGCATTCGTAACTACAAACAGATGGGCATAAATTATCTAAGGGTCCGTTTGGTTTGGCTTCCAAGCTAACTTCTGCTTTGGAAAAGCATAATCTAGACCAAAGGTCGACTGCTCAGAGTAGATTTTGAAAAGCTGGAGATTCATCGTAGTGCATTTTCCACAGCTTGGTAACACCAACATCCCTGGTCGCGAGACCAACTTCTAAGCGAAATTACCCAGCTTGCCACTCACTTACCAATTCGATCCTACTCCCTGCGGCTCCCACAACAAACATAACCATTTTCTCATTTCCCCCATTGAACGAGCACGAGCAGGGGATAGGGTTTCCCGCCACTAGCCCTCCGCCACCATGTTGACCTTCCACGTGGCCGCCTCATGCGAATGGAATCCTTCACGTGACACCAAAATAACAATTTTGTGCTCCGAGAATTGATGCGATCTGTGACGCCCCCGGCCTAATCGTGCACTAATCATACACGCAAATGCACACGATCAAGCCTAAGGACTCACGGGAAGATATCACAACACAACTCTAAAACATAAATAAAGTCATGCAAGCTTTATATTACAAGCCAGGGGCCTCGGGGGCTCGAATACATAAGCTTGCGAACAAGCGTCAGCGGAAGCATCAGATATCTGAGTACAGATATGAAATAGAAACAGAAAGGCCTTCAGAAAGGCGGGGCAAAATAAAACACTACGATCGAAAGGCGAAGGCCTCCTGCCTGGGACCCTCCGATCCTACTCCTGGTCGTCAGTCAACTCGTAGTAGTATCCATCCTCTAGGTAGTAGTAGTAGCGATCGTCGGGGCATCTGTCTCAGGGGGCTCCGTCCTCTGGTCACGTCAAACTGATATGGGGAGAAAAAGGAAAACAAAGCAACCGTGAGTACTCAGAAGTACTCAGCAAGCAAGGATCTACACTACATATGCAACATTATCAAGGGGAGGCTGTATATGTGGACTGGGCTGCAGAAATGCCAGAATAGAGAGAAGGCCTAGTCCTATCGAAGACTAGCATCTTCAGCGGTCTTGCAGCAGTAGAAGAGAGTAGAACAATACCATATAATGTAGCAGTAATAATATCAACCTCACCCAGAGATCCTTTCTCGACTCCCTGAGAGAAAGCAATCCCAGAGCCATAAAGTCATCAAACCTCGTCCTGAGATCATAAAGTCATCAAACCTCGTCCTGAGATCCCTTCTCGACTCCCTGTGAGAAAGCGATCCCAGAGCCAATACAGTCATCAACCTCGTCCTGAGATCCCTTCTCGACTCCCTGCGAGAAGCAATCCCAGAGCCATATATACAGGTCTCATCACAGGTATCCAGTTCTAAATTGTATCAATCAGGATACAACTCCGAGTGTCCTTTACCGTAGGACAGGCTATCGATAGAAGTTTTCTTCCCTGCAGGGGTGCACCAACTTACCCAACACGCTCGATTAACTCCGGCCGGACACACTTTCTGGGTCCTGCCCGGCCTCGGCCAAACGACACATCGCAACCCTACCTACAACTCAGCAGAGAGGTCCCCGCCGGTCTACATCCTAAGCACTCAGGGGTCTTGGGCCATCGCCCTGTGCACTCCGGGTCGTTGCGAGCAGGGTGGATACCAGCGCCAACGGCACGATCCGACCCGGCCACAATGCTGAACTGGACGTCTGACAGAACTGTCGGCTGATGCTACGATGCAGAACGCCCATACTATGCCCACGTGATGGTTAGTGCTATCAAACCAGAGGCCTGCTCGGATCAAATATCCAAATCGCTAGGACTAGGGGCTTGCGGTAACGAGCAGAGACTCACGAAAGATGTGACCCCGTCGCCCCGTCTCGAGGACTTGCTGCAAGGGCTAAGAATGCCCGGCCGCGCCTCGTATTCACCACTCGGGCACCACACTGGCAACCCGCCTTCACATCACACGCGGGTACCCCTCAGGGTCGACCCGCCTTTCCAAGTAACATTGTAAAGTCCAAGTATCCGTGTGTCCATAACATCAGGGAATCCGAGGTATCACCCTCATTGAATTCCCACTCGATGTATCCGTCAAGGTGAACTCGGAGGAATCACCCTCACTGGGTCCACACTTGAGGTGTTGTACGACAGCGTCGTTATCGGAAGCGGTGAAGGAGGAATCACCCTCGATGACCACGACCGAATAGCTACTCTACAGAGTTAACATCAGAAGTGCTACATGAGGTTTCACGCTCGTCACTCGATAGTAACGCTGCAGTGTCGTTACAACTAAGGGGGGTGATGTGCGGTGTCGGGTCCTGGTCTTCAATCCCATTGATCGGGTCTTCTGACGATCCAGCGCGGCAGTCGGGGTAAGTGGGGTCACTGATAGGTCTCTACCCAGCCTAGACTAAACAGTTTAGGATATGTAGGTAATTATCAACAGCAGGTGACAATAAACAGGCTATGCATCAGAATAGGTAAAGCAGCAGAAGCAGCAGCAATTCTAATGCAAGCATGGGAAATTAGAATGGGCGATATCGGGATGATCAAAAGGGGGGGCTTGCCTGGTTGCTCGGCGGCAAGGCAAGGTCGTCAGTACTGGAACCAATCACCGGAGCTGCGTCGGCACCGGGCTCTATCGAGAGAGAAGAGGGGGAGGAAACAGTATAAATATTAAGCAAGCAAGTGCTACACAAAGTATGACATGACAATACGCAGTGCCGGGTGTGTCCTAACGTACGGTTGCACGTCACTGAGGAAGGAGGGATCCATCCGGGAATGTTTTCCCGGTTCCGGACATTTGTCAGACAGATGACCGGAGAGGAACGGTTGCATGTTCGGATAGTTAGGGACGTGTGACGGACGAACGGACCGCGTATTCGGATTCGTCTCGTCGTTCTGAGCAACTTTCATGTACAAAGTTTTTCCATTGGAGTTACGGATTAAAAGACATGATTTTCTAAAGTTTTTATTAATTTCTGGAATTTAATTAATTATTTAAATTAACATTATCCGAAACAGTGTCTTGCTGACGTCAGCATGACGTCAGCATGACGTCAGGACCAGTGGGTCCCACCTGTCATACTCACATTAGGCTAATTAGGTTAACTAATTAATTTACTGTTTAATTAACACTAACTACTTAATTAGATTAACCTAATCAGGATTAATTAACTTAATTAATTATTTAATTAATTAATTATTTTTATTTATTTTAATTACTATTTTTATTTTATTACATTTTCTTTTAATTCGTTTTTAGGGGCTGGGCCCCATCTGTCATTGCCTCAGGGGGGCAGGGCCCACCGGTCAGTGGCATGTGGCCACCGGGGCGGTGCGTGCGCGCGAGCGCTGCGGGCGCGGCGCGGCGGGCGCGGGGCGTGTCAGGCACGCGCGCGCAGGCAACGGTAGGGGCGAGCGGCGGAGCAGAGCTGCAGCGGCAGCAGCGCGTGGGCGGCGGACGGCGAGGAGCTCCGGTGGAGCAGCGGCAGGGCGCGCGTGCGAGGGGTGAGGCCACGGGGCGCGGGCGGTGGTTGCGGGGCGAAGTGGGGAAGGTGGTACGCGGTCAGGGTGCAGGGGGCGAGGGGAAACGGCGGGCCGAGCGTGGCTTCGGCCAAGGCGGCCACGGGCAGGGACGAGGGGAGCCGGGGGCGGCCCGGTGGTGCGAGGTGCGTGCGCCAGCGCGGTGGCGGGACGACGGCCAGGCGCGCGAGCGCGCGAGGTGTGCACGGGGGCGGGGGAGGAGACGAGGGAGGCAGCGCCAGGGCTCACCCCCGTTGTAGATGTGCGCCGGCGAGGCTCGAGGGAGCCGGCGTGGGGAGGAGGCGGGGAGGCGACGGCGATCCGGGGAAGGGAACGGCTCGATCCGCGCGAGGCAGGGGTCCCGAGCTCCGATGCGTCTATGTAGTCGACGAAGACGGCGGAGGCGGTGCTCCCGGCGCAGTCTGAGGCGGTGGGGTGGACGTCGGGCGCGAGGGCGACGGGGTCGGGGCGCCTTGCCCCGATCCAGAAAGTGGGGGGGGGGGAGAAGGAGAGAGCGAGTGGGGGGGGGGTGGGGGGGGTCGGTGGGTTAGGGTTCGGGTGTGGGGGGTGGCCTAATAGGCCAGGGGGGCAGCAGGTGGGTTGGCCGACTGGGCTTCGGCCTAGTTGGGCCAGGGGGGGGGGTTTTCTCCTTTTCCTTTTTTTTATTTATTCTTTTCTCTGTTTGCAAAAGCTAGGCATCCAAACGAGTTTTGTAAAATATGAGAGCTGGCCCAAAAATCAAAGCACATTATTCCCTACCACCAAAAATTGGTTTGGGCAAAACATCATTTCATATTTGTTTTAAATAAATTAAAAGGTCATTAAATATTATTTTCAGCCACTGTTTGAGGATGTTCAAACCACTTATCCATTTTCAATAATGTTGGTTTCAATTTTAGTAATGCCTCTGAATTATTTGCCATAATATGAACAATTTAGTTTCTGATTTGAGCAACTTTTATTTTCCACTTTCATTTAAATTTGAATTTTGACTTGGGAGTTGAAATGCAATATGATACTAATGATGATCAAGCACTGTTGATCATGATGACATGGCATAATCAAAAGGGTGATTACTGTAGTTAACCACTGGGGGTGTTACAAATCTCCTCCACTAACAAGAATTCTCGTCCCGAGAATTAAGAGGTAGAAGGAAAAAGTTCGGGGTATTCCGCACGAAGATTATCTTCGCGTTCCCAAGTGGCTTCATCTTCAGTATGATTTGACCACTGCACTTTGAGGAACTTGGTAACCTTCTGACGGGTTCGACGTTCAGCTTCATCGAGAATGCGGATCGGATGTTCCTTATATGAAAGATCATCATGCAATTCGAGCATCTCGTGATCCACCGCGCGGTGCGGAGATTCCTTGAAGCATTTTCGAAGTTGCAACACATGGAAGACGTCGTGGATATGAGAGAATTGCGGCGGCAATTCCAATTTATATGCCACTTGACCACGTCTAGCAATAATGCGGAAAGGACCAATGTAGCGTGGAGCTAGCTTGCCCTTGATTCCGAAACGGTGAGTGCCCTTCATAGGAGTGACACGTAGATAAGCTTGATCACCAGGTTGATAAGTCAGACCCCATCATTTGCGATCATAGTTGCTCTTCTGGCGGTCCTGAGCCGCCTTGAGATTTTCCCGGACAATACGGACTTGTTCTTCGGCGTGTTGAATAATATCCGGTCCAACAAGAGGTCGTTCCCCAGTTTCTGACCAATTCAGAGGGGTTCGACACTTACGTCCATAGAGAACTTCGAAGGGGGCCATTTTCAAGCTGGCTTGATAGCTGTTGTTATAAGAGAACTCGGCATATGGAAGAGAGTCTTCCCACTTCTTACCGAACGATATGACACAAGCTCGCAGCATGTCTTCAAGCACTTGATTGACTCGTTCAACTTGGCCTTGGGATTGGGGGTGATAAGCTGAACTCCAGGTAATATGAGTTCCCATAGCTTCTTGGAAACTTTCCCAGAACTTGGAGGTGAAAAGACCGCCACGGTCCGAACTGATCTCCTTCGGAATACCGTGGAGTGAAACAATTCTGGAGATATACAACTCTGCTAACTGACTAGCAGTGATAGTTTCTTTGACGGGCAGAAAGTGTGCAACTTTAGAGAGTTGGTCGACGACGACAAGAATAGCATCGTGACCCTTCTGTGACCTGGGAAGTCCTGTAACGAAATCCATCTGAACCTTATCCCATTTCCATAGAGGAATAGGAAGTGGTTGCAGAATTCCAGCTGGTTTCTGATGTTCTGCTTTAACGCGGCGACACACATCACATTCGGCAACATAACGAGCAATGTCCTGCTTCATTCTAGACCACCAGTACCTTTGACGGAGATCACGATACATTTTGGTGCTACCCGGATGAATAGACAATGGTGTGTCATGTGCCTCCTTCATGACCTTGTCAGTCATGAGTTCGAAGCGAGGTACGACAATGCGGTTTCTGAAATACAAGGTTCCATCTTCAGACAGCGAGAAATCCCTGTACTTTTCAAGGTCAAGATCTTTCTTCATCAGATCAACTTCAGCATCTTTAGCTTGTGCACTCTTAACAGCTTTCTCAAGGTCTGGTTCAACAACCAAGGTTTTTAGGTATCCTTGGGGAACTATCTCGAGATTTAGCTTGCACAGTTCTTCAAAAAGGCGAGGTTGAGCTCGCCTAACCATGAGGTTGTCGCAATATGACTTGCGGCTTAAGGCATCAGCCATCACGTTGGCCTTGCCAGGGGTATAAGAAATACCCAAATCATAGTCCGCAATGGCCTCCATCCATCTATGCTGACGGAGGTTTAGAGATGGCTGAGTGAACAAGTACTTCAGACTTTTATGATCCATGTATATCTCGCAACGATTACCGAGGAGGTAATGTCGCCATAACTGTAGTGCATAGATGACAGCAGCTAGTTCTAGATCATGTACCGGGTAATTCTCTTCATGTGGGCGCAACTGACGAGAGCCATAAGCAATCACTTTACGCTCTTGCATTAGGACACAGCCTAATCCTTCACGGGACGCATCACAATAGATCACAAAGTCTTTGCGAGTATCTGGAGGAGCAAGTACTGGGGCATTGTAACGGATTGACATCTGCCCCAGTGGATAAAGAATGTACTCTGGATGTATCCCTGCTCGAACAGCTGGTAGCTGCGTCGCAGGGTGCGGTGGAAACAAACGATCCATCTGAAACAGAGGAAACTCATGATTGTCAAAAGACAAGGAGAAGTATAACCGATCTCGGAGAGAAAGGTTAAACAAAACAATGGAAAGGAAAATGATTATCAGACTAATCAGATCAATGTCAGGGAAATCGCACATATATCCAGCTCTCCGGGTGGACGAGAATTACGAGATCCTAAGTGTCGGCGTTAGTAAACTTTAGTTAACCCGAAAGGAAGAGAGGTCAGAGTCCCAGAGTAAAGATGATGAATAAAAGATACTAATACCACCCAATTGGCGACGTGGGCCCGTAAGCCACACAGCCAAGTTAGTAAAATAGTTTTCCGGTTTCTAGACTCAACTTCGGCCAAGGAGTTGGAAAGGGGGGTTCCTACAGTCAGTCGGCTCTGATACCAACTTGTGACGCCCCCGGCCTAATCGTGCACTAATCATACACGCAAATGCACACGATCAAGCCTAAGGACTCACGGGAAGATATCACAACACAACTCTAAAACATAAATAAAGTCATACAAGCTTTATATTACAAGCCAGGGGCCTCGGGGGCTCGAATACATAAGCTTGCGAACAAGCGTCAGCGGAAGCATCAGATATCTGAGTACAGATATGAAATAGAAACAGAAAGGCCTTTAGAAAGGCGGGGCAAAATAAAACACTACGATCGAAAGGCGAAGGCCTCCTGCCTGGGACCCTCCGATCCTACTCCTGGTCGTCAGTCAACTCGTAGTAGTATCCATCCTCTGGGTAGTAGTAGTAGCGATCGTCGGGGCATCTGTCTCAGGGGGCTCCGTCCTCTGGTCACGTCAAACTGATATGGGGAGAAAAAGGAAAACAAAGCAACCGTGAGTACTCAGAAGTACTCAGCAAGCAAGGATCTACACTACATATGCAACATTATCAAGGGGAGGCTGTATATGTGGACTGGGCTGCAGAAATGCCAGAATAGAGAGAAGGCCTAGTCCTATCGAAGACTAGCATCTTCAGCGGTCTTGCAGCAGTAGAAGAGAGTAGAACAATACCATATAATGTAGCAGTAATAATATCAACCTCACCCAGAGATCCTTTCTCGACTCCCTGAGAGAAAGCAATCCCAGAGCCATAAAGTCATCAAACCTCGTCCTGACATCCCTTCTCGACTCCCTGTGAGAAAGCGATCCCAGAGCCAATACTGTAGGGTAACGCAGCAGAAAACGAAAATTTTCCGACCTACGCACCAGCCCAGGACCACTATGGAGACTGCATACAAGGTTTGATCATTTTCGTTACCGACTCGTAGCGCAGCGAAAGTAGAGTCGATGACGATCGGTGGTGCAGATCCCCGCAGCTAGGATTTACAACCTCCCAACCGCGAGGATGTATACCCTCGTCTTCCCTTCGGACAGCCCTCCGGGAGGCGGTCGAACAGTCCCCCGGACGGTGTCGCGGACAGCCCTTCGGGAGGACCTTCGAAACTCGAACGGTCACTCGGACAGCCCTTCGGGAGGACTCACAGAACTCGGACCGTCACTTGGACAGCCCTTCGGGAGGCACTCACGAACAGCCCCTCGGGCACTAAGATCGAAACTACGACCTCTCTACAGAGTTGTACACATACGGTGTCAACTATCCGGCAGGGCTTCGCCGTCCAGAACTAGTTCCCACCGGAACCCAGACAGCCTTTCGGCTCTACGAAACTCTTTTCGTGGGAGGGAGAGAGAAGCCAGATCATTGCATGGCACTTGTATGTGAGAAGGAGTGAGTCTTTAGGCAGCCCCCTCCACCCCTATTTATAGGCCAAGCCCAAGGGTGGCTTCTCCAAGAAGCCAAGGGGAAAAATACCAAAGGACCCTCAAGGTGGCTTCTCCAAGAAGCCACCCAAAAAGCACTTTCACTATTCACGACGACATTTTTCAGCGTCCGTTCAAACTGAAAATATTTATGTGGGCTTAGAACATTTCCAGTACCCACTAAAATAATTTTCAACGCGTTCTGGAACAATTCCAGTTTAGTGATTTCATCTGCGAAAAGCATCTGAAGCGGTTCCGGCAGCCCCGGAACATTTTCGGTTTTTCTTCCAGAAAATTCCCAGAAGTTTCCAGAATGATTCTGGCATCCTCCAAGAATTATCAGGCATGTGTCGAAACCATTTTGACTTAATGGTATCCCCTGAAACAACTTTTCAGTTTCACCGGAACTCATCCGGTGACCTCTCTCTGCGGAACTTTTCCGCTGTCCGAAACTTTTCGGTGTCCGAAACTTTTTCGGTGATTTTCTCTCAGACTCCCTGTCTAGTATTCAGCAGATAGATGACCCTTAAGCGTGTGACCCTATAGGTTCGGTGAAGTATAGACATGACCTGGAACCCCTTCCGATCAATGATCAACATCGGAGCCGTGGACACCCATATTGACCCCTATACCCACACGAATGAATATTCGAGTGAACCTCCAGTTGCCGTGTGCTATTCCTGTTGCTTCACGATATGTTACAAATACCCGAGGTTAGACATGTTGGCATCCCCGTGGATCAACAACCTGTCCACTATGCTAGTTACCCCGTTATCGGTATTGTTCTCTTTTCTCGTTACCGTGTTCCGGCATCCCCGTGATCAAATCACAAAGTGTCTGGCCAGACGATGATGGATACCGTAACACCGAGAGGGCCCAGAGATATCTCTCCATCGTCGGAGGAGCAAATCCCAATCTTGAGCTATCAAGTTACTTGACATACTTTCCCATGAACCCGTAAGCCGCCGTAATAGCCATCCATTTACGGATGACGTTTAACAAACCCCAAAGTTCATGAATCAAGCATGAAGAAACTCGATACTCTCATGGTCTGAGGAATCATGCAAACATTAACCATCTCTGTGTTATTAACCATTAACTCATGACGAATGTATCTCATAGCATAACATCAATTCGGGTCGATTCAACACAAATGTCCTTCCTGACATTGTGCCCTCAAAGTTGCTGGCATAGACATGCCCTTGATTGGAAAAACATAATCATCATGCAACACTTGAGCTAGTCTTAGAGGCACGACTAGGAATACATTTTACCGTTTATTATACCACACGTGCACATGGGTTTTCCCCAGAGCCTTTATGGATATACGGGCTCGGGAACCATAGCAGTTATAGCATGGAATATAAACTTAATTATGAACAGGGAGATAATTAATAACATTTATTATTGCCTCTAGGGCATATCTCCTACAGACTCCCACTTGCACTAGAGTCAATAATCTAGTTGATGCTAATGCACTTTACACCTGTGGCACACCGGTGTAAATATACTTCGCTTGTGGTATAGCCTGATGTCCAACGGATCTGACGACTTCAGCTCCGTGTGTATCTTTGCATATCCTCGCGTTTTCACGCCTTCACAAAATTCATATTTTGTGTGGACTTGGCTTGGTATGTATGTGAATCACAGGTCGAACCTGGATTCCTCAGACTGAGTTATGGAGCAACTACTTGCAGTAGTGTCCCATGATTCAACATCTTCTTTGTCTCTTTTAAAAGCGGCATCATACTTCGCCTCTGTTATAGAATTCGCCACAGTAACTTGTTTGGAACAATTTCCAACTACCGTGCCACCATATTGTGTTTTGCACAAAACCCTTAACTTAAATCAAAAATCGCTTGGAGCATGGATGAAGACTGTATCGATGTAACCTTTTACAACGAACTCTTCATGATCTCTGCTTGCGAGAAAACATGTCATCAGTGCTACTATAGTACTCAATGACCCTTTTTCACTGTTGTCGCTTGATCAATACTTTTGATCACTTTGGTATCTATACTCGCAACAACTTTGGGAGTATTGGACATATCTGGTTGTTTTTACATACCATGGAATACATGATTAATCCAAACACAAGAGTGTGTGGAATCTCCATCATGTATTTTGCTCATCAGTGTTTTGGGACACCGAGTCTTGCAAAAACTCTTTCCATGTGACTTCGGCAAGAATCACTCCTTGACGTTTTTAATGCTAAAAGGTTTTAGCATCTTGTCAATATGTATCTTTGCTCAGCCCTATTAGGTAAATCTATCTCCATAGATCATCATGCCTAATATAAAGGCTATTTAGCCCAAGCACTTCATTGAAAAACTATTTTTAAATGAAGTCCTAATTCGTGTCAAGAATATTAATTCCAATTAACAATGTGTCAAGCACACAAGGTTTTTAGAAATGTTATTATGTTCCCACTTACTTTCTTGAATCACAAGCATCTTCGTTACCCATTGATGAAGTCAAAACCCTTTTAACCATATCATCAAAACGCGAAGATTCCAACTCCATTTTGCTCTCTTCTATCCATCGCTGGAACTCTGAAGTTTGCATACTTACTAGCATCCTTTGGACTGACAAAATACCTTGGATTGTATCACATGCAAGTCCTTGGTTTTATTTCCATCGGATGGAAATCCTTTCGTCATCCTTGTTTCATATCTCATGATTGAAATATGTATTAATTGCTAGTTCAACCCGAACCGACTTTAAGCATCGCTACGGTGAAGTAACCTCATCGTAGTCAACTCCTTGAACTTGTATATTGCAACAAGTCGAGCTTTATGGATAAAACATTTTTATTCGTATCAGTTATAGTTCCATAAATATTCGTCAGACTCTAAGTCTTCCGAAAGGTGTATCAAGGTTTTAATCTTGAATCACTTATATGGAAACTATCTCGGATTGTATTGGCATTTAGCCAATTCCGGAGTCAGGGCCCACCAATGCTTCCTTGTGTATCGTAGGTATACTGTTGTCCAACAACAATATCTCGTTTGCGCACCTGAGAGGTTTGCACGAGCCTTTGCCTACGTGGTTCAGCTGCAAGTTCGACCGAATTCCATACATTTTATTGTAGAGACTTCCGTATCAGTCACAGTAGGAAACTCCGGAATTACTTCCAAGGTCTCTTTCCTTTGACCTGATGACGAAGATACTGTTTATCTCGTCGAGTTGCACTATTCTCCCACTCACCTTTTTGAAAGAACCATTTTCTTCAAAAAGCATACCGTTCTTTGTGGCAAACCTATTTGCCTCGGTATAGTGAGGGAGGAATACCCAATGACTTGGGATAACCTACAAAGTAGCACTTGTCTGATTTGGAATAGGTTTATAACCTTTTACACAAGCCCCATATTCCAAATGTTAAGAAAAGATATAACATGGTTGGGCGTACCATACCATGGTGTCATTTCAACAGACCTGATGGAGCTCTTTTCAGTGTAAAAGCCGTAGTCTCTAAAGCATCACCTTTTAAAAGGGATAATGGCAAATTTATTTATGTCATCTTTGATCTTACCATGTCATAAATGGTTCGATTACATCTTCACGGACTTTCCACTCACAGTGGTGTTCCGGGAGGTGTAAGTTATGAAACTCTTTTCACAACTCATCAGATATTCGCTAAACTTGTAACTCAAATATTTCTTTCTGCAATCGAATTGTAGAAACATAATTTTCTTGTTACAATAACTTCTACTTCATTTTGAAAACCTTTCAAATGATTTCAAAAGATCCAGACTTACGTCTCATCAAGTAAATATCCATATATCTACTTGAGTCATTTCTGAAGATAGATAAATCCACTACTTGCAACAACATTGATTGGACTACATACATCAAAATGTATGATCACCAATAAGTTCTTTGCTCGTTCCTTATGGCCTGTGAACGGTATTTCAGTCACTTCACTTTTCGGAGGAAAGTTGCAAGTGTCAGATGATTCAAAATCAAACGACTTCAAAATCCATCATAATGGAATTTTCCATGCGGGTTTCTCCAATGTGACCAAATGTAGCGCCACACTTGTGTGGTATTCTTTTAGTCTTGTGACATTTAGCGTCAGTGTTATGGATGTATCATATTACCATCAATATTCATAACAGACGTCCCATCGAGGATGGAAGTATGGCCCTCATGTTATTCATAATACTGAACAACAATTGTTCTTCTATGAACAATTATTTTGCAACAAACATTGTGCAAAGGGCTAGAGTGTATGAAACTCTAAAATGAATTATGAAAGTAAACCCAGAGGTAATGTATTATTATTAATATTCATAACATACATCTCATTCATAATGAAAGTGTGGCCCTTATGTTATTCATAACATCGAACATCAAAAGTTCTCTTATGAACAACCTTCTTGCAAGATACCTTATGCAATGGGCTAGAGTTTGTGAAACTTTAAATGAATTATGAAAATGAATACAGACGGTAATACACCGATGGAAGGTATAGTAACATTTACTATGTTCCCTGTGTATACCTAAACCTCATTTCTGGCTAGTCTTTTAGGCCATAGTAGTTCTTACATCGAATTGCAACAGAATGCAACCGAGCGGGTATCTTTGTGATTGTCTCACAATACCCAAGAATTAGTGATTAACATGCTTTAACCATAATTCCCAAGAACTATATCTTTTACCAGCCTTCTATACATCAAAAACTTGTATGACATTCATACATGAGCTGGATATTCCAGTCTTCTTTATTTTTGCCTTTATACTTCTAACAGTTTAACTTTCAATATTTCTCCTACTCTCAGAAGAAGCACTCAACTTAATAGTGGCGTTAGCCCCGGACTTCCTAGGTGTGTAAGTCACACTAACACCCTTCGGACACTTCCTTTCTCTTTAAGTTGTTGTTTTATTCACCTTTCATCATATGACAGGCGTTCTACTGGATCCCTCTCTTATCAGTCTAATGCATAGTAAACTCTTTTACTAATAGTTTGCAAACAAACATTGCTTTGGATATCTCATATCTTTTAGCCTTTGTCTGTCTCTAAAAATGATTTTCAGATTTCCATGAATATCACATAACTATCCAAACTTTCGAAGTTCGGGTCTCATGGAAGCAAATGTATTGCACTTGACTGAAACGGAATTCTAGCTTTTGGATCGAAGGACGAGAGTCACATGATCCATAGCATAAGCGAAAGAATACCGAAAGTATGCGATAGGACAAAGTCCTTCTCGGCACTCTTGAGGACAATCCTCACATTACGTTACCAACCGTAAAGTTTTAACCAGATATTTAATAGCTATTTAATTTAAACAGGGAAGGTGGAAATGCGAGCCATTTATTCTACAACTATTATGCAAACCACACTTAGACAGTGTTCATATTTAATTGCACTGAGAATTGAACAAGTTAATTCAACAGTGCTCTCCCACTCAAATCAATATCTCTCATAATTGATTGTGAGTGATTCAAGATCCGTATTTCAATTCAACGCCATTGACGGGTTCATCACTGATGACGTGAATTTCAATCGGTAGGCCAACTTGCCAATCACATCTCTATGTGACTCTTGTCCATCTTTCGATGCATGTGTTCCGAGCTCAGGACTGTCCTGCCTGAACGTCAAGACAACCAAGTGATCACGCAGTGAGGTCTGACCTTCACCCGCCTTACACCTCTCTAATCGTTCGTGCTCATGTGTACATGGCGCACCCCGAAAAGATACGTGTTGTAGACGGTGCTACACTTGGGAGAACACTAACTACTTGATATTTTGTGAGAGATCACCCTAATAAAAGCGACTACCGCGCAATCAAGAAGGGTGCATCATAAGGGATAAACATCTCAGGCAATTCATAATTAGCATGATATGGTATAGCCCTTTCTGACGGAGAAGTCTTGTATTTCTTCGTCCCCGGCATTCGCGTCGGTGTTCACCTTCACGAAGATTGCCACCACCTTGTCGATGCAGCAGATAATATTGCTATCTCTATAGCTAATAAAATAATGCATTACACAAGGTTGACACACAGGTCATTTAAAGTGCAATCATATGGCTCCAGCCATCATGCCGAATCATGACACGCAGGTCATGTTAATCAATTTACATCATATAGTCATCTCATACATAATCAAATTATTATGAGCACTGCTATACCACATCACATGCACATGCAAACCCTCCTGCAAAACCAAGTTAGACGCCTCTAATTGGTTCATGCAAAAACTTGTTTTACGTGGCTTCTAAGGTTTCGAAACAAACCGAAGCTACCAACGTCCATCATCAAGTATGATAATCCAAGTCGCTAGATTAACTTTCCAGGGTGTATGAAAACCGAGATAATAAAATCTCGAGCCCCATACTAAACTTCGTCATACGCATGACCCCCGTGCAGATCATATCTGCATTGCCCTTTCGTTTGCGAAATTTCATCTTTCTTTTTAACTACGGTGGAATTCAATGAACTATTAGCACTTCGTTGATCAATCAGGATCGCGGATTGCCAGAACCTTGAAACTCCACCATACTGTTATCAAGATCAGAAATATGCAAATTCCAGGGAAGCAACAAGAACATCAGGTAACAGATTTCATCTGCTACCCGCACTAATAATTTTCAGTAATAGAACTCATCTACTACCTAATTATATTGTGCAACACCCATACATCTCTATGTATTCTAGATCGCAACCTGCATCTACGCATAGCACGGCTCATGATGCCACTGTAGGGTAACGCAGCAGAAAACGAAAATTTTCCGACCTACGCACCAGCCCAGGACCACTATGGAGACTGCATACAAGGTTTGATCATTTTCGTTACCGACTCGTAGCGCAGCGAAAGTAGAGTCGATGACGATCGGTGGTGCAGATCCCCGCAGCTAGGATTTACAACCTCCCAACCGCGAGGATGTATACCCTCGTCTTCCCTTCGGACAGCCCTCCGGGAGGCGGTCGAACAGTCCCCCGGACGGTGTCGCGGACAGCCCTTCGGGAGGACCTTCGAAACTCGAACGGTCACTCGGACAGCCCTTCGGGAGGACTCACAGAACTCGGACCTTCACTTGGACAGCCCTTCGGGAGGCACTCACGAACAGCCCCTCGGGCACTAAGATCGAAACTACGACCTCTCTACAGAGTTGCACACATACGGTGTCAACTATCCGGCAGGGCTTCGCCGTCCAGAACTAGTTCCCACCGGAACCCAGACAGCCTTTCGGCTCTACGAAACTCTTTTCGTGGGAGGGAGAGAGAAGCCAGATCATTGCATGGCACTTGTATGTGAGAAGGAGTCAGTCTTTAGGCAGCCCCCTCCACCCCTATTTATAGGCCAAGCCCAAGGGTGGCTTCTCCAAGAAGCCAAGGGGAAAAATACCAAAGGACCCTCAAGGTGGCTTCTCCAAGAAGCCACCCAAAAAGCACTTTCACTATTCACGACGACATTTTTCAGCGTCCGTTCAAACTGAAAATATTTATGTGGGCTTAGAACATTTCCAGTACCCACTAAAATAATTTTCAACTCGTTCTGGAACAATTCCAGTTTAGTGATTTCATCTGCGAAAAGCATCTGAAGCGGTTCCGGCAGCCCCGGAACATTTCCGGTTTTTCTTCCAGAAAATTCCCAGAAGTTTCCAGAATGATTCTGGCATCCTCCAAGAATTATCAGGCATGTGCCGAAACCATTTTGACTTAATGGTATCCCCTGAAACAACTTTTCAGTTTCACCGGAACTCATCCGGTGACCTCTCTCTGCGGAACTTTTCCGCTGTCCGAAACTTTTCGGTGTCCGAAACTTTTTCGGTTATTTTCTCTCAGACTCCCTGTCTAGTATTCAGCAGATAGATGACCCTTAAGCGTGTGACCCTATAGGTTCGGTGAAGTATAGACATGACCTGGAACCCCTTCCGATCAATGATCAACATCGGAGCCGTGGACACCCATATTGACCCCTATACCCACACGAATGAATATTCGAGTGAACCTCCAGTTGCCGTGTGCTATTCCTGTTGCTTCACGATATGTTACAAATACCCGAGGTTAGACATGTTGGCATCCCCGTGGATCAACAACTTGTCCACTATGCCAGTTACCCCGTTATCGGTATTGTTCTCTTTTCTCGTTACCGTGTTCCGGCATCCCCGTGATCAAATCACAAAGTGTCTGGCCAGACGATGATGGATACCGTAACACCGAGAGGGCCCAGAGATATCTCTCCATCATCAGAGGAGCAAATCCCAATCTTGAGCTATCAAGTTACTTGACATACTTTCCCATGAACCCGTAAGCCGCCGTAATAGCCATCCATTTACGGATGACGTTTAACAAACCCCAAAGTTCATGAATCAAGCATGAAGAAACTCGATACTCTCATGGTCTGAGGAATCATGCAAACATTAACCATCTCTGTGTTATTAACCATTAACTCATGACGAATGTATCTCATAGCATAACATCAATTCGGGTCGATTCAACACAAATGTCCTTCCTGACATTGTGCCCTCAAAGTTGCTGGCATAGACATGCCCATGATTGGAAAAACATAATCATCATGCAACACTTGAGCTAGTCTTAGAGGCACGACTAGGAATACATTTTACCGTTTATTATACCACACGTGCACATGGGTTTTCCCCAGAGCCTTTATGGATATACGGGCTCGGGAACCATAGCAGTTATAGCATGGAATATAAACTTAATTATGAACAGGGAGATAATTAATAACATTTATTATTGCCTCTAGGGCATATCTCCTACAAATACAGTCATCAACCTCGTCCTGAGATCCCTTCTCGACTCCCTGCGAGAAGCAATCCCAGAGCCATATATACAGGTCTCATCACAGGTATCCAGTTCTAAATTGTATCAATCAGGATACAACTCCGAGTGTCCTTTACCGTAGGACAGGCTATCGATAGAAGTTTTCTTCCCTGTAGGGGTGCACCAACTTACCCAACACGCTCGATTAACTCCGGCCGGACACACTTTCTGGCTCCTGCCCGGCCTCGGCCAAACGACACATCGCAACCCTACCTACAACTCAGCAGAGAGGTCCCCGCCGGTCTACATCCTAAGCACTCAGGGGTCTTGGGCCATCGCCCTGTGCACTCCGGGTCGTTGCGAGCAGGGTGGATACCAGCGCCAACGGCACGATCCGACCCGGCCACAATGCTGAACTGGACGTCTGACAGAACTGTCGGCTGATGCTACGATGCAGAACGCCCATACTATGCCCACGTGATGGTTAGTGCTATCAAACCAGAGGCCTGCTCGGATCAAATATCCAAATCGCTAGGACTAGGGGCTTGCGGTAACGAGCAGAGACTCACGAAAGATGTGACCCCGTCGCCCCGTCTCGAGGACTTGCTGCAAGGGCTAAGAATGCCCGGCCGCGCCTCGTATTCACCACTCGGGCACCACACTGGCAACCCGCCTTCACATCACACGCGGGTATCCCTCAGGGTCGACCCGCCTTTCCAAGTAACATTGTAAAGTCCAAGTATCCGTGTGTCCATAACATCAGGGAATCCGAGGTATCACCCTCATTGAATTCCCACTCGATGTATCCGTCAAGGTGAACTCGGAGGAATCACCCTCACTGGGTCCACACTTGAGGTGTTGTACGACAGCGTCGTTATCGGAAGCGGTGAAGGAGGAATCACCCTCGATGACCACGACCGAATAGCTACTCTACAGAGTTAACATCAGAAGTGCTACATGAGGTTTCACGCTCGGCACTCGATAGTAACGCTGCAGTGTCGTTACAACTAAGGGGGGTGATGTGCGGTGTCGGGTCCTGGTCTTCAATCCCATTGATCGGGTCTTCTGACGATCCAGCGCGGCAGTCGGGGTAAGTGGGGTCACTGATAGGTCTCTACCCAGCCTAGACTAAACAGTTTAGGATATGTAGGTAATTATCAACAGCAGGTGACAATAAACAGGCTATGCATCAGAATAGGTAAAGCAGCAGCAGCAGCAGCAATTCTAATGCAAGCATGGGAAATTAGAATGGGCGATATCGGGATGATCAAAAGGAGGGGCTTGCCTGGTTGCTCGGCGGCAAGGCAAGGTCGTCAGTACTGGAACCAATCACCGGAGCTGCGTCGGCACCGGGCTCTATCGAGAGAGAAGAGGGGGAGGAAACAGTATAAATATTAAGCAAGCAAGTGCTACACAAAGTATGACATGACAATACGCAGTGCCGGGTGTGTCCTAACGTACGGTTGCACGTCACTGAGGAAGGAGGGATCCATCCGGGAATGTTTTCCCGGTTCCGGACATTTGTCAGACAGATGACCGGAGAGGAACGGTTGCATGTTCGGATAGTTAGGGACGTGTGACGGACGAACGGACCGCGTATTCGGATTCGTCTCGTCGTTCTGAGCAACTTTCATGTACAAAGTTTTTCCATTGGAGTTACGGATTAAAAGACATGATTTTCTAAAGTTTTTATTAATTTCTGGAATTTAATTAATTATTTAAATTAACATTATCCGAAACAGTGTCTTGCTGACGTCAGCATGACGTCAGCATGACGTCAGGACCAGTGGGTCCCACCTGTCATAATGAGCATTAGGCTAATTAGGTTAACTAATTAATTTCTGTTAATTAACACTAACTACTTAATTAGATTTAACTAATCAGGATTAATTAACTATATTAATTAACTATTAAGTTTAATTAATAATTATTTTATTTATTTTAATTATTATTTTTATTTATTACAATTTTCTTTAATTCGTTTTTAGGGGCTGGGCATCTGAATTGCCTCGGGGGAGGCATAGCGGAAGCAGGACGTGGCAGGACGGAGAGAGGGGTGGTACGAGACGGAGAGATGAGCGGAGAGGCGGGGCGGGGCGGGGTCAGGAAGAGCGAGCAGGAAACGGTAAGGGGCGAGCGGCGGAGCAGAGCTGCAGCGGCAGAGCGCGAGGGCGGCGGACGGGAGGAGCTCCGGTGGAGCAGCGGCAGGGCGCGCGTGCGAGGGGTGAGGCCACAGGGCGGGCGGGCGGTGGTTCGGGCGAAGTTGGGAAGGGGGTAACGGGGTCAGGGTGCAGGGGTGGGGGAGAGGGAAACGGCGGGCCGAGCGTGGCTCGGCCAAGGCGGCCCGGGCAGGGACGAGGGGGAGGAGCGGGCGCGGCCCGGTGGTGGAGAGGTGCGTGCGCACAGCGCGGTGGGGGACGACGGCCAGGCGGCGAGGCGCGAGGTGTGCACGGGGGCGGGGGGAAGGAGCGAGGGAGGCAGCGCCAGGGCTCACCCCCGTGTAGATGTGCGCCGGAGGCTCGAGGGAGCCGGCGTGGGGAGGAGGCGGGGGAGGCGACGGCGATCCGGGGAAAGGAACGGCTCGATCCGCGCGAGGCAGGGGTCCCGAGCTCCGATGCGTTATGTAGTCGACGAAGACGGCGGAGGCGGTGCTCGGGCAGTTGAGGCGGTGGGGTGGACGTCGGGGCGCGAGGAGACGGGGTCGGGGCGCCGTTGCCCCGTCCAGAAAGGTGGGGGGGGGAGAGGGGGAGGAGAAGGAGAGAGCGGAGTGGGGGGGGGGGGTGGTCGAGTGGGTTAGGGTTCGGGGTGGGGGAGGTGGCCTAATAGGCCAGGGGGCAGCAGGTGGGTTGGCCGACTGGGCTTCGGCCCAGTTGGGCCAGGAGGGGGGGGGTTTCTCCTTTCCTTTTTTTATTTATTCTTTTCTCTGTTTTGCAAAAAGCTAGGCATCCAAACGAGTTTTGTAAAATATGGAGGCTGGCCCAAAAATCAAAGCACATTATTCCCTACCACCAAAAATTGGTTTGGGCAAAACATCATTTCATATTTGTTTTAAATAAATTAAAAGGTCATTAAATATTATTTTCAGCCACTGTTTGAGGATGTTCAAACCACTTATCCATTTTCAATAATGTTGGTTTCAATTTTAGTAATGCCTCTGAATTATTTGCCATAATATGAACAATTTAGTTTCTGATTTGAGCAACTTTTATTTTCCACTTTCATTTAAATTTGAATTTTGACTTGGGAGTTGAAATGCAATATGATACTAATGATGATCAAGCACTGTTGATCATGATGACATGGCATAATCAAAAGGGTGATTACTGTAGTTAACCACTGGGGGTGTTACACGATCACCACATGATAATTTACTAGATAACATTTGTTTTACTTGGCTCACTTTTCTTTCTATGAGGGCTAAAGAAGGAGATAGGGAGACGGTCGGGTTTTCTTTCTTCCCACAAAGAAAGAAAGGCCCCAAGGAGTTTAGGGTTTCCCCGCCTCCCGTTGGCGCTGCCGCCGACCTTCCTTGTCTCTTATGGCCTTAGGACCATGGTGGCGCGGTGGATCCAGGGCCTTGCCGGCGGGAGGCTCATGCTTCATTTAGAGGTGTTTCTTTTTTGTCTGTTTAGGGTTTATGTCCTTCTCGGGAAGGCGAGGCGACAGCGACTCCCTGAAGATGGAATAAGGTTCTCCCCTCCTAGCTCCCGTCCATGCGGCGTTTCTCGCGTCGTCGGAGGGCGTGTGAAGGTGTGCCTTCGACGGATCTTGCGGGATTTGATCGGTTCTTGTGTTCGGTGGACCCCGTATTCGTTCGTCTACATTCATGTATCTACAAGTTAGATCCTTTCGATCTACGCTTCTCTTCATTAGCGGCTGTTGTTGTTCAGGTGCGCTGGTCCTTTGAGGCCTTAGCACGACGACTTTCCGACTGTCTACTACAATAACATTTGCCCGCTCCGATGAGGGAGGGGCAATGACGGTCGCTCCAGTGCTTGTAGTCGTCACAAGGTGGTCTACGGACATGGATGTGATTTTTTTACTTCTCGTGTTTTTTGTACAGCAATGATGTTTGATTAATAGATCGGAAGTTTTACCTGCAAAAAAGAAGAAGATGATTGGTTGGGCTTTGTTCTACTTGAAGTTTGTATTAATACATTATCTGTTGTCTAGGTGCGTCGTTTTGAAGCAAAGAAATGATCAATGCAATTTTTTTTCCTTTTCAAAAATAAAACGCAATCAAATGCATTAGTTTAGGGAAACACTTAGTATCATACGTTCTGATACAAAGCATTCACCAGACCACTCGACGGCCGTCGATGCAATTTTGATCCCACGGCCGATATGGTCAATTACCAATAATGCTTTCCAATTAAACAGCCCGATATTCACGACCCATCCCACTAATTGCTTGCCTGCATCCTATCCCTAATTAATCGCGCCTACCCCTGACCTCCTCACCCCGTTCGTATGGACTGCTCCCAACGACCCCATCGCCGAGCACGCAAGGTCCCTCGCCGCCATCTACCGCCATCCCGCCCCGCCCCAGTGCATCGTCTCGTCCCTCGCTACTGCGGTGTCCCCTCGTTAGGTTGCTGCGGGTGCCATTAATCGGCAACCCCCTCGCCGCCGAGCTTACAAGCTCCCTTGTTGCTCCAATTCTCCGCCAGGATCCTGCCCCGCCACCCTCCTATCCTTTGCGCTCGTGCGGCGTCTTGGTTTGTCAGGAGGCCTTCATGCGTGGAGGACAGCCCATTCGCCCTCTCCTCCATCCTCAATAGACATAGGGTTTGGTTCCTCTCATCTTGATTCATGTTTTAGTTTCTGCAATGGGAGTTGATTTATGTTACTTGTGTTCAGAGGATTGTTTGAAATATGTGTTCATATCTTGGTTCGTTGAATTTGTTGGGTGTCAATATGTTCTAGATGATGTGTACTTGATCAGATCCATACCTAGCTGCAGCGTCGTCGCTGATCTAGGCATATGTGTAGGCCTCCGTCAAGGATATAACATGTGGCTGAGAGATTCACCAGCGGTGGAATCTGTTTTTAATTTCAGTTTTGCTAGAACTCATCTAGCTGAGTTTTAGTTATGTCTCATTCACCTTTATAGCCATTGGATATGATGCTATAAGATGCGTGTGTGCTGACGTGGGTTGGTACTTCTTTGTATTTGTTTTTGTTTTCCAGGTGAATGAGACCAAATTATATCTCATCTAGATGAGTTCTAGGCACTCCCTTTTAATTTAGTTGATGTAAGCTCACAAAACGTCCAATTAGAGTAGATGAGATCCGTTTGTAGATTATATCTGCCCCCGGATATCAGTGTCAAACATGCCATTTTCCATCTTCAATTTTTTGTGCTTCCAATACGTATTTTTTATATTGTCATAGCAATTTCTTCCGCTTCAAGCATTCGTGCTTCCTACGGGCTATGGAATTTAAATCTATTTCCATGCTTAGCTTCCCATGCATTGCTGCATCTACCATCATTCATATGTACGGTTGGAATTTAATCTATTGGCATGCTTGCTTGGTGTACATATTATTTCTTCATACCGTTAGCATCTATACTTCCTAGGTGTCTTATGTACAGATATTTCTTCCATGCAATGGAACTTCACTCTCTTGCCATGTTTCCTAGATGTACAGATGTAGAGTTCATTGCTTCAGAGCATCCATGATTTTTATGTACAGATAGAACTGCAATAATGCTTCTTGATTTAGTATATGGGTTTCCAGTCTTTGTATATTTCTATTTTATTTTTAAACAGACATATTTTATCATATATTCCATCACTTCTATAATTTCAATTTCTTGCATCAGCACTTCAGGTTGTGTAGTTAGTCTTTCCATTCTAGTAATAATGCGTATATATTCAACTGTTAATCGGTATATATTTATATTTTTATTGCATATATCTCCTTGAGCGGTGTCTCTATCGTCGTTTGTAACCCTATGCTTTAATGCTTAAGACAATTACGATGATATGATTGCCGATCCATTTGTCAGAGTATGTGATGCTGAAAGTGCGTTATATCGACTAGAGGGGGGGTGAATAGGCGATTTTTACAAATTCGTCACTGAGGAATTTCAAGGTGAGGAAATTCCTAAGCGACGAACTACTTAGCAGCGGAATAAGTACTCAGATGCAAACATAACATGGCATAAGTACAGTCATCATGATGAAATGAAATAGGCACAGAGTACAGGTAGCGTGAAACACATGATAAGCAGGCTGAAGACTAAGTGACTGAAGAAATAGGATTGAGGAAATTGAGAAAGTCTTCAGTCAAAGTCTTCACACAGTAACGATCAAGAAAATCAACACATGAATGAGGAAATGAAAGAGTTGAGGAAATAGAACCAGTAGCTCGGTGAAGACAATGATTTGGTAGACCAGTTCCAACTGCTGTGACAGTTGTTCGTCTGGTTGGAGCGGCTAGGTATTTAAACTTGAGGACACACAGTCCCGGACACACAGTCCTCACCGTATTCTCCTTGAGCTAAGGTCACACAGACCTCGCCCAATCACTCGAGGTAAGTCTTCAGGTGACTTCCAAACCTTCACATACTCGGTCACTCGGCAATCCACAATTTTCTCTTGGATGCTCTAGACCATGACGCCTAACCGTCTGGAGGATGCACAATCCTCAAAGGTAACAAGCGTCGGTTCCACACAGGAACAATCTCTTCAGTGATGCTCAATCACTTTGGGTTTGTAGGTGTTTGGGTTTTTGGGTTTTTCCTCACTTGATGATTTTCGCTCAAAGTCTTCGGAGGATGGGATGCTCTAAATGACAAGTGTCAATCTATCTCTCGGAGCAGCCAACCAGCTAGTGGTTGTAGGGGGCGGCTATTTATAGCCTAGGGAGCAGCCCGACATGATAAGACATAAATGCCCTTCAATGATATGACCGTTAGGTGGGTAGGATATTTGGACAGCTGGCACGTAGCACAGCAACGGTCGGAAATTTGAGTATCAAATTCCTCAGGGCTATCATGTTCCTCACTTGTAGGCAATCCGCACTGGCGAATTCCTAACTCCTCAGTCAGAACAAATTCCTCAGAGAACAGAAGAACTTCGTCTCTGTCACTGAAGAACTTGACTAAACTATATGAGATTTCCAATGGCTTCACTCGAAAGGATTGGGTAGGTGTAGGATTTTGAGTTGAGCATCACTTGGAAACTTTTCCTTAGTTTTACCTCGACCCCCTTTAACAGTACGGTGATTCCTATGACTCAAGAAGAAGAAAAAGAAACTACGAAAACAAAAGTCTTCACGCTTCATAATCCTCGCATGAATATCAAGTCTTCAGGGTCACACCAATTTCTTCACTTTCAAAGTCTTCAAGAAAACCAAAGTCTTCAGTTGAAGACATTCATTTTTAGGGGTCGACATTCATCGTAAATAACAAACTCCTCATAGACTTATAGACCTGTGTACACTCACAAACACATTAGTCCCTTAACCTATAAGTCTTCAATACACCAAAATCACTAAGGGGCACTAGATGCACTTACAGATGCTTCCATCTAACTTATTATTGCTTCGAAATGCTAAATTTTGTGCTTCGGTGATACATATATTTTTCCACACTAGTTCACCACATATACCTTGCTTATATGCTTCCATTCAAACCTTTTATTGATTCAGTTGTAATGGTGTTTTGCTTCAAGTAATTTGGACAGGATTGTAAGCACCGTTTGAAGCACCACCACATTGACTATTTACTTCTTCAAGCCGGTGGAAGGAAACTGACATGAAGCTCCTAGTGTGTCATGGGCGCCAAGATACTGTGTGCCTTGAGGAACTGTGCCAAAGACCAGCTGCAGGAAGGAACTATGCCAAAGGCCAGCTTGAGGGCCGCATTGTCACATCCCATACAGAAGCAAATAGTGAAACTAGTAGAAGCAATTTCCAATTTGTAAGGAACAATTCGATGTAAATTTCTTGTCATGGAAGCAAAGTTGCTTTCGCATGAAACTATGGAAGCAAAATCTTTTATCCTTGGAAACATACTGAGCACATTTGTATTTTTTGGAAACACATCCCTCATGTGTTTGAAGAAAGTGTAACCATGATAATGATTATTCCTATGGAAATGTCATGCTTGTTTAGAAGCAATTTTCCACTCGAGGGAAACATGATTTTAATGTTTGTGAAGTGAAACAAACCACCACCTAAGTACAGATTCATATACAATTATAGCAAGCTTAATTCACCATGGAAGCCAATTTACTGGTACATGGAAGCAAGTTTAATTCACCAGAAAATGATGCTTCCGTCCTACAGAAGAATGCTTCTTTGGTATAAAAAACATGTTACCATCAGTAAGGAAACACATCTTATATATTTTCCTTAACCTATAAGTCTTCAATACACCAAAATCACTAAGGGGCACTAGATGCACTTACAATCTCCCCCTTTTTGGTGATTGATGACAATATAGGTTAAGTTTTCAACGGGGATAAACATATGAAGTGTAAATACTGATATTGAGGAATTTCATTGCAAGATATAGAAGAACTCCCCCTGAAGATGTGCATATTTGAGGAATTTGCATTTGAAATAGCAACTGCACATTGTTGAGTAATATCATGGAGATCTCCTCCTATATCTTGAAATTCATACACGCATTTAACATATGATATGAAGAATTTGAAATGGATGATGAAATATGGTGTCTGACGAAATTCAGCATGCGTGCATTAAGGTACTTGAGGAAATAAGCATGCAGAAAGCAGTTCAAAAGTATCAGACCACCATAGGACTTAAGTTTACAACTCATCAGAGCAAACACCTCAGAAAAGCAAGAGTTGTAACTTAACAGAATTATAGCCCATATATAAGACCCGCTTGAAGACTAACTCAAATTTCTCCCCCTTTGTCATCCATTGACCAAAAGGGACGAAAAATGAGGACTAACGCCCCTGAAGAATATCATCATGATGTCGATGGAGGAGCGCCAGCATTGTTGGAGTCGTCTGTTGAGGTAGGGCCTGCCGCAGTGTCGTTCAAGTCTTCAGCTTCATCCGTCTCGCGCGATGAAGAATATGAACTGGCAACAAGCTGAGGAACTTTGACTTTCTTGAATTTCTTCGAAGGTGGCTGAGACCAGTCAAAGTCCTGTTGGAAGCCCATCTCCTTGAGTTCTTCAGCACTATGAAGATTAGACAGAATCGCCCAAGTGCGGTCAAAGACTTCATGCAAGTAGTAGTGATTCTTCTTCACAGTATTTTGAGTGACTGTCATGTTCTGAAGAATTGCACCAAACTGACGCTTGACCCACTTGTGATTTCGATCAACTTTCTGATGAAGACTAACGAGAAGTTCACGATCAGTCATCACACGCGGAGCTGTGGCTTGAGGATGATGTTCTGAAGCTTTGGCGGCAGAATCTTGAGTTGCAGAGTCATCATTGGTGGAATAGGAAGTAGCTTTGCGAAACTGTCCAACCAATGGACGAGGGCCTTCATCAATAACAGCAGCCTTGCCCTTCTCGTCAGCTGAGGAAATAGTCCGTTTGAGGACTTCAATAGGGGGCAAATAGCTGAGATGATTTTGAAAATCAGCCTTATAATGAATTGAAGACCTTGACGAGGAATTTGGTCCTTGGAGCTTGGCCTGGCTTCAAAGGCTTCATCAGCACTTGCATCAGATGATCAGACAGTTCAGGTTCAACATAGAGAAGCCTTGCACCTTCAGTGGGAGGACTGACTGGGACGGCATGAAGCAATTCAGAGGCCGGTGCTTTGAAATGAGTATTATCGGTCATCCAGTCCAATACCCATGAATTGACATCATCAACATTTCCAGTAATGTGCAGCGTGGCGAAGAATTGAAGAATGGGTTCTTCATTCCAATCGCAGATGTCGGTGCAGAAATTGAGTAACCCAGCGTCATGAAGAACAATGAGGACTGGGGTGAAGCAGGGCAGCGATTCCATATCTACATGAGAAATTTGCTCATGTTCAAAGATCTTATCCTTATCAACCAACAATGAGGAGTAGAAGTTCATCTGGCTTGCAGTCCAGAAGCGCTTGCGACGAAGATGAGCAGAGTCATAGGGATTGTTGTAAGTGAAGAATATGTGCTCATTGAAGAAATCTTCAGCATTGAACTTCTGCTTCTTGGAGTGAGGGTTCTGTGGCTTGGGCTGAAGATTTATAGTTGAAGTCTTCACAGCCTCTTGAGGTATAGCCACTGGAGCCACAGACTGAGGAATTTCAGCAGCAGCCTTGGCCTCCATTTCTTCAGACATATGTACATCAGCGCTAGTGGCTGGAACTTCTTTAGGAATAGAGTGAAGTGAAGCTTGACGTTCATCAGAGCCCGTATGAATTTCTTCAGTTTGCACAGGGGACTGAGGAACTTGATGTAGAGGGGTTGTCAGAGGTGAATTGGGGTGATGACTTTCCCAAAAGTCATCATTTAGAATAGGTGTTGTAGACCCAATATCCACATCCTCATCTTCTTCAATTTCATCGACGCCTGCCTCTTCAGTTGTGAACTGAGGCATGGGCGATGATACCAGTGGGGTTGAAGAGAAAGTATCCACTTCAATTTCTTCATCCATCTGCTCTGTTGAAGCAGCAGAAGGATCTTCTTCATCAGATTTTCTTGGAATTTCATATTCCTCACCAAAGGGAATGATCTCCTTTGATGGCATGCTTGATATAGGAATAGCATCAATTGGGTCTTCAGTTGAACTTGTCAAAGTCTTCAATTTCTTGGGAGCTGAAGACTCTGAAGATGTAGATGCTTTCCTTTTCTTCACAGCTGCTCGCTCCGCAGCCTTGGTTTTCTTCGCTTCTGATGCAGAAGGAAGGTTGATGCTTGTCATCGGTGCAGGAGGAGCAGAGGAAATTGGTTGAATTTCTTCAGGCACAACTAATGCAGTTGCCCTGGCTTGTTCAGATTCCTCAGGCACAGTAGCAGATGCTACAACTGGCCTGGATTGCTCTTCAGGCGCAATATTGGAGGTTGCCCTGGCAATTTCTTCAGAGACTGGAATTTCTTCATCAGCTCTGGCGCTTTCATTTTCTTCAGCAGACTGAACAGATGTTCCAGTCTGAGGAAATTTGGGTTGCGATGAAGCTGCAACACTTGGAGTAAATCCTTTTGCCATTCTGAAGAATCTGACTTTGGCACCTAGCCAATCTGCATGGAATGCATGAAATTCATCACTGAGTGCTTTGATCTCAGCCTGCATAGTCACAAGTTCTTCAGGAGACATTTTCACAACATTTTTCTTCAGAAAACGCTCCTTCTTGTACTGAGCCTTCTTCACCTGCCTGGCCTTTTCAAATTTCCATTTCTCTTCATTTATGAAGGCTGTCAACATGTGACTTTGACCAGGAGTGAGGTTTAATTCAGGCAAAGGTGTATTTGGATCCTTGTGCCATAGATCGATGAAATCAAGGATCTTCCTTGGATCCAGCATGAGGGGCACAGCACTGCCTTTGGCTCTAGCGGCCCTTTGTTGTCGATCTCTGATGATCTCAGCTAATTCTTCATCATCAGCTTCGTCTTCGCTTGACGGAACCTGAAAGGCGACCTGCTTCTTGTGAGGACTTGGCCTTGTGACTCGTCTAGCAGTGGCCTTTTTCTTCAGCAAGGTCGGAGTTGTTGAAGACTGTGGTGGAGCTGAAGAACTTGCAGAGACTCCTGAAGCAATTGAGATTCCAGCAGTCCTTTGGCATGTGGCAAGATGCACAGGTGCTGAGGACATTGTAGGAGCAGCTGAGGATTTTGCAACTGAGGGAGTTGGAGCTGCTTTTGAGGAATTTGCTTGAGGAACATGCCGTGAGGGCTTTGAAGAGCTTGGCCGTGAGGGCATTGCAGCTGAGGAACTTGTCTTGACAGCTGATTTCTTCAGCATAGCCTTCTTAGGGTTCATAGCAGAGGCCTCAGCGGCGGCAGCAACATAATTTTCATTGAATTTCTTCACTGCCTCTTTAGCCACTTTGGCCAGCTTGGCTTGACGCTTAGCCCACTTCTGAGGAAATTCCTCACCTCTTCTGATGCTAGTGGGATCAGCTACTTGGCCAGGAGCCAATGGAGGTCTTGGACATGGAGGGTTAACAGCGAATTTCTTCATGTACTTGGGAGTGACATAGCGATATTCCCTCCATTCTCTTGCCCATCTCCTCTCAATCTTCTGAATGTGCACTTTGCGCTGATTTTTGTTCTCCTTGCCATGAGTTGCTTCATCAGGAGTACAATATTCATCATAGATGTCATCAGGGATCTCAAAAGCAGTATTTGTTTCTGGCCTCTTTCCTCCCTTCTGAGGTCTTTTACCATCAGCCATTTTCTTCACTTGAGGGTTTTGAACAATCGAATTTTCTGATGAGGTATGCAATTTTTCTTCAAGGAACGCTGCAAATGAGTTAAGTTGATGAGAACCTAGAGTTTCAGCAGCGGACATGTGTACCTGTGAACAGAATATAGGTGCGAAGAGTTTTGGAGAGGTCATATGCGTTCTCAGAAGATTTTCAAAAGTATCAAGTTTGAGGAAGATGACCAGGGGTGTCTTGAGGAATTTCACTAAGCATTTTGACTTAGGTTCCAGAGTTGTGTAGATTGAAAATCCACACAATTGAGGAATCTTGAAGAAAAACGTTGCTTAGAGAAACTGATCAAGGATAGAAGCAAGTTGGTGTTTAAGAACATGAAAGTTGAAGAATAAACACCTTTTGAAGATTTTGTGGAAATCATCAGAATCAACAAGGGCAGTAAAAATAAATTTTATTTACCCTTGATGAAGAACACGACGAACTGAGAGAGGCAGTGAAGATGTTCGTCCGTTCAGATCTTCCACGCCCTAACTTGGCGATGGAAAACAGCTACGGCGGCGGTGGAGTGAAGATTTCCGCTGCCGGCGTGAGTACGACGGCGACGAGGTCGAGACAGTGAAGCTCTTCCTCACCGGCGACGATGGAGTGTAGCGGCAGCGCTAGGTCTGAGAGCTCGAGCGAGGGAGTAAGATCGAGCGGGAGGAGAAATCTGAGGAGGGTGAGGGGGTATTTATAGCCGAGGTGAAAAACCGCTCGTCCGAAGAAAATGGACGAACGTGCCCCTGACCCTTCTCATCATAGCGACATGTGTCACCCACGTACTGTGAAGTGGAGATCGTGTTAGATCGTGGGTGAATAGATAAATCTTGTCGAGGGATATGGAACGGTTTGAGCGGCAAAAGCCGAAAATTTAGATAAGAATATTTTAATGTTTCGTTCGCGAATTCTTCAGCTGTCAAGGACACAGTGAAGACTTTGAACGGGTTTCAAATAGAACGCACATGAAAAATTTGTGAACGGACTGGATTGAGTTTAGCATAGAGGGGGAACGGGTCCGATCACATTCACTTAGAAGAAAAACAACTTGAAGAATTAGCAATAAGTGAATGCTGTAGAGGACAGAAAACTCAAATATATATATATATATATATATATATATATATATATATATATATATATATAGTCAAATGAAGAACACAGACGGAAAGAGTGAAGATTTTGCAAAGTTGAAGAATTTGAAAATTTGAAGAATTTGCACAATGATGAAAAACTCAAATTTTGAAGATTTTCAACTTTTTGTGGTGGCGTGACCCACCGTGTAAGAATGATGATTTCAGACACCGCGTACAATTGTCGTAGGGCTCTGAGAATCAAATTCTTCATTAATTTCTTCACACTTAGAGGGTTAGTCTTCATTGATTGAAGAAAAACGTTTCTTCGTGTGTTGCACATCTAAGTCATCAATTTGCATAAGTGTTAGGATGTGTGTCCTTTTCAAAGGACATTCGAAGATTCTAAGATATTTAGCTCACACCGCAACTTGCTAAATCTCTTCTCAGCCAAGGGCTTTGTGAAGATATCCGCTAGTTGTTCTTCAGACTTTACGGGATCAATAGAGATGTCACCATTCAACACATGATCTCGAAGAAAATGATGACGAATCTTGATGTGCTTTGTCTTCGAGTGCTGAACTTGGTTATGAGCAATTTTGATGGCACTCTCGTTGTCGCAGTAGAGTGGCACATTCTTCACATTGATGCCGTAGTCCTTGAGGGTTTGCTTCATCCATAGCAATTGAGCACAGCAAGAACCAACAGCAATATACTCAGCTTCAGCAGTAGAGAGTGATACGCAGTTCTGCTTCTTCGAGGACCAACATACTAAGGATCGTCCGAGGAAATGGCATGTGCCTGATGTTGACTTGCGGTCCACACGATCACCAGCATAGTCAGAGTCAGCATATCCGATGAGATCAAAAGCCGAGCCCTTGGGATACCATAATCCAAGTGTTGGAGTGTGAGCTAGATATCGAAGAATATGTTTCACAGCCTTATGGTGTGATTCCTTCGGTGTAGCTTGAAAACGGGCACACATGCAAACACTAAGCATAATATCCGGCCTAGATGCACATAGGTACAATAAAGAACCAATCATGGAGCGGTATACCTTTTGATCGAAGTCTATTCCATTTTCATCAGTGCATAGATGGCCATTTGTGGGCATAGGGATTTTGACGCGTTTGCATTCTTGCATACCGAATTTTCTTAGAACGTCCTTGAGGTATTTCTCTTGAGAAATGAAGATGCCATTGCGTTGTTGATGAATTTGAAGACCTAAGAAGAATTTCAATTCCCCCATCATGGACATTTGATATTCCTTACTCATCATGTAAGCAAATTCGTCACTGTAATGTTGGTTAGTACAGCCAAAGATAATATCATCACATATATTTGTCACACGAATAATTCATCATCATAGGTTTTGGTGAAAAGAGTAGGGTCGAGTGAACCGGGTTTGAAGCCTTTCTTCATGAGGAATTCCTTCAGAGTATCATACCACGCCCGAGGGGCCTGCTTGAGGCCATAGAGGGCCTTATTGAGTCTGAAGACTTTGTCAGGATGCTTAGGATATTCAAAACCTGGGGGTTGAGCAACATATACTTCTTCCTCAAGCTTACCATTGAGGAATGCACTTTTCACTTCCATTTGATATAAGATGATATTATGATGGTTAGCATAAGCAAGCAATATGCGAATAGCCTCAAGTCTAGCAACAGGTGCAAAAGTCTCATCGAAATCAATTCCTTCAACCTGTGTGTAGCCTTGAGCCACAAGACGAGCCTTGTTCCTCATCACTAGGCCATTTTCATCTTGCTTGTTGCGGTAGATCCATTTGGTACCGATGATATTGTTCTTGCATGGGTCCGGTCGCTTGACAAGCTCCCATACATTGTTCAGCTTGAATTGATGTAATTCCTCTTGCATTGCTTGAATCCATTCAGGCTCCAGAAATGCCTCATCAACTTTGGTGGGCTCTGTGATAGAGACGAAAGCAAAATGCCCACAAAAGTTAGATAAATGTGAAGCTTTTGAGCGAGTCAGAGGACCTGGTGCGTTGATGTCGTTGATGATTCTCTCAATCTGTACTTCATTTGCAACGCGGGGATGAGCAGGTTGACGACTTTGATTTGGCTCAGTATTTTCTTCAGAGCCAAATTCTTCAGATGCGCCAGCATGCTGTTCTTCATGTTCTGGAATGATTTCTTCAGCAGATTCTTCAGTAGGAATGACATCCTCAGTAGCTTTGAACTTGATGGTTTCCTCAGGTGTCTTTTCATCTAGCACAGGAGGTAGGTGCTCTCTTTGCGAGCCATTAGTTTCATCGAACCGCACATCTACAGTTTCAACAACCTTGTTGTGATAGGTGTTGAAGACCCTGTAGGTGTGCGAGTCCTTTCCGTAACCAAGCATAAAACCTTCATGTGCTTTCGGTGCAAATTTAGAATTGTGATGAGGATCTCTAATCCAGCATTTAGCACCGAAGACTTTGAAATAACTCACATTGGGTTTCTTGTCAGTGAGGAGTTCATATGAGGTCTTCTTGAAGAATTTGTGAAGATATACCCTGTTGATGATGTGGCATGCAGTATCAATTGCCTCAGGCCAGAAGTGACGAGGTGTCTTGTATTCATCAAGCATGGTGCGAGCCATCTCATCAAGAGTCCTGTTCTTGCGCTCCACAACGCCATTCTGCTGAGGAGTGTATGGGGCAGATAGCTCATGAGTAATACCAAGTTCATCGAGATAGTCATCAAGACCAGTATTCTTGAACTCAATCCCATTGTCACTACGTATATGCTTGATCTTCACGCCGAAATTCGTCGTAGCCCTTGAGGAAAATCGTCTGAAGACTTCCTGCACTTCAGTCTTGTAAGTAATGACATGCACCCATGTGTAACGAGAATAGTCATCAACAATGACAAAGCCATATAGAGATGCTGCATTTGTTAGTGTGGCATAATGAGTAGGGCCAAAAAGATCCATATGAAGCAATTCAAAAGGACGAGAAGTAGTCATGATAGTCTTCGAGGGGTGCTTGGCTCTGGTCATTTTTCCAGCCTCACAAGCCCCACAAATATGATCTTTGAGGAATTTGACACCCTCGATGCCAATGACGTGCTTTTTCTTCACGAGCGTGTGTAAGTTCCTCATGCCAGCATGACCCAGTCGTCGATGCCATAGCCAGCCTTCTGACGCTTTAGCAAGTAGACAAGTGGCAGGCTGTGGTCCTGCAGAGAAATCAAAAATATACAAGTCTCCTCTCCTAAAGCCTTCGAAGACTTTGGAATTGTCAGATTCCATGAGCACTAAGCAACGATATTTGCCAAAGACAACAACCATATCAAGATCACAAAGCATTGAGACAGACATGAGGTTGAATCCGAGGGACTCGACAAGCATGACATTATCCATGTGTCGATCCTTTGAGATTGCAACCCTACCTAGACCCAATACCTTGCTTTTGCCTTTGTCAGCGTAGGTGATATGCTTCAAGTGTGATGGAGATAAAGGAGTGTTCATCAGTAAGCTCTTGTCACCGGTCATGTGATTTGTACATCCACTATCGAGGACCCACTGAGTAGCTTTGGGTAAATCATCCTGCAGATGAATTAGTGCATCTTACGAACTCATATACTTCAGAGTGAAGAATATGACATCAAATTCATCAGACATATTTCATCAATTAAAGCAACATATGTATATATAGCAATGTGAGGACGTGAGAAATGAATAAATCATTTCTTCATGATTAGCTTGCGTCCTTTCAAGCATTTCAGGTCTCCAGCAAATTCTTCAGACGATTTAGTTCGTCTGGAGACCTGACCCTGCATAAGAGATTAGTTCCTTTTCTTCACCACCCACATCTGGAGGGGTGGCAAAGAGTTCATCATTCTGCGAGCTCCATAAGAGAAAGGTGGCATAGACGCCAGACCACTTCGTTTCTCATAAGAGGGGTTAGGGTAAGCATATGAATAAGCAGAGAAATTCTTTGAGGACTTATGAACATAATGATTTGAAGAATAATGCACATATTCATAGCCCTTAGGCTTTCCCTGCGAAACAGAAGTGTTAGCACGATGATGTTCATTTGAGGACTTGGATCCATGTGAGGAATTTGATCCATAAGAGGACTTGGATCCATGTGAAGACTTTGATCCATATGAAGAATTTGACCTGGGGTTCTTATTCTTCAAAGGTGGTGTCATGAGGACATTCACCTGAAGACTTTCAAGGCACCTTTTGGGAACCCAGATTTTCTTCATAGGGGGACCATTCCTAAAGTTAGATCCAACATATCTAGCAAATACCTCACCATTCTGATTTTTGAACAGTTTATAGTTGGAGTCAAATGACTCATCAGATGAATATGAGGATTCACAAGTAAAGCCAGATAAAGTGGATGGATCTACGGGAGATCCCTTCGCAGCAACCCATGTGGTTTTGGGATACTGCTCAGGTTTCCAGTAGGTTCCATCAGCATTGAGTTTCCTCTCAAAGGCAATACCCTCTTTCCTAGGGTTCCTGTTCAAGATCTGCTTTTTGAGCACATCACAAAGAGTCTGATGCCCTTTGAGGCTTTTGTACATGCCTGTCACATACAATTCCTTCAACCCTGCATTTTCGTCAGTGATACTAGTGGTATCCTCAGATAAGGAATTTGTGACCACAGAGATAGTTGAAGAATTTGTAGCAATAGAAGCATTTGAACATTCAGGTGAAGAATTAGCAGTTTCACGTTCAATGCATTTCAAGCATGGTGGAATAAATTCTTCCTGAGCGGAACTGATCTGTTGAGCAAGCAAAGAATCATTTTGCTTCTGAAGATCTTCATGACTCACCCTTAGCTTCTCAAGATCTTGCTTTCTTTGAAGAAATTCATAAGAAAGCTTCTCATGATCGGCTAAGAGAGTTTCATGACGACCTTGAAGGTTGTCAAACTTAGACTGTAGTTGCTGAAGATTATCAGTCAGTGTTTGAGTTCGATCCATTTCCTCACCTAACAGATCATCACTTTTGTCTAGCATATTTTGAACCTTTTCCAAAGCCTTTTGTTGTTTAACAGCAATATTAGCAAGTTTGGAATAGCTGGGTTTGAGGTTTTCATCAGATTCATCCTCACTTGATTCAGAGGAGGGATATTTGAATACCTTGGCACCTTTTGCCATGAAGCAATAGGTGGGAGCATAGTCATCGTTGCCGTCATCAGCACTGTTGGGGAAGCCATTTTCCTCAGTGTTGAAGATGGACTTGCTAATATAAGCAGTAGAGAGGGCTTGGCTCGCCACACCAGAGTCTGATTCCTCAGATGCCTCCTCTTCCTCATGTTCCTCAGATTCAGCTTCAGAGTCCATTTTCTTGCCAATGAATGCCCGAGCTTTCTTGGAGCTGCTCTTCTTGTGAGATGAAGACTTTGAAGATCTTGACGATGAGGACTTTGAAGATTTCTTCTTCTTCTTAGAGTCATCTGAACTATCATCCTTGTATTTCTTCTTCTTTGATTCCTTCTCCCACTGAGGACAATCATTAATGTAGTGACCAGGTTTCTTGCATTTATGGCAAGTTCTCTTCTTGTAATCACGGGATGAGGAATCAGATTTCATGTCATCACCTCTTGAGGATTTTCCAAATCGGCCACGTCTAGAGAACTTCTGGAATTTCCTCACGAGCATTGCTAGCTCCTGACTCAGTTCTTCAGGATCACCAAGGCTGCTACCAGAATCTTCATCTTCAGATTCAGAGACTGCCTTGGCTTTCAGTGCACGAGATCTACCATAGCTCGGTCCGTAGAGATCTCTCTTCTCAGCTAGTTGGAATTCATGAGTATTTAGCCTCTCGAGGATATCAGCAGGATCAAGTGACTTGTAGTCACCATGTTCTTGAATCATCAGTGCCAGTGTATCGAATGAAGAATCGAGTGACCTCAGCAATTTCTTCACCACCTCATGGTCGGTGATGTCAGTGGCACCCAGTGCTTGAAGCTCGTTTGAAATGTCAGTGAGGCGATCAAAAGTTTGCTGAACATTTTCGTTGTCGAGTCTTTTGAAGCGGTTGAAGAGATTGCGAAGAACGTCAACTCGAGAGTCACGTTGAGTTGAGACTCCTTCGTTGACCTTGGACAGCCTATCTCAGATAAGCTTAGCTGTCTCCAAAGCACTCACTCTGCCATACTGCCCTTTGCTCAGATGGCCACATATGATATTCTTCGCTTGAGAGTCGAGTTGCTTGAATCTCTTCACATCAGCAGTGTTTACGGAAGGAGTGACAGAGGGAACACCCTTTTTCCACAACATACCAGAGATCGTTGTCAATTGCCTCAAGATGCATGCGCATCTTGTTCTTCCAGTAGGGGTAGTCCGTCCCATCGAAGGTTGGACACCCAGCTGAGACCTTGATCATGCCTGCAGTCGACATAACTAAAACTCCAGGTGGTTAAACCAAAATCACACAGAACAAGGGAGTACCTTGCTCTGATACCAATTGAAAGTGCGTTATATCGACTAGAGGGAGGGTGAATAGGCGATTTTTACAAATTCGTCACGGAGGAATTTCAAGGTGAGGAAATTCCTAAGCGACGAACTACTTAGCAGCGGAATAAGTACTCAGATGCAAACATAACATGGCATAAGTACAGTCATCATGATGAAATGAAATAGGCACAGAGTACAGGTAGCGTGAAACACATGATAAGCAGGCTGAAGACTAAGTGACTGAAGAAATAGGATTGAGGAAATTGAGAAAGTCTTCAGTCAAAGTCTTCACACAGTAACGATCAAGAAAATCAACACATGAATAAGGAAATGAAAGAGTTGAGGAAATAGAACCAGTAGCTCGGTGAAGACAATGATTTGGTAGACTAGTTCCAACTGCTGTGACAGTTGTACGCCTGGTTGGAGCGGCTAGGTATTTAAACCTGAGGACACACAGTCCCGGACACACAGTCCTCACCGTATTCTCCTTGAGCTAAGGTCACACAGACCTCGCCCAATCACTCGAGGTAAGTCTTCATGTGACTTCCAAACCTTCACATACTCGGTCACTCGGCAATCCACAATTTCCTCTTGGATGCTCTAGACCATGACGCCAAACCATCTGGAGGATGCACAGTCCTCAAAGGTAACAATCGTCGGTTCCACACAGGAACAATCTCTTCAGTGATGCTCAATCACTTTGGGTTTGTAGGTGTTTGGGTTTTTCCTCACTTGATGATTTTCGCTCAAAGTCTTCGGAGGATGGGATGCTCTAAATGACAAGTGTCAATCTATCTCTCGGAGCAGCCAACCAGCTAGTGGTTGTAGGGGGCGGCTATTTATAGCCTAGGGAGCAGCCCGACATGATAAGACATAAATGCCGTTCAATGATATGACCGTTAGGTGGGTAGGATATTTGGACAGCTGGCACGTAGCACAGCAACGGTCGGAAATTTGAGTATCAAATTCCTCAGGGCTATCATGTTCCTCACTTGTAGGCAATCCGCACTGGCGAATTCCTAACTCCTCAGTCAGAACAAATTCCTCAGAGAACAGAAGAACTTCGTCTCTGTCACTGAAGAACTTGACTAAACTGTATGAGATTTCCAATGGCTTCACTCGAAATGATTGGGTAGGTGTAGGATTTTGAGTTGAGCATCACTTGGAAACTTTTCCTTAGTTTTACCTCGACCCCCTTTTAACAGTACGGTGATTCCTATGACTCAAGAAGAAGAAAAAGAAACTATGAAAACAAAAGTCTTCACGCTTCATAATCCTCGCATGAATATCAAGTCTTCAGGGTTACACCAATTTCTTCACTTCCAAAGTCTTCAAGAAAACCAAAGTCTTCAGTTGAAGACATTCATTTTTAGGGGTCGACATTCATCGTAAATAACAAACTCCTCATAGACTTATAGACCTGTGTACACTCACAAACACATTAGTCCCTTAACCTATAAGTCTTCAATACACCAAAATCACTAAGGGGCACTAGATGCACTTACAGATGCTTCCATCTAACTTATTATTGCTTCGAAATGCTAAATTTTGTGCTTCGGTGATACATATATTTCTCCACACTAGTTCTCCACATATACCTTGCTTATATGCTTCCATTCAAACCTTTTATTGATTCAGTTGTAATGGTGTTTTGCTTCAAGTAATTTGGACAGGATTGTAAGCACCGTGTGAAGCACCACCACATTGACTATTTACTTCTTCAAGCCGGTGGAAGGAAACTGACATGAAGCTCCTAGTTTGTCATGGGCGCCAAGATAATGTGTGCCTTGAGGAACTGTGCCAAAGACCAGCTGCAGGAAGGAACTATGCCAAAGGCCAGCTTGAGGGCCGCATTGTCACATCCCATACAGAAGCAAATAGTGAAACTAGTAGAAGCAATTTCCAATTTGTAAGGAACAATTCGATGTAAATTTCTTGTCATGGAAGCAAAGTTGCTTTCGCATGAAACTATGGAAGCAAAATCTTTTATCCTTGGAAACAAACTGAGCACATTTGTATTTTTTGGAAACACATCCCTCATGTGTTTGAAGAAAGTGTACCCATGATAATGATTATTCCTATGGAAATGTCATGCTTGTTTAGAAGCAATTTTCCACTTGAGGGAAACATGATTTTAATGTTTGTGAAGTGAAACAAACCACCACCTAAGTACAGATTCATATACAATTATAGCAAGCTTAATTCACCATGGAAGCCAATTTACTGGTACATGGAAGCAAGTTTAATTCACCAGAAAATGATGCTTCCGTCCTACAGAAGAATGCTTCTTTGGTATAAAAAACATGTTACCATCAGTAAGGAAACACATCTTATATATTTCGTAATTAATAGCAGGACTTACTTGTGAGAAGTAACAATATTTTTCCGAAATTATATCCACAAATAGTGGGATTTGTAGCCATTCGAGGAAGCAGTTTTAGGAAACAAATCGGAGATTGTGGGGACAAAGATTAAGAAGCAGATTTAGGAAACAAATCGTAGATTATGGGAACAATTATTAGGAAGCAGCAGAATTCACGGAAGCAACAAATCAGGCATTTAACTCACAAAGGAAATTAGCCAATAGATCGGACAGCTGGAACACATCTAATCGTACGGCTATCGACCGGTCTGATACGAAGCTAACCATCAGTAGTCTGATGCCTAGCGGTGCCCGTTAGTTTAAGGCTCTCAGGACTTGCAACCAACCTTAGGACCAATCACATAATAAAGGGATTCTCGCCTGCTGATCTACTGGAGAACCATTCAGCTCATGTCATTGCCTACCGCACAGTTCTCTTTTAAAAAGCAAGATTTCTCTAAGAAAACGGCGAATAGCTTATTTTTCATTTTATTTGTTTGTTTCATAATTATCCAATTCCAATCCGTCCATTATTTGTTGTGTCTCTACATGCTATGGATTTGAATTTGTAGGTCTAGGAAAAGAACGCCCCAGGAATCACAAATGAATCACTATTTAGATTAGCCCTATGTCGACTGGTTTCCACGTACTTATGGTCACCTTCCCACTAGTGGTGTACTTCCATTGATGATTGTGTTGATGCCCATTAGCAGACTTTCACTTGAGGCCAGACGAGGGATCCTTTAGTGGTGGCCTTATGGCGGCCCAGTATAGTAGAGAGGCGACCATATGTCGTTTTTGTTCATTCCATTGATAACTTCTTTGAACTAGTGGACAAACAACTTCCCACCCATTAGAGCATCTCCAATAGATGATGTATATTTTGGTGCTCCAAGCCGGTGATGTAAAAATTTGCATCACCAAAAAATGCTTTTTACATCTCCGAAAAAGGCTCAACTCCAACAGATGGTCCAAAATGGAGATGTAAAAGAGCAACTCCAATAGATGGTCCAAAATGAAGATGTAAAATTCAAAAAACGACCAACTACTACTTCATCTCAACATAGTTCAAACATAGTTCAAACATAGATGACATAAATTTAAATTAGCAGAACTACTCGTCGTCTGAGGGTATCCAGTACGACTCTTCGGAGTCATCCTCCAGAACTCCTCGTCCTCCTCCGACGATGACTCGATGGGGATCACCGTCGAGGGGCCGGCCTCGTCCTCCTTCTTCAGCTCCTTCTTCTTCTTCTTCTCCTCGGCATCACACTTCCAGTAGAACTCATGCTCGGCCTGGACGTACTCGGGATGCTTCCACGCAAACCGAGCCATCGCCGCCTCGTCGCTCTCGCCGGGAGTGACGACAACCGCCCGTCTCTTCTTCTTCTTCGCCGGCATCTCCTCCATCTGGATATCCTGCGGCACGAGCCACTCCGCCACCTTCCTGGTCTCGATCCCCGGGAAGTTGAGGTCCGTGGCGGGGCGGAGGCGAGCGGGGCCGTGGCGGGGCTGAGGCGGACGCGGCCGAAGCGGAGGCGGATGGGGCCGGGGCGGTGCGGTGCGGCGATGGCCCGATCCGCCCGTACGACGGCGTGCGGTGGCCCAGGTGGGGTTGAATCGGCGGCGGGGGTAGGGCGGGGCTGGATTTGCGGTGGGGCGGCGTCGCGGAGCTGCGGTGGGCGGGAGGAAGAAGGGGGGAAATGAACTGAAGGGCAGTTGGGCGTTGGCAGCGGCCGCGGTTTTTACATCACGTGCCTCCGGAGATGTAAATTTGCACGGCGAGGTGTTATATTTTACATCTCCGGGAGGCGGAGATGTAATTTTTTTTGCATATGGACCATCTATTGGAGAGCTGTTTTTTGCCTCAGAAGATCCAAAAGTTGGTTATTTTTACATATGGAATGCTCTTAAAGGAGACTCCATCATGTTGCGGGCATTCTAGTGTTCAGCATGATGTGGTGGGGAGGCATAAGTTGGTGTTTCCCCATGATTAGAATAAGAGGCAAGGCATGAAAAGGATGAAGGATATGTTTTTGAATTTACGAATGATGTTATATGTGACACAAAGAATAATTGGGTTCAAATTGTGCATAAGGATACACCACATGCTCATGCGCACACAAATACACATAATGTCTTTAAAACTATTTTAAATGATATCATGGTTTACTAAGTACCATATGTACACTACTGTGAAAAAATAGTGGCCAAAATGACATTTGAAAGACCATATCACATCATGATCTTAATGTCTTGAACATTCTACTTCTATTGGTTTGTGGGTGTAATTGTTGTGTGGGTATAGAAGGGTTGTTTGATTTTATTTACTCTAATAATAAAAAAATAGAATAATCGTATCACTATTTTAATTCCTAAAAATTGGCCTGACTCATTTCTTCTCATCTTTTTGTTCTTGAAGTATGCGTCACGAGCTTTTATCCATTCGATCCAGAGATTGATTCAGAGCATTTAGACACCACGAGTGTTGTATGATTCAGAGCGACAGGAAACGTCTAAGCTTAGAGCGTCAGTACCAAATTCATCAGACAAATGAGAGCATCTGTTTTGACAAAGAACGGAAACTATTTTGGCAAGTGCGGTCCTGCTAACAGCCCAATTGCCGAAAATCATAGCCCACGGCAAATCACATGCCCACGATCGTCAATTTTGACCGTCGCTGTCCACCTCAATGTACTACTAGACCACTAACTCATCTGCCAGACCATGAAATGTCTGGCAACCTTTGCGGGTGAGTCTGGTCCAAGGGTTGCGAAGCAAACATCTTAAGGAAGTAATCGATATCACCAAGACACAAAATTACAGAAACTAAAATGGCATAGACGAATAGAGGAGTAGTGCGCTCTATATTAATGAATCTCATCAACTATATGTACAATGGTTATCTCCTCTTTATATAGGCCAAATGTAGTGAGGAAATGCTAATTAACGCTAAAGTAGAGGGACTTAGTCCATTAGAGAAGTGTAAGGTGGTTGAGGTCAGACCTCACAGCAAGATCATTTGGCTGTCTTGACGTCCGGGCAAGATAGTCCTGAGCACGGAACACGTCCATCAAAAGATGAACAAGAGTCACTAGATGCTTTCAAAAATACATCTGACCCACCACTGCCTTGCCCTAGAGCTGCCGCATGTGCCATAGCTGAGCATCACCGATGGCACCTTGCAGCACCCCTACCCATCGCACCCTGTTACGTCTGCAACATAAGAGGTGCGCATGAGCTTCTCTAAAAAGGAGGTATGCATGAGCTTTTCTCCATCGTTCCAGTGATTGATTACATAAACTCAAACTAACTAGTTAACCTCAAATTTTGAGAGCAGTACATCATCTAGACTAGATCCAATCTTGGTGGCGAGTTCTGCTTTCTCTAGTACCGAGATATTGGGGAATTTAAGTGGCAAACCATGAAATTTGATGCCCGTTGTTTCACTGAAAAGTCCGGTGTGTGTTCTTGGTAGCTAGTTGCGGCAATGGATGATGGGAACCTTGATTTCTCCGACCCATAGACTTATCAGTGCTCGGCCACCGGCGCCGATCTGACCGTCGCTGGCTCTTCCATGGCCAACCACATATAAGGAACTTGACAAATAGAGAAAGAAAAAAAATGAAAATAAAAACAAAAAATATTAAAAATACTTTGCTGAGAGCTACATATATTGATCTCGGCAAAGGGGGAAGAAAAAGCAAAAATATTTAAAATGCTTTGCCTAATGCTGCGTATGTAGAACTCGACAAAGGGGGGAAACACCAAAATGCCAAGGCTTTGCCTAGTTCTTCTTGTGATATACTAGTACTCAGAAAAAAGCCAACATCGTCAACCATTTCGTCAACCGCTGCGACCAGAACATGTGTCCAGGCCTTTGCCTATTGTGTATCTTGCCAAGTTCTTTTTGAGACATACTGGGCGAAGTGCACATTTTGGCAAGTTCATTCTTTTGCCAGGTTCTTTTTTGCTTGCACTCGGTATTCCAATGTCTTTGCTAAGTACAAGGCACAATGCTCTAGGCAAACAACTCAGCACTGAGCAACGTTGTGGATTGCAATAGTGCTACTTATGTGACATCCTAAGGACACAGAGCACCTTGCAGGCACTCACACCCCTACCTACAACCCTCCTTCCCGCACCGACACCAGTATCCACGTCCACACCAAGATCATTATACAAGCCACTAGGGATTACTGACTGATAATCAGAGTTAATTACAACAAGCATTCCTCACTCTGGAAAATCCTCGTACATCTCCTCTCCTACTTTGTTGCCAGATCAATAACTATTCTCACCATTGCCATATCCTTTCGAATTTTGATCCGGCTGTCATGTATGCCATGCCCTCAAAACATCTTCTGGATTGAACATTATGATACTTTCTTGGCTGAGGGCGACAAGCGGCACTCTATTGGCTTGGGATGACCTTTTCTTGCATGGCTGATTGGCTGCCAACATAGGGCTACAAGAGCACGTGGATGACTAACCGAGAAACGACAATCTACAAGTGTGTCGCGTTGGTGTGAACATAATTCAAGGCTGTCTTGTTATTTATCAACCTAGCTCCCAAATTATTGAGATTGTTCCCAAGCAGAAGTTAGTGTATATGATATGACGTCCACTTATTTTTTTGACGTCATATTATTGAGATTGTTCCCTAGCACAAATTAGTGTATTTGATATGAGTTCCAATAAGTTTTTGATTTGAGATAATAGCTCTTAATACGTAACTTGATGTTCATGTTAATGTTAGGATATTCATCGAGCTTATCTAGAAGTTCAATATGATTTGCTCTTGTTTTGTCTAAAACAAAATCATGCATTGGTGATATCTACTTCAGGTCATGCTAGGCGGGTAACGCTCGTAAATACAAGCAGAAGGGCGTGAACTACCTAAATGCAAATTGAGTCATGCGCGTGACACCAAAACTATGAGTTTTTTGCTCTGGGCATTGATGTGATGGCCAACATGATAATTTATTACGTGTACCAGATATGACGTCCAGTTGTTTGACTTGCAAGAATAGTTTGGTATGGAAGTTGATGTTCATGTTGTTGTTAGAATCATTATGATTTAGTATTCAGTATGGGCTGCTCTTGTTTCTTCCTAATAAAATCATTAATTGACGATATTTGCTTCAGTTCATGTTAGGTCGGTGGCTTTGTTAACTACAAACAAAAGATCTTGGACTACCTAAATTTAAAGGAATCCTTCACCTGACAGCAAAGTTATGATTTTATGTTATAAGCATTGGTGTGATTGCCGCATGGTAATTTACTAGATGACGTTGGTTTTAGTGGCTCGCTTTTTGTTTCTAAGGATGGAACGTCGATTGTTGGGCTTTATTTTTCATGAACTTTGTACTATAAAATTGTCTGTTCAGTAGGTACAACATCTTGATGCAGTCAAAATATCAATGAAATTACACCTTTTGAAAAAGAAAAGGCTAGTAAATGCAGGTTTATTTAAATCTATCATAGCCTCCGCCTACCTGAAGACCAAACTCCTAACAAAGAAACTCTCGGCTATTTATCTACTAGAGGGCTAGTACGTTTATATCACTGTGTACTACCCAAGTCTCTTGTAAAGGGCAAGGCTTCCCTAAGCAAAGATGAATACCCAGACTGTCATTTTAGTTTGGTCTTAGAATTATCTAATATCATTATGTGTGTTTCTGTCGTGTTTATGCGCACTAAGGATTCGAATTTGATAGGTGTAGGATTAGAAGGCACCAGGAATTACCAATAGATAACTCAAAATAGAACCTACACCACATTGCTCTTCATATGTGGTGTGCATCTCATTCCTACTCTTCCACCTCGACGGTCCATGGTTTGCATCATCATATCGCCACATGGCTGCCTACTCAGGATTACCACGGGAAGGTGGATGATACGAGAGCATGTTGGGCGGATCACTCGATTTGAGGACATCTGTAGAAATAATTCACAAGGTGATAAGGGATAATCAAATTAATATTCCCTCAAGTTCACCAAGTGGTGACCTCATGATATAGCTTCTTTCACATTTTAGAAACTCTGATCTTCGACGTCATTTGTTTAGACTTAACTTTTTAATCACAAGTATATATTTGTATCAAAGTGTATTTTGTAATACTGTAATTTATCAGGTATCGGTCGTGTATTGATAGTGGTCAAATTGCATCGTGAACACCGTATCAACATGTAAGCTTAAATTTTTTCTTTTATGAACCAAAGGGAGTAACTGCACATGCATAGAAGATAGAAGGGGTTGCATTAATTTTCTTTATTAGAAATCGGATGATTAAAAAACTCGTTAGTACTTTTTTGTTTGAAAACACGCACGTGTCTTTGCTCCCCCTTTGTCTCTCCTCCCAATGAAAAAGGCGGCTAGGGTTTCTGCCTCCCATCGGCCACGGCGGCGATCTTCTTCGTCTCCTCTGGCCTCAGGGAAATGTGTACGCAGTGGATCCCGGCCCTTGCCGGTGGGAGTCCGTTTATTAAAGGTTTCTTTGAGTTTTATTTGTTAGGGTTTGTGTCCTGCTCTGAAGATGGAATAAGGTTCTCCCAGCCTAGCCCCCATCCTTTTGGCGCATCCAGCATCGTCGGAGGGGGTGTGAAGGTGTGTCTCCGGGGGATCTATTGAGGCTTTGTGATTTTGATGTCAAATTTATTTTAGAGTTTCAATTTTCGCTGATCTGTTGAAGATCGTCCATGTACATTCTCTTGTTGGTGTTAGGACGAACCCTAGCTAGCTCTCTCTCTCTCTCTCACTCGCTCCCAGATAGAGGTAGAAGAAGGAACGTACTGGACACAAGATTTTCCGGCGACGAACGCTTCGTCGCATGAACTACATTTTTTTCTTTGAGATCAAACTTGGCTCGGCACCAGACCTGCTCACCCGAGCAGTACAGGAAGAGGGGGTTTATACCCGGTGCACACACGCACACACACGTCAGTCAAGGCACACATCGGCTGATCCGATAATCACTCAGGACTAGCTACACACGCACATGATTCGGCACTTGCACGGCCTCTATGCAACGGCCATACGACTCGGCCAAAATGGCACACACATAGCTAGCTTATCCATGCAACCATGTGCATGCACCGCTACTCTAACTAACTCGCTAATCAACTGACTCAAAACAAATTCAAGTCATGATTATCCTAACAATCTCCCCCTAATCTTGACTTGCCGTTGCTAGAGTTGTTGCAGCTCCCGTCGTCGTCGTTGCCATGTCCGCCCCTACGGCCTCCTGGACGCAAACACCATTGCATGCCTCATCTCCGCGCGAACGCTGCAGCCTTCTTCCTCGGCGACAGATGCCGAGCCCCTTCATCGCCGGCAACACACGTGTCGTGGGGTTAACACGGCAGATGCCCTCGTGAAAGGACTTAGGTGCGAGGCTATGGCTACTGTGATTAGCTTAAAGGGGTTGAGCGGGACAAGAGACACGAGTTTACCCAGCTTCGGCCCCTCACCTTGGAGGTAAAAGTCTACTCCTGATTTTGTTGTTATTGCTTGAGTATCGATTACAAGGGAGCGGATTCGCTTGACCTAGATATCGATTGATTGTAACTTAGGTTTACCCGCCACAGAGACTCGCCTTTATATACACAAGTCGAGGCCCTGGGCTTACAAGAGTCCGGGTCGGGTCATACTCCGTGACCGACCCTGATTCTAAGTCGCCTTGCCTTGCTAGGCAAGTCGCCATCGGGCGGCTTACACATCCGGGTCACGCATCGTCTCCTGGCTTTGGGCCTTCGTGCGGCTCATCACGTAAGTCGCCTCCCTGGCTCCGTGTTTTGGTCTCTTGGGCCTGTCTAAGGCCTTACTGTTGAATCGCCAACATCCTAACCCGGCCCTTCTAGGGCGGGTCATATCGTGGGGTTATATCCCCAACAACACGCCTAACTTTCCGGTGACACATGTCATTGATGTCGTCGCGGTCGAACGCCTGACGCCATGGCCTCCCGCCGCCGCGCTGTTCTGGGGAAACGACGCCTGCAGTTACGCGGTGACCGGATGCCTGCAGCTACGCCGCTGATCAGAAGGGGGAAGGACCAACAAGGAAGTGGTGAAGACGCTCCTCCTTCTATGTTTGTTATCATTTTTTAGTTGTTGAAGTTAAGAACTTGTTCGGCGATGAACTCCGATGATCTTTTGGATGATGTACAATTCATTTATGTGCATTTGGTTATCCGTTTGATGCCGATTTCGTTATGCCTTGTTCACGTAGGGTAGCTCTTACGTAGCATGCGTAGTATGGATATAGGGAGCCGGATATGAGATACACAGATGTGGAGAGGGAAATTAGAGTTGTGACCGGTCAGTGCCCGCTGACGCACCCGAATGGGCGCTTGAGGGGTCGGATTTGCTGTCCGCGGTTGTAGATGCCCTTATGCACTCTCCCATTTGAAAATAAACAAGTACTCCATGTTTTAGTTAATTTCTAACACTATCAAGCAACATTCAAAATTAATGGATGTGATAACGCACGCCATCAACAATCTAGTTGGTCAATCAAATTATACCTTTTCAAAATAAAAGGCTCAGTGAATGTGTCACTTGCTTAACGCTCTTGTAAAATCTGACCTACCTAAGGTCTAAGCTGGTTATTAATGGGTGGAGAGGGGCACCCACGTCCCTTATAAACGAGCAAGGCTTCTCCAAGCAAATGATGTCTTGGAATTATCTAATACTCCCTTTATTCTTTTATATAAGGTGTATTTGTTTTTTCAGAAGTCAAACGAGTGCATATTTGACCGAGTTTTTAGAAAAATATATCAATATCCACAATACGCAATTTATACCATTTGATCCATCATGAGAAGTACTTTCATATTTTATATATTATGTATTGCGGATGTTGTTATTTTACTCGTAATCTTGGTCAAACATTCAAAAGGTTGACTTGCATGGAAACCAATACACCTTATATTCTGGAACAGAGGGAGTACCGTTTTATGCATTATTTGTTGTGACTCTACATATTAGGGATCCTAATTGATACATATAGGCATAGAAGACATCTGGAATTACCAATGGATAACTAGAATTATGACATGCACACTGCCCCTTTCTCATTCGATGTGCATCTCCCTCCTACTCTGCTGCCTCAGCATGACTATGGCATGAATCATCAGATCGGGTCACACAACCGTGCAGTCATGAACTTGATGGGATGTTGAATGAAGTGTGAGAATCTTGGGTAGACATCTTGCCATGATTTTGGAATGCCACTCATCAAAATCAAGTGAATTACATCGAAGAAGAGCGTGAAAATTTGATGCCAACTGAACAAGTGGAGGAACAAACTACAAATTTCGTTGAAGCTATAGTGGAAGAGAATGTAAAGGTTCACACAGTTCAAGGTATAAGTGTTTTTATTCTAGATTACATAAATGGTAATCCAGTACTTCGCATTCAACTTGATAGATTTGCCCACAACAATGGAGATGATGTTAGATTTTCATATTACGAATGGGTCCAACTGGGCCAACTAATCACAACCCCCCCCAATAGAGATGAAAGATGCTTCCAGACAAATTAGTATAAGGACTTTGATTGGTTGGAATATAGTGTAAAAATGATAAGTCTTATTGTTTATGTTGTTATCTGTTTAAGCATGACCAGCTAGATGATAAATTTGGTCGTGATTCTTTTCCAAATTGGGGTTTTGACTGTTGAAAAAATGCGGTCTCAACGTTCCGTAAACATGTTAGTGGGCCATGCAGCATCCACAATATTTCAAAAACAACATGTGATGATTTTAAAAGTCAAGGGTCAAGTGTGAAAAGTAAAGTTACAACTTATGGCAAAGATTCACTAGTCAGGTATGAAACTCATGTGGATAGATCTTTGGGCATTGTAAGTTACCTAGCATTGCAAGGTGGACCATTTCATGGACACGATGAATCCACTTCTTCTTTGAACAAGAAAAATTATTTAGAGACGCTTGATTGGGTCAAAGAAAGAATTCCAGAATTGACTCCTTTTCTAGGTTCAGTGTGAATAAGCTTGCTCGACTCATAGAGATTTGTCATGAGGATTTCTATGATTATGACCATGAACATGTAAAAGATAACCTTGAGCTATTCATTATCTATATGAGAAGGGCTGAAGACTTTAGAGCTTGTCATAATATTGCTAGCCTAGCTAAAAGGATGGTTGAACTTGAAAGGTGTGTTATGTTTCCTGTTGTATATTGCCTCATTGAGTTAGCATTGCTACTACCGGTCACGATGGCAAAAGTTTAAAGAGTCGTCTCATCAATGAAAATCATCAAGACTGAGTTGCGCATCAAGATGACTGATGGCTGGCTTAATGACTTGATGGTGTGTTACATTGAGCGAGGGATCTTCAAAAGTCTTGATCTTGGTAAAATTAAGAAAGATTTTCAGAAGGAGGATAGGACACTACCATTGCCTGGGTCTTCTAGACGTCATTGAGAGCTTCATTATCGATTTGTTTTAGATTCTTTTCTATTGAAATATGTCTACATTTTAATTATATTTGGTTATTGTTTGTAGTGTACATTGTTCATGTGTATTGAATCTTTTGGTGTTCCATAAAAAAAAATCTCTGGTTAAGACTTCGCTCCACCTTAAAAAAAATCGTCCTCCGCCACTGCCGTGAACTATGTAGTACAAATTGGGGTGTCGCTTAGGTGCATCGTTGTGATGTAGAGGTCAAAAGGCCAATGAAATTGTACGTTTCCAAATAATAGAAGGCCAAGTGAATGCATCACTTCCTTAAAGCTCTCGTGACCTCTAAGCTACCTGACGTCCAAGCTAGTTATTAATGGGGACACTACATAAATCAGCTAATTTGCAGCCAGCCTCAAACAGACGGCAAAGACTATGTCTTTAGCTTGCTGACGGCAAACAATGCCCGCAAGAATAAATCGCCAAAAAGATAATTTGCCGTCAACTACGGCAATGCCGTTGCCGCTAGCAGACCTATTTGTCATCAGTCAGACCGCGGCTAACGGCAAAGAAAAGCAACTTCACAGAATGTCATGAAACGACTCTTGCCTACTATTTCTTTAGACTGACGACAAAGAGGTTTGTATAAGTTAAAGAAAACAGCGTCGCTGCTCCTCTTTGGGCGCCACCACACGCGACGGCGAGCCGGTCGAGCGCCAGCGCCTGGGAAGGCCATCGTTGTGATGTAGAGGTCAAAAGGCCATCGTTGTGATGTAGCGTCCGGGCGTCCGGCTATCCGGCGACGAGTGCATGCTGCGCGACCGGCGATCCTTGGTCGTTCTGGCCTCGACAGCATCCGCAGGGGTGTTCTCATCCGGCGGTGAGTGTGCCCTACGTGACCCGCACGTCTGGCAGCCCTGTACATCGAGCGCGTCTGGCGGTGCTCCCTGCGGCAGCTCGGCCTTGGTTGTTTTGGCCTCGATCCGTGGGGGCGAGCGGCGAGCGGCAGCGGCGATGGGGATGAGCGGCGGCTGCTGGTGGGGGCGAGAGAAGAGAGAGAGGCGACCAGAGAGACGAGCACTGTTATTTTGGAGGGGGAGAGGATAAGGCTGGTAGGTTGAGTGTTGGGGTGGCCCAGCTATCCACGTCCAGGTGATGCAGTGGCCAGCCAATAGGAAGCTCCCATTTTTTCGTTTCTTTATCTTTTTATTTAGATAGATTAACTATGTTTATTTTTATGAAATCTAAAAAAATTGCACGCCCTCTAGGATGCATAGACCAATATCATGCCAAATTTCATGTTTTTTACAATTTGTTTGCATTTCCTAATATTAAAAAACGATAAACTCATTTTGCCTACAGTCTAGCTTGCCACGTCATCGATCTGCGTAGTGTGTTTTCTCTTTGCTGTCAGTTAAATAAAAACAGATGGCAAAGACATTTTTATCGTAAGCCAGATAAAAACAGACGACAAATTCCGTCTTTGTCGTAGGACAAATAAAAACAGATTGGAAATATGTCTTTGTGTCGGCCAAATAAAAACAGACGGCCGGCCAAGTCAGTCTATGTCGTCCGAAAAATTAAAACAGATGGCCAAGTCCGCATTTGCCGTCACCCCGACAAAAAGCTGGCGGCAAAGAGCTGACCAGACGGCAAATTTCCTGATTCCTGTAGCGGGAGAGCAGGTCCTTACAAAAGAGCAAGGCTTTCTGAAGGAAATAGGATTATGTAGTACCATGGCGTGCACTACTTGTTTTGACTCTGCATAGTAGGGATTCCAATTTGTACGTATAGGCATAGAAAGCATCCAGAATCACCAATGAATAACTAGAATTATAGCATGCATCTTTTTTTACTTCACATTCGATATGCTTCTCCCTGCTGCTCTACCGCCTCAGCAGGACTGTTACAGTTGTGTCGAATACTATTATACAAGGCAGGTTACAGTTGGACATGGAGTCGTATGGTGTGTAGACAGGATACGGAGTCGTGTTCAAGTAGGACACTTGTATCCTAAACCTTTTATATAATGAGCCGGTAGACTCATGATGTAACCTATGCCAACATAATAGCACAGGCACGCAGGGGGAGCCGGCCCGTGTGCCGGCACCCGGGCGGCCAGGGTGGTATTATAGCGGTGTCATGGGGAGGAGCGTCCATAGTCAGGCCCAGGGATGTAGCCATATAGATGAACCTCGTTAACAAATCTCGGCGTCGTGCTTGTGTGATTGCTTGATCCTCGGTAGATCGACTATGTGTCTCGGTTTAATTCTAACAAAGACCGTGTCCTGTATTTTTAGACCAGCGCACACTGGACGCGGCTCCCCTGACGTGTCGTGACGCCCATTGACATGTGGCCCCGGGCCCACATGTCAGTGGCTCAACATAGGGGGGCCGTACGTCAAAGGATCCGGCTCCGCTCACACAACCGTGCTATCACGGTCATGATGGGAAGTTGCATGAAGCTCAAAAATGTTGGACCCTGATAACTGCCACACGTGTGGCAGATTAGAGATCCGCCCACACGCCCTGTGTGGCATAATCAAGAGGCAGCCCACATGGGCCATGTGTGGGCGAACATTAGAACTGCCCACACGTGTGGGCGCAGCTCCTTCGTGCCACACGCCCAACAAGTACTACTCATCCTCACCCCACGCGTGTGGTACGAAGCAAATATGCCCACACGTCCTGCACAACTAGGTTAGTTACCCGCGGGATGATGCTTTAATTATCCCGGAGATGGCAACTTTAGTTATCCGGGATGACAAATGTAGTTGTAAAAGCATGGCAACTCTCTCTATTTTGGTTAACTATAGTTGCCATGTCTAATTTATGATAATTGCCGTGTGTAATCAAACCATAGTTGCCGTGTGTGATTAACTACTTGCCACATGTGGTCAAACAATAGTTATGTGTGTTTACCTGGCTGTCACGTGTGGTCCAACCATAGTTGCCATGTATGGTTAATCATAGTTGCCATGTGTGTTTACATAGTTGCCACGTACGCGTAACTGCAGTTGCCATCTACCAACGAATAATAGTTGCCATGTGTGTTTACCTAGTTGCCACATACGCGCAACTACAGTTCCCATCTATCACCGTACGAGCGTCGTGTGGGCGAAAGAGCAGTTCAACCACACACGCGTGGACTGGGTGGTGACTGTGTGGGCGGGAACTGATTCGTCCACACGGCGCAGCTAGCAACCGCGCGCTGCGGATCGTGTGGGCGAGCGCTCTAACGTCCACACAACATGCTATGCCTACGTGGCACTAAAATTCCAACAGATTCCTTCAAGATTCGTGCAAAACATAATATATAGAGATCAAAGCGTGTGGGTAAAGTGTAGATATGCCACACGTGTGGACGTTATCATTTGGGAAATTGTTTGATGGGATTCTTGCCACCAGAGCATACCGCAAAAATTTCCCTCGAAGTTTTAAGTGCTAACAGAGTGGCCCCTCAAATTTCGCAAAAAGTGACGTCTTGGATCTATCTTCATCGACATATTACCTGCTATGTTTTTTAATGAGATTTAAAACTTAAAGTTCAAAAGTACTCAGCGTTAGTCACCTCCCTGTGCTTGACACTTCTATATCGCCGTTGATGAGCAGCGGGCGAGATGGGGGGACAATCAGGCAATCTAGAGCGATGACTGCATGCGCTCCGTCTTCACGAGTGCGAGTGCGCTCTAAGCCAAGTACCATGTCCCAAATAAACTACTAACCCATCATTGAGCTAGTAGTTCTTGGTGAAAGACGAGATGGGATGTGAGGCAATGGCGTATTACAAGATAGATATTCTATGATAGCGAGGATCTCCGGCCGTTCATGGCTGATGGCGTTCGTCCGCAGTCCTGCTGCATGGCCGCCATGCTCACCGGCAAGGTAACGGCCGGCATGCCTCCATGAGGACTTCGCCATCGACTGGTCCCGCGAAGTTGTCCATACATGCGTCAGGTTCGTCCTGGCCGGCGCGCTCGCGGTGGACGCCGAGCATGGCACCAAGGCGTCTGTATACCACTTGCTCGCCGAGTCGCCGTCCAGGTCACGTGGTCGTCACCGACAGTAGGAGACGACGAGGGTGCAACCGCCGTGGTGTGTCCATGCACCACGCGGTGACCGACGGGGCAGCCGTTGTGGCAGTTCATGGCTCCATTCGTGCTGGGTTGCTGCGTCGCACGAGGGCTCGACAGCGACGCCATGGGCGCATGCAAGGCTCGTGCCGCCATCGACACTCGACCGGGCGGGAATCCGCGGTACCCCAATGTATAAGCGGCTGCGTGCGAATTCATCCGTTTCTCGGCGCCTGATCTGACTGCGTACTGAGGTCTACAAGAACGGCGGCAACCAGTCACCAGAGCCTCCGACCACCTACGTTGTCATCATGTCCTTTCTCTAGATGTCTCCACCAGACGCTGCCGCATAGAGACGAACCGGGTGTTGTCATGGCGCGGGTGAGTCCATGGAAGATGTCGATGAAGTCGGAGATTGGCATGTGGACATGTGTGTAAGATTGATCTCGTGGAAGCGTTCCTACTCCTCCGTAGAGGAGCCGCGTGAGGTTTTATTGATCGATGACAGAAGCCCTGTCGTGGCTTACAAGCAATGACAGATCGCTAACTATACAGGCAGTTACAGAAGATAATACGAGAGGTTTAGAGGAGATAGGTCAACAGTGGAGATTACATGCGTACATGACTCTAGTTCTAACACCCTCCCTTAATTTGAACTATCCTAGATTAAGATTGTTCCTCAACTCTACAAGTGACTTCTGGCAATGCTTTTGTAAAACCATCCGGAACTTGATCTTTGGAAGGAATGAATCTTATCTCTACTTTTTCTCTGCAACCCTTTGTCGAACAAAATGAAAGTCAATCTCAATGTGTTTTGTTCTGGCATGGAAGACTGGGTTAGCAGATAGAGAAGTTGCACCTAAATTGTCACACCATAAACAGGAAGTGTGTTGCTGTTTTATTCCCAATTCTACAAGAAAATACTCCAACCAAATAATTTCAGCGGTACCATTGGCCAAGGATTTGTACTCAGCTTCTGTACTTGACCTTGACACTGTTGCTTGTTTCCTGGCACTCCAATAAATAAGATTAGAACAAAAAAACTGCAAAACCTCCAGTTGATTTTCTGTCGTCACTACAGCCTGCCCAGTCAGTATCAGAAAAAGCACTCACAAGAGTAGAACTAGAACGTCTAAACTGAAGTCCAAAACTCACAGTTGCTTAATGTATCGTACAATCCTTTTGACGGATGTCCAATGAGTGGAGGAAGGAGCATGCAGATATTGATAAACCTTGCTCACAGCAAATGATATGTCTGGTCGTGTCAAAGTCAAGTACTGTTGAGCTTCAACAGTACTTCTATACTATGTGCTCTCTTCTTCCTTGAGTGGTTCTCCTTCATGTGCCGAAAGTTATTCAGAAGAAGATAATGGTGTGGGTGAAGGCTTGCAGTCCTTCATTCCCATATGAATCAGAAGTTCAGTGGCATATTTCTCTTGATTCAACATTATACCATCTGACATCTTCTTAACCTCAATACCTAGGAAGAAGTGTAAGTCACCAAGATCCTTCAATGCAAATTCTGATCTCCGATCGTGTAAGAGAGCATTAGTAGCATTTTGCGAGGAGCTTGCAACTATGATGTCATCAACATATATGAGCACATAAATAATAGTGTTTGCCTTATTATAAATAAAGAGAGATGTATCTGCTTTGGATGGAACAAAACTGAGTGCTTCAACTGTGAGCTCAAACTTGAGAACCAAGCTCTAGGTGACTGATTCAGACCATAAAGAGCTTTATCAACTTTATAGACATGATGAGGTGTTTGTTTGTTTTCATACCTTGGTGGTTGCCTCATATAGACCTCCTCTTCCAGAACACCATGCAGAAACGCGTTCTGAACATCTATTTGTCTAAGGCTCCATCCCTTGGAAACAGGAATGGCTAGCACAAGTCTTATAGTAGCAGCTTTTACAACAGAACTGAAGGTATCCTCATAATCAATACCATATGGTTGCTTAACCCTTTTGAAACTAGACGTGCTTTGTACCTATCAATGGAGCCATCTGCTTTTCTTTTTATTCTATAAACCCATTTGCAATCAATAATATTTGTACCTCACTCATTTGGTACCAAGTGCCATGTTTTATTCTTCATGAGTGTACCATATTCTTCATCCATAGCCTTTTTTCATTTAGGATCTCGAAGTGCATCACTTAATTTCGTTGGTTCACCTGAAATACATAACATGCCATGTGGTACAGTGTCATCCGTTCTTATTCTGGGATTTCTAATACCTTTTGGAAGTCGAGTCATGACCCTTGATGATAGGAGGTTGTGGCTACACTGGATTCTACACAGGAATGCACACAGATTGACTAGATGTAGAAGATCTCGGGGAATCTTTGAAATTAGCTGCAGACGATCCAGTAGCCTCCGGTGTGGCCGTTTCTCCTATAGCCGCAGAGTCAGCAGCTGCAGCCGATCCGGGCACTGACGGAGCGGTCAGATGCATGTGGGAGCAGCGCACCGTAGGGATTGGCTGCATGCGCCTGCACCACGAGACTCCGCACTGACGCTCCTGGCTGACTGGCCCTTGATCTGTGGTTGATGCGCGCCTGTGATCCGAGGAGGATTCCCGCACAGGAGTAGCCGGCGCCGCCGAATCATCCTCGAACGCCGCGCCTGCTCCCTCTTCTCTTTGCACATGAAATAACAGATCATTTTGAGCACCATTTTCTGCACTGTTTTCTTCATGGACCTGCACACGTACAGATGGAGCACTATTTCTAGAAGGATCATTATCATGTTGGTTAGTACAATTGTTATCCCCCCCTTGATCAAAATTCTGAGATGTGGATGGAAGGAGAAGTACTTCTTTGTGAAGGAGGGCACCGACATTTTGGATGAAGTGATGCAAAAGGAAATACTGACTCGTCAAACACAACATCTCTCGAGATATATACTCGGCCTGTAGAAATGTCAAGGCACTTGACCCCTTTGTGCATGGGGCTATAGCCTATGAAAGCACATTTTTTTTAACCAAAATGCAAGTTTGCGTGTGTTATAACGCCTGAGATTGGACCAACATGCACATCCGAATACTCTAAGAGACTTGTAATCTGGTGTAGTACCAAAAAGACGAGTGATGGGATTTTCAAAGTTGATGACTTTGCTAGGGCGAATGTTTATGAGATATGTGGCAGTAAGGAATGCTTCATCCCAAAACTTGAGAGGCATAGAAGCTTTTGCTAGCAATGCTAGTCCTACTTCAACAACATGGTGGTGTTTACGTTCACCAGACCCGTTCTGTTGGTGAGCGTGGGGACAAGAGACATGATGAGAAATTCCAATCTTTTGGAAGAAGGAATTTAGTTTCTCATACTCACCACCCCAATCTGTTTTCATGGCAAGGATTTTGGATTTCAATTGACGTTCAACAAGGTGTTGGAAATTTCTAAAGACTTGTAAAACATTGGACCGTTTCTTTAGCAAATAAATCCAAATAAATTTAATATAGTCATCAATAAAGCTTACATAGCATGAAAAACTACCAACTGGGGTAGGGGCTAGCCCCCACACATCTGAGAAAACAAGTTGCAATGGAGAAGTGGAAATACTGGTAGAAATAGGGTAAGGTAATTGAGGACTCTTAGCTTGTTGATAAGCATCACAAACTGACTCAAAACTAGGATCATAAGAGGGTTTATTTTTACTAAGGACATGCTGAACTATAACTGAAGAGGGATGACCCAAACTACCAAGCCACTTTGCCGAAGATGGTTTGGTGACACTCCAAACTTGTTTATTCGACCATGATGAAGATGATGATATGAGTGGATATAAGGCTCCCTCACATTTTCCTCTAAGAATGATTCTCCTCATTGCCAAGTCCTTGACCACAAAAGTGTAAGAATAAAAAATTATGAGAACACTGTTATCAAGGGCAAAGCGATGAACAGAGACAAGATTCTTTCATGCATTGGGCACATGTAAGACATTGTTTAGATGCAAGTCTTTTAAGGGGGTTTTAACAATTGAATTTCCAACATGAGTAATGTCCATACCTGAACCACTTGCCGTGTGCATTTGGTCACCTCCGTGGTATCTCTCTCTCATCATTAGCGTGTCAAGCTCCCCTGTAATGTGCTCGGTGGTGCCAGAATCTACATACCAGTTCGTGTCGATCCTGTAGGAGTTGGTGAATGTTGGGGAACGCAGTAGAAAACAAAAATTTTCCGACCTACGCACCAGCCCAGGACCACTATGGAGACTGCATACAAGGTTTGATCATTTTCGTTACCGACTCGTAGCGCAGCGGAAGTAGAGTCGATGACGATCGTCGGTGCAGATCCCCGCAGCTAGGATTTACAACCTCCCAACCGCGAGGATGTACTCCCTCATCCGCCACTCGGACAGCCCTCCGGGAGGCGGTCGGACAGTCCCCCGGACGGTGTCGTGGACAGCCCTTCGGGAGGACTCACAGAACTCGGACCGTCACTCGGACAGCCCTTCGGGAGGACACTCGAACAGCCCCTCGGGCAAAAGGACGAAACTACGACCTCTCTACGGGGTTGCACACATACGGTGCCATCTATCCGGCAGGGCTTCGCCGTCCAGAACTAGTTCCCACCGGAACCCAGACAGCCTTTCGGCACTACGAAACTATTTCGTGGGAGGGAGAGAGAATGCCAGATCATGCATGGCTTGTGTGAGAGAGTTGGAGTGGAGTTGGAGAGCACCTCTCTGTAGGGTAACGCAGCAGAAAACAAAAATTTTCCGACCTACGCACCAGCCCAGGACCACTATGGAGACTGCATACAAGGTTTGATCATTTTCGTTACCGACTCGAAGCGCAGCGGAAGTAGAGTCGATGACGATCGGCGGTGCAGATCCCCGCAGCTAGGATTTACAACCTCCCAACCGCGAGGATGTATACTCTCGTCTTCCCTTCGGACAGCCCTCCGGGAGGCGGTCGAACAGTCCCCCGGACGATGTCGCGGACAGCCCTTCGGGAGGACCTTCGAAACTCGAACGGTCACTCGGACAGCCCTTCGGGAGGACTCACAGAACTCGGACCGTCACTTGGACAGCCCTTCGGGAGGCACTCTCGAACAGCCCCTCGGGCACTAAGATCGAAACTACGACCTCTCTACAGAGTTGCACACATACGGTGTCATCTATCCGGCAGGGCTTCGCCGTCCAGACTAGTTTCCCACGGAACCCAGACAGCCTTTCGGCTCTACGAAACTATTTCGCTGGGAGGGAGAGAGAATGCCAGATCATGCATGGCTTGTGTGAGAGCTAAGGATGGGGAAATGGCTGCCAAGATCACTCCTATATATAGGGTAGCCAAGGGGTAAATTGTCACACAAAACCCCAAAGTGCCCTTGGAATATCCCTTTCCAAAAGGGAATATGCCATATGGGAGTGCCATGTGAGCACCATGGTGCTCCACCTCCTTGGCCGGCCACCCTTGGGGGGGACCCCCCCCATGAGGTGCCATGCCCTCCTTCCCCTTCTAGAAGGCCCTTTTGGAATTTCCAAAAGGTGTCTTTCCTAAAATTCCCAAAAGCACTTTCACTATTCACAACGACATTTTTCAGCGTCCGTTCGAACTGAAATATTTATGTGGGCTTAGAACATTTCCAGTACCCACTAAAATTTTCAATGCGTTCTGGAACAATTCCAGTTTAGTGATTTCATCTGCGAAAAGCATCTGAAGCGGTTCCGGCAGCCCCGGAACATTTCCGGTTTTTCTTCCAGAAAATTCCAGAAGTTTCCAGAATGATTCTGGTATCCTCCAAGAATTATCAGGCATGTGCCGAAACCATTTTGACTTAATGGTATCCCCTGAAACAACTTTTCAGTTTCACCGGAACTCATCCGGTGACCTCTCTCTGCGGAACTTTTCCGCTGTCCGAAAACTTTTCGGTGTCCGAAACTTTTTCGGTGATTTTCTCTCAGACTCCCTGTCTAGTATTCAGCAGATAATGACCCTTAAGCGTGTGACCCTATAGTTTCGGTGAAGTATAGACATGACCTGGACCCCTTCCGATCAATGATCAACATCGGAGCCGTGGACACCCATATTGACCCCTATACCCACACGAATGAATATTCGAGTGAACCTCCAGTTGCCGTGTGCTATTCCTGTTGCTTCGCGATATGTTACAATAACCCAGGTGAGACATGTTGGCATTCCCGTGGATCAACAACTTGTCCACTATGCTAGTTTACCCCTCGTTACCGGTATTGTTCTCTTTTCTCGTTACCGTGTTCCGGCATCCCCGTGATCAAATCACAAAGTGTCTGGCCAGACGATGATGGATACCGTAACACCGAGAGGGCCCAGAGATATCTCTCCATCGTCGGAGGAGCAAATCCCAATCTTGAGCTATCAAGTTACTTGACATACTTTCCCATGAACCCGTAAGCCGCCGTAATAGCCATCCAGTTACGGATGACGTTTAACAAACCCCAAAGTTCATGAATCAAGCATGAAGAAACTCGATACTCTCATGGTCTGAGGAATCATGCAAACATTAACCATCTCTGTGTTATTAACCATAAACTTGTGACGAATGTATCTCATAGCATAACATCAATTCGGGTCGATTCAACACAAATGTTCTGCTAACGTTGTGCCCTCAAAGTTGCTGGCATAGACATGCCCATGATCAGGAAAACAGAACCATCATGCAACACTTGAGCTAGTCTTAGAGGCTAGACTAGGAATACATTTTACCGTTTATTATTCCACACATGCATATGAGTCTTCCTCTGAGCCTCGTTTTATTTGCAGACTTGAGAACCATAGCAGTTATAGCATGGAACATAAACCTAATTATGAACACGGAGATAAATAATAACATTTATTATTGCCTCTAGGGCATATCTCCTACAGACTCCCACTTGCACTAGAGTTAATAATCTAGTTAATGCTAATGCACTTTACACCTGTGGCACACCGGTGTAAATATGCTTCGCTTGTGGTATAGCCTGATGTCCAACGAATCTGATGACTTCAGATCTGTGTGTATCTTTGCATATCCTCACGTTTTCACGCTTTCACAAAATTCGTATTTTGTGTGGACTTGGCTTGGTATGTATGCGAATCACAGGTCGAACCTGGATTCCTCAGACTGAGTTATGGAGCAACTACTTGCAGTAGTGTCCCATTGACAAAAGCCATCTTGGAACCATACTAAGTTCATGAATGAACTATATGATTCAACATCTTCTTTGTCGCTTTAAAAGCGGCAACATACTTCGCCCCTGTTATAGAATTCGCCACAGTAACTTGTTTGGAACAATTTCCAACTACCGTGCCACCATATTGTGTATTGCACAAAACCCTTAACTTAAATCAAAAATCGCTTGGAGCATGGATGAAGACTGTATCGATGTAACCTTTTACAACGAACTCTTCATGATCTCTGCTTGCGAGAAAACATGTCATCAGTGCTACTATAGTACTCAATGACCCTTTTTCACTGTTGTCCCTTGATCAATACTTTTGATCACTTTGGTATCTATACTCGCAACAACTTTGGGAGTATTGGACATATCTGGTTGTTTTTACATACCATGGAATACATGATTAATCCAAACACAAGAGTGTGTGGAATCTCCATCATGTATTTTGCTCATCAGTGTTTTGGGACATCGAGTCTTGAAAAAACTCTTTCCATGTGACTTCGGCAAGAATCACTCCTTGACGTTTTTAATGCTAAAAGGTTTTAGCATCTTGTCAATATGTATCTTTGCTCAGCCCTATTAGGTAAATCTATCTCCATAGATCATCATGCCTAATATAAAGGCTATTTAGCCCAAGCACTTCATTGAAAAACTATTTTTAAATGAAGTCCTAATTCGTGTCAAGAATATTAATTCCAATTAACAATGTGTCAAGCACACAAGGTTTTTAGAAATGTTATTATGTTCCCACTTACTTCTTGAATCACAAGCATCTTCGTTACCCATTGATGAAGTCAAAACCCTTTTAACCATATCATCAAAACACGAAGATTCCAACTCCATTTTGCTCTCTTCTATCCATCGCTGGAACTCTGAAGTTTGCATACTTACTAGCATCCTTTGGACTGACAAAATACCTTGGATTGTATCACATGCAAGTCCTTGGTTTTATTTCCATCGGATGGAAATCCTTTCGTCATCCTTGTTTCATATCTCATGATTGAAATATGTATTAATTGCTAGTTCAACCCGAACCGACTTTAAGCATCGCTACGGTGAAGTAACCTCATCGTAGTCAACTCCTTGAACTTGTATATTGCAACAAGTCGAGCTTTATGGATAAAACATTTTTATTCGTATCAGTTATAGTTCCATAAATATTCGTCAGACTCTAAGTCTTCCGAAAGGTGTATCAAGGTTTTAATCTTGAATCACTTATATGGAAACTATCTCGGATTGTATTGGCATTTAGCCAATTCCGGAGTCAGGGCCCACCAATGCTTCCTTGTGTATCGTAGGTATACTGTTGTCTAACAACAATATCTCGTTTGCGCACCTGAGAGGTTTGCACGAGCCTTTGCCTACGTGGTTCAGCTGCAAGTTCGACTGAAGTCCATACATTTTATTGTAGAGACTTCCGTATCAGTCGCAGTAGGAAACTCCGGAATCACTTCCAAGGTTCCTTTCCTTTGACCTGATGACGAAGATACTGGTTATCTCGTCGAGTTGCACTGTCCTCCCACTCACCTTTTGCAAGAACAATTCTCTTTAAAAGCATACCGTTCTTTGTGGCAAACCTATTTGCCTCGGTATTGTGAGGGAGGAATACCCAATGACTTGGGATAACCTACAAAGTAGCACTTGTCTGATTTGGAATAGGTTTATAACCTTTTACACAAGCCCCATATTCCAAATGTTAAGAAAAGATATAACATGGTTGGGCGTACCATACCATGGTGTCATTTCAACAGACCTGATGGAGCTCTTTTCAGTGTAAAAGCCGTAGTCTCTAAAGCATCACCTTTTAAAAGGGATAATGGCAAATTTATTTATGTCATCTTTGATCTTACCATGTCATAAATGGTTCGATTACATCTTCACGGACTTTCCACTCACAGTGGTGTTCCGGGAGGTGTAAGTTATGAAACTCTTTTCACAACTCATCAGACATTCGCTAAACTTGTAACTCAAATATTTCTTTCTGCAATCGAATTGTAGAAACATAATTTTCTTGTTACAATAACTTCTACTTCATTTTGAAAACCTTTCAAATGATTTCAAAAGATCCAGACTTACATCTCATCAAGTAAATATCCATATATCTACTTGAGTCATTTCTGAAGATAGATAAATCCACTACTTGCAACAACATTTATCGGACTACATACATCAAAATGTATGATCACCAATAAGTTCTTTGCTCGTTCCTTATGGCCTGTGAACGGTATTTCAGTCACTTCACTTTTCGGAGGAAAGTTGCAAGTGTCAGGTGATTCAAAATCAAACGACTTCAAAATCCATCATAATGGAATTTTCCATGCGGGTTTCTCCAATGTGACCAAATGCAGTGCCACACTTGTGTGGTATTCTTTTAGTCTTATGACATTTAGCGTCAGTGTTATGGATGTATCATATTACCATCAATATTCATAACATACGTCCCATCGATGATGGAAGTATGGCCCTCATGTTATTCATAATACTGAACAGCAATTGTTCTTCTATGAACAACCCTTTTGCAACAAACATTGTGCAATGGGCTAGAGTGTGTAAAACTCTAAAATGAATTATCAAAGTTAATACTGAGGTAATGTATTATTATCAATATTCATAACATACATCTCATTCATAATGAAAGTATGGCCCTTATGTTATTCATAACACCGAACATCAAAAGTTCTCTTATAAACAACCTTCTTGCAAGATACCTTATGCAATGGGCTAGAGTTTGTGAAACTCCAAACGAATTATAAAAATAAATACAGACGGTAATACACCGATGGAAGGTATAGTAACATTTACTATGTTCCCCGTGTATACCTAAACTCATTTCTGGCTAGTCTTTCAGGCCATAGTAGTTCTTACATCGAGTTGCAACAGAAAGCAATCGAGCGGGTATCTTTGTGATTAACTCACAGTACCCAAGAATCAGTGATTAACAATTTAATCATAATTCCCAAGGACTATATCTTTGACCAGCCTTCTATACATCAAAAATTTGTATGACATTCATACATGAGCTGGATATTCCAGTCTCATTTCTTTCTGCCTTTATACTTCTAACAGTTTAACTTTCAGTATTTCTCCTACTCTCAGAAAAAGCACCGAACTTAAGAGTGGCGTTAGCCCCGGACTTCCTAGGCGTGAAAGTCTTACTAACACCCTTCGGACACTTCCTTTCTCTTTAAGTTGTTGTTTTATTCACCTTTCATCATATGACAGGCGTTCTTCTGGATCCCTCTCTTATCAGTCTAATGCATAGTAAACTCCTTTACTAATAGTTTGCAAACAAACATTGCTTTGGATATCTCATATCTTTTAGCCTTTGTCTGTCTCTGAAAATGATTTTCAGATTCCATGAATATCACATAACTATCCAAACTTTCGAAGTTTGGGTCTCATGGAAACAAACATATTGCGCTTGACTGAAATGGAATTCTAGCTTTTGGATCAACGGACGAGAGTCACATGATCCATAGCATAAGCGAGAGAATACCGAAAGTATGCGATAGGACAAAGTCCTTCTCGGCACTCTTGAGGACAATCCTCACATTATGTTACCAACCGTAAAGTTTTAACCAGATATTTAACAGCTATTCAATTTTAATAGGGAAGGTGGAAATGCGAGCCATTATTCTACAACTATTATGCAAATCACACTTAGACAGTGTTCAAAATTAATTGCACTGAGAATTAAAAGAATTAATTCTACAGTGCGCTCCCACTCAAATCAATATCTCTCATAATTGATTGTGAGTGATTCAAGATCCGCATTTCAATTCAACGCCATTGATGGTAGCATCACTGATGACGAAAATCTCAATCGGTAGGCAAACTTGCCAATCACATCTCTATGTGACTCTTGTTCATCTTTCGATGCGTGTGTTCCGAGCTCATGACTTTCATGCCTGAACGTCAAGACAACCAAGTGATCTTGCTGCGAGGTCTCAACTCACCCGCCTCACACATCCCTAATCGTTCGTACCCATGTTAGCATGTGATACCCCGAAAAGTTAGGTGCCGTGACGGTGCTACACTTGGGAGAACACTAACTACTTGATATTTTTGTGAGAGATCACCCTAATAAAAGCGACTACCGCGCAATCAAGAAGGGTGCATCATAAGGGATAAACATCTCAGGCAATTCATAATTAGCATGATATGGTATAGCCCTTTCTGACAGAGAAGTCTTGTATTTCTTCGTCTCCGGCATTCGCGTCGGTGTTCACCTTCACGAAGATTGCCACCACCTTGTCGATGCAGCAGATAATATTGCTATCTCTATAGCTAATAAAATAATGCATTACACAAGGTTGACACACAGGTCATTTAAAGTGCAATCATATGGCTCCAGCCATCATGCCGAATCATGACACGCAGGTCATGTTAATCAATTTACATCATATAGTCATCTCATACATAATCAAATTATTATGAGCACTGCTATACCACATCACATGCACATGCAAACCCTCCTGCAAAACCAAGTTAGACGCCTCTAATTGGTTCATGCAAAAACTTGTTATACGTGGCTTCTAAGGTTTCGAAACAAACCGAAGCTACCAACGTCCATCATCAAGTATGATAATCCAAGTCGCTAGATTAACTTTCCAGGGTGTATGAAAACCGAGATAATAAAATCTCGAGCCCCATACTAAACTTCATCATACGCATGACCCCCGTGCAGATCATATCTGCATTGCCCTTTCGTTTGCGAAATTTCATCTTTCTTTTTAACTACGGTGGAATTCAATGAACTGTTAGCACTTCGTTGATCAATCAGGATCGCGGATTGCCAGAACCTTGAAACTCCACCATACTGTTATCAAGATCAGAAATATGCAAATTCCAGGGAAGCAACAAGAACATCAGGTAACAGATTTCATCTGCTACCCGCACAAATAATTTTCAGTAATAGAACTCATCTACTACCTAATTATATTGTGCAACACCCATACATCTCTATGTATTCTAGATCGCAACCTGCATCTACGCATAGCACGGCTCATGATGCCACTGTAGGGTAACGCAGCAGAAAACAAAAATTTTCCGACCTACGCACCAGCCCAGGACCACTATGGAGACTGCATACAAGGTTTGATCATTTTCGTTACCGACTCGAAGCGCAGCGGAAGTAGAGTCGATGACGATCGGCGGTGCAGATCCCCGCAGCTAGGATTTACAACCTCCCAACCGCGAGGATGTATACTCTCGTCTTCCCTTCGGACAGCCCTCTGGGAGGCGGTCGAACAGTCCCCCGGACGATGTCGCGGACAGCCCTTCGGGAGGACCTTCGAAACTCGAACGGTCACTCGGACAGCCCTTCGGGAGGACTCACAGAACTCGGACCGTCACTTGGACAGCCCTTCGGGAGGCACTCTCGAACAGCCCCTCGGGCACTAAGATCGAAACTACGACCTCTCTACAGAGTTGCACACATACGGTGTCATCTATCCGGCAGGGCTTCGCCGTCCAGAACTAGTTCCCACCGGAACCCAGACAGCCTTTCGGCTCTACGAAACTATTTCGCTGGGAGGGAGAGAGAATGCCAGATCATGCATGGCTTGTGTGAGAGCTAAGGATGGGGAAATGGCTGCCAAGATCACTCCTATATATAGGGTAGCCAAGGGGTAAAATTGTCACACAAAAACCCCAAAGTGCCCTTGGAATATCCCTTTCCAAAAGGGAATATGCCATATGGGAGTGCCATGTGGAGCACCATGGTGCTCCACCTCCTTGGCCGGCCACCCTTGGGGGGGGACCCCCCCCCATGAGGTGCCATGCCCTCCTTCCCCTTCTAGAAGGCCCTTATGGAATTTCCAAAAGGGTGCTTTCCATAAAATTCCCAAAAAGCACTTTCACTATTCACAACGACATTTTTCAGCGTCCGTTCGAACTGAAAATATTTATGTGGGCTTAGAACATTTCCAGTACCCACTAAAATAATTTTCAATGCGTTCTGGAACAATTCCAGTTTAGTGATTTCATCTGCGAAAAGCATCTGAAGCGGTTCCGGCAGCCCCGGAACATTTCCGGTTTTTCTTCCAGAAAATTCCCAGAAGTTTCCAGAATGATTCTGGTATCCTCCAAGAATTATCAGGCATGTGCCGAAACCATTTTGACTTAATGGTATCCCCTGAAACAACTTTTTAGTTTCACCGGAACTCATCCGGTGACCTCTCTCTGCGGAACTTTTCCGCTGTCCGAAACTTTTCGGTGTCCGAAACTTTTTCGGTGATTTTCTCTCAGACTCCCTGTCTAGTATTCAGCAGATAGATGACCCTTAAGCGTGTGACCCTATAGGTTCGGTGAAGTATAGACATGACCTGGAACCCCTTCCGATCAATGATCAACATCGGAGCCGTGGACACCCATATTGACCCCTATACCCACACGAATGAATATTCGAGTGAACCTCCAGTTGCCGTGTGCTATTCCTGTTGCTTCGCGATATGTTACAAATACCCGAGGTGAGACATGTTGGCATTCCCGTGGATCAACAACTTGTCCACTATGCTAGTTACATCGTTACCGGTATTGTTCTCTTTTCTCGTTACCGTGTTCCGGCATCCCCGTGATCAAATCACAAAGTGTCTGGCCAGACGATGATGGATACCGTAACACCGAGAGGGCCCAGAGATATCTCTCCATCGTCGGAGGAGCAAATCCCAATCTTGAGCTATCAAGTTACTTGACATACTTTCCCATGAACCCGTAAGCCGCCGTAATAGCCATCCAGTTACGGATGACGTTTAACAAACCCCAAAGTTCATGAATCAAGCATGAAGAAACTCGATACTCTCATGGTCTGAGGAATCATGCAAACATTAACCATCTCTGTGTTATTAACCATAAACTTGTGACGAATGTATCTCATAGCATAACATCAATTCGGGTCGATTCAACACAAATGTTCTGCTAACGTTGTGCCCTCAAAGTTGCTGGCATAGACATGCCCATGATCAGGAAAACAGAACCATCATGCAACACTTGAGCTAGTCTTAGAGGCTAGACTAGGAATACATTTTACCGTTTATTATTCCACACATGCATATGAGTCTTCCTCTGAGCCTCGTTTTATTTGCAGACTCGAGAACCATAGCAGTTATAGCATGGAACATAAACCTAATTATGAACACGGAGATAAATAATAACATTTATTATTGCCTCTAGGGCATATCTCCTACACTCTCCTCCTCCTTATATAGTGGTGGAAGGGGTGGAGGGGGCTGAAAATTCAGCCCACTAAACATGGGGAAAACATGTTCCCACAAAACAAGGAGAACATGTTCCCACCAAACAAGGGAAAAACATGTTCCCTTGTCCATGGTGTTCCCCCATGGGGCCCCACCTTCCTCCCAACACTCTCCACCATTTATGGGGGCTGCCCCCCACCATGGGGGCCCCCCCAACATTTTGTCCAGCCACAAGGGGGCTGCTCCCAAAGGGGGCCCCCCCAAAAACAGCCCAAAAACAGCCCCCACGATCCGTGGGATCTTGTCCCCTCACGCTGGGACAAGATGTTTTCCGCGACTATTATTTCTGAAAAATTCCAGAAGGTCCCAGAACATTTCCGGCACCCTCTAAAATTATCTGGACGCGCTCTGGAACATTTCCAGTATGGTGGTTTAATTTAAAACCATCTTTGTTTACCCGGTAAACAACTCCGGCAGCTCCGAAACTTTTTTTTCGGTTTTTTCTCCAGAAAAATTCCAGAAATTACCAGACCAATCTGGCAACCTCCAAAACATTCCCGGTGCTTGCCGAAACCTTTTTGGATCAATGGTTTTATCCGAAACAACTTTTCGGTTTTACCAAAACTTTTTCAGTGTTCTCTCTCCGGAACTCTTCCGTTGTCTCTGAAACTTTTCGGTGATTTTCTCTCAGACTCCCTGTCTAGTATTCAGCAGATAGATGACCCTTAAGCGTGTGACCCTATAGGTTCGGTGAAGTATAGACATGACACGGAACACCTTCCGATCAATGATCAACATCGGAGCCGTGGACACCCATATTGACCCCTATACCCACACGAATGAATATTCGAGTGAACCTCCAGTTGCCGTGTGCTATTCCTGTTGCTTCACGATATGTTACAAATACCCGAGGTTAGACATGTAGGCATTTCCGTGGATCAACAACTTGTCCACTATGCCAGTTACCTCGTTACCGGTATTGTTCTCTTTTCTCGTTACCGTGTTCCGGCATCCCTGTGATCAAATCACAAAGTGTCTGGCCAGACGATGATGGATACCGTAACACCGAGAGGGCCCAGAGATATCTCTCCATCGTCGGAGGAGCAAATCCCAATCTCGAGCTATCAAGTTACTTGACACACTTTTCCATGAACCCGTAAGCCGCCGTAATAGCCACCCATTTACGGATGACGTTTAACAAACCCCAAAGTTCATGAAGCAAGTATGAAGAAACTCGACACTCTCATGGTCTAAGGAATTTTGCAAACATTGACCATCTCTGTGTTATTAACCATTAATATGTGACGAATGTAACTCATAGCATAACATCAATTTGGGTCGATTCAACACAAATGTTCTTCTAACACTGTGCCCTCAAAATTACTGGCATAGACATGCCCATGATCAGGAAAACAGAACCATCATGCAATACTTGAGCTAGTCTTAGAGGCCAGACTAGGAATACATATTACCGTTTATTATTCCACACGTGCATATGAGTCTTCCTCCGAGCCTCGTTTTATTTGCAGACTCGAGAACCATAGCAGTTATAGCATGGAACATAAACCTAATTATGAACAGGGAGATAATCAATAACATTTATTATTTCCTCTAGGGCATATCTCCTACATATACCACATCATATGCACATGCAAACCCTCCTGCAAAACCAAGTTAGACGCCTCTAATTGGTTCATGCAAAAACTTGTTTTACGTGGCTTCTAAGGTTTCGAAACAAACCGAAGCTACCAACGTCCATCATCAAGTATGATAATCCAAGTCGCTAGATTAACAATGCGGGGTGTATGAAACACGAGATAATAAAATCTCGAGCCCCATACTGAACTTCATCATACGCATGACCCCCGTGCAGATCATATCTGCATTGCCCTTTTGTCTGCGAAACATCCATCTTTCTTTAACTAAAGTGGAACCCAAAGAACTGTTAGCACTTCGTTGATCTGTCAATCAGCATACTCAGGAGCAGCATGAAAGGATCGCGGATTGCCAGAACTTTGTGAGATTCCACAATGCTGTCAAGATCAGGACTACGCAAATTCAAGGGAAGCAACAAGAACATCGGGTACTTTCAGTATTTCTCCTAATCCTCATAAAAAGCACCGAACTTAATAGTGGCGTTAGCCCCGTGACTTCCTAGCGTGAAAGTCTTACTAACACCCTTCGGACACTTCCTTTCCTTTAAGTTGTTGTTTTATTCACCTTTCATCATATGACGGCGTTCTTTCTGGATCCCTCCTTATCAGTCTAATGCATATAAACTCCTTTACTAATAGTTTTGCAACAGACATTGCATGGGGGGGATGGTAGGTGAAGCTATCTCATTCTTTTCGTGGAGGCAGGGCCGTGTATGTCTTCTCATACTGAAAATGACGGGATTGTTGCGAAGAGTTGCGGGCATGAAGTAAATCAAATCCTAATCCAAACTTTCGAAGTTGTGTGTTCGCAGGAAACAACATATTTCGCTTGACTGAAATGGAATTCTAAGTTTTGGATCAACGGACTCTAGTCACATGCTCTCATAGCATAAGCGAGAGAATCCCGAAAGTATTCTATTAGTACCAGTCCTCTCGGCACTTTGAGGACAATTCCTCACTTACGTTACCAACCGTAAAGTTTTAACCAGATATTTTACCATCTATTCCAATTTTTAATAGGAGGTGGAAATGCGAGCCATTAGTCTACAACTATTATGCAAATCCACACTTAACAGTGTTTCAATTAATTGCACTGAGAATTAAAAGAATTTTAATTCTACAGTGCGGCTCCACTCAAATCATATCTCTCATAATTGATTGTGAGTGATTCAAGATCCCATTTCAATTCAACGCCATTGATGGTACATCACTGATGACTAAAATCTCAATCGGTAGGCAAACTTGGCCAATCACATCTCTATGACTCTTGGTTTCATTCATCTTTTCGATTCGTTGTTCCGTCTCAGACTTTCATGCCTGAACGTCAAGAATACCACCAAGTGTCTTGCTGCGAGGTCTCACTCACCCTCACCCTCCTCACAATCCCTATCGTTTCGTACCCATGTTCCATGTGATACCCCGAAGTTAGGTGCCGTGACGGTTGCTACACTTGGGAGAACACTAACTACTTGATATTTTTGTTGAGAGATCACCCTAATAAAAGCGACTACCGCGCAATCAAGAAGGGTGGCATCATAAGGGATAACATCATCAGGCAATTCATAATTAGCATGATGTGGATAGCCTTTCTGACAGAGAAGTCTTGTAATTTCTCGTCTCCTCCGGCATTCGCGTCGGTGTTCACCTTCCACGAAATTGCCACCACCTGTCGATGCAGCATGATAATATTTGCGTATCTCTATAGCTACTAAAATATGCATTACACAAGGTTGACACCAGTCATTTAAACATTAAGTGCAATCATATGGCTCCAGCCATCATGTCCGAATCATGACACGCCAGGTCATGTTAAGCAATTTACAACAATCATATAGTCATCTCATACATACTCAGATTATTATGAGCACTGCATATAAACGACTCAACACAATGCACATGCAAAACCCTCCTGCAAAACCAAGTTTAGACGCTCTATTGGTCATGCAAAACTTGTTATACGTGTCCTTCTAAGGGTTTCGAAACAAACCGAAGCTAAACCAACGTCCATCATCAATTTAGGATAACCAAGTCGCTAGCTTACTTTCCAGGGTGTATGCAATAAAACCGAGATAATAAAATCTCGAGCCCCATACTAAACTTCGTCATACGCTTGACCACCCCCGTGCAGATCATATCTGCATTGCCTTTCGTTTGCGAAATTTCATCTTTCTTTTTAACTACGGTGGAATCAATGAACTGTTAGCACTTCGTTGATCAATCATGATCGCGGATTGCCAGAACCTTGAACTCCAACCATCTGTTTCAAGATCATAAATATGCAAATTCCAGGAAGCAACAAGAACACAGGTAACATATTTCATCTGCTACCCGCACAATAATTTTCGTAATAGAACTCTCTACTACCCTAATTATATTGTGCAACACCCATAGCATCTCTATGTATTCTAGAATCGCAACCTGCATCTACGCATAGCACGGCTCATGATGCCACTGTAGGTAACTACGCAGCGAAAACAAAAATTTATCCGACTCGCCCCAGCCCCGGAAAAAAAACAACTAATGAAGATGCTGACAATACAAATGTAGTTGCTCATTTTTCGTTACCAGTCTCGAAGCGCAGCGGAAGGAGTAGTCGATGACGACGTCGGTGGCAGATCCCCGCAGTAGGATTTACAACCTCCCAACCGCGAGGATGTCTACTCTCGTCTTCCCTTCGGACAGCCCTCTGGGAGGCGTCGAACAGTCCCCCGGACGATGTCGCGCCCCCTTCGGGAGGACTTCGAAACTCGAACGGTCCTCGACAGCCCTTCGGGAGGACTCACAGTAACTCGGACCGTCACTTGGACGCCCGTCGGGAGGCACTCCGAACGCCCCTCGGGCACTAAGATCGAAACTACTACCCTCTCCTACAGAGTTGCCCTACGGTGTCATCTATTCCGGCAGGCTTCGCCGTCCAGAACTATTCCCACCGGAACCCAGACAGCCTTTCGGCTCTACCTAAATTTTTCGCTTGGAGGTATAGAAATGCCATATCATGCATGGCTTGTGTGGAGGCTAAGGATGGGGAAATGGCTGGCAAGATCACTCTATATCTAGGGTAGCCAGGGGTAAAATTGGTCACACAAAACCCCAAAGTGCCCCTGGAATATCCCTTTTCCAAAAGGGAATATGCCCATATGGGAGTGGCCATGTGGAGCAACCATGGTGCTCCACCCTCCTTGTCCGGCCCACCCTTGGGGTTACCCCCCCCCTGAGGTTTGCCATGCCCTCCTTCCCTTCTAGAAGGCCCTTATGGAATTTCCAAAAGGGTGCTTTCCATAAATTTCCCAAAAAGCACTTTCACTATTCAACCACGACTTTTTCACGTCCGTTCGGAACTGAAAATATTTATGTTGGGCTTTAGAACATTTCCCAGTACCCACTAAATTAATTTTCAATGCGTTCTGGAACAATTCCAGTTTAGTGATTTCATCTGCGAAAATCAATCTGAAGCGGTTCCGCCGGCAGCCCCGGACATTTCCGTTTTTCTTCCAGAAATTCCCCAGAAGTTCCAGAATGATTGCTGGTATCCTCCAAGAATTATCATGCATGTGCGCGAACGATTTTGACTTAATGGTAATCAATCCCCTGAAACCACTTTTTAGTTTCACCGGAACTCAATCCGTTGATCCCTCTCTGTCCTGCGACTTTTCCGCTGTCCGAAACTTTTCGGTGTCCGAAACTTTTTCGGTATTTTCTCTCAGACTACCTGTCTAGGTATTCAGCAGATAGATGACCGTAAGCGTGTGACCCTATAGGTTTCGGTGAGTTAGACCATGACCACCCCCCCTGGAACCCCTTCCGATCATGATCACTCATCGAGCCTTGGACCACCCATATTGACCCTATACCCATCACGAATGAATATTCGAGTGAAACCTCCAGTTGCCGTGCTATTTCCTGTTTCTGCTGCTTCGTGCGATATGTTCAAATACCCGAGGTGAGACATGTTGGCATTCCCGTTGATCACCAACTTGTCCACTATGCTGTTACCTCGTTACCCGGTTTGTTCTCCTTTTTCATCCTCGTTACCGTGTTCCTGCATCCCCGTGAATCAAATCACAAAGTGTCTGGCCAGAACGATTATGGATACCGTAACAATCCGATAGGGCCCAGAGATATCTCTCCATCGCGGAGGAGCAAATCCCAATCTTGAGCTATAAGTTACTACTTGACATACTTTCCCATGAACCCGTAAGCCCGGCCGCCGTAATAGCCATCCAGTTACGGATGACGTTTAAACAAACCCAAAGTTCCTGAAGCAACAAGCTGAGAAACTTCGATACTCCATTGTCTTAGGAATCATGCACATTAACCATCTCTGTGTTATTTTAAACCATAACTTGGTGACGAATTTATCTCATACATAAAACATCAATTCGGGTCGATTTCACACACAAATTTCTGGCGCTAACGTTGTGCCCCGTCACAGTTTTTTTTTTTTTTGCTTGGCATAGACATGCCTCATGGATCAGGAAAACAGAACCACATGCAACACTTGAGCTAGTCTTAAGGCTAGACTGGAATACATTTTACCGTTTATTATTCCACACATGCATATGGAGTCTTCCTTGAGCCTCGTTTTATTTGCAGACTCGAGACCCATAAAGCCAAAAAAAAAAGTTATAAGCATGGAACAGAAACTAATTATGAACACGGAGATAAATAATAACATTTATTATTGCTCTAGGGCATATCTCCTACACTCTCCTCCTCCTTATATGTGGTGGAAAAAGGGGTGAGGGGGCCGAAAATTCCAAGCCCCTAACATGGGGACACATGTTCCCACAAAACACGGAGAACATGTTCCCACCAAACAAGGGAAAAACATGTTCCTGTCTCCATGGGTGTTCCCCATGGGGTCCCCACCCTTCCCTCCCACACTCTTCCATCCATTTATGGGGGCCTGCCCCCTCACCATGGGGCCCCCCCAACATTTGGTTCCAGCCCACAGGGGCTGCTCCCAGGGGCCCCCCCCAAAACATCCAAAAACAGCCCCCACGAGCCGTGGGATCTTGTCCCCTCACCTGGGACAAGATGTTTTTTCCGCACTATTTATTTCTGAAAAATTCCAGAAGTCCCAGAACATTTCCCGGCACCCTCTCAAATTTTCTGGACCCTCTTGAACTTCCAGTATGGTTGTTTTAATTTAAAACCAGCTTTGTTTACCCGGTAAACCTCCGGCAGCTCCAAACTTTTTTTTTCGGTTTTTTCTTCCAGAAAAATTCCAGACTTACCAGACCAATCTGCAACCTCCAAACATTCCCGGTGCTTGCCGAAACCTTTTTTGATAAGGTTTTACCGAAACAAACTTTCGGTTTTACCAACCGAACTTTTTCAGTGTTCTCCTCTCCGGAACTCTTCCGTTGTCTCCTCTCCGAAACTTTTTCGGTGATTTTCTCTCAGACTCCCTGTCTAGTAGTCATTTCCAATAGATGACCCTTTAAGCGTGTGACCCCTATAGGTTCGTGAAGTATCGCCATGACACGGAACACCTTCCGATCAATGATCAAACACGGAGCCCGTTGGACACCCTATTACCCCTATACCCACACGATAAGATTCGGTGAAACCTCCAGTTGCCGTGTGCTATTCCTGTTGCTTCACGATATGTTACAAATCCCGAGGTAGACATGTAGGCATTTCCGTGGATCAACAACTTCCACTATTCAGTTACCTCTTACCGGTATTGTTCTCTTTTCGCGTTACCGTGTTCCGGCATCCCTCCCTTGATCAAATCACAAGTGTGTTGGGGCCAGACGTGATGGATACCGAACAACACCGAGAGGGCCCAGAGATTCTCTCCATCGTCGGAGGAGCAAATCCCAATCTCGAGCTATCAATTTACTTGACACCCACTTTCCATGAAACCCGTAAGCGCGCCGTAATAAGCACCCCTTTACGGATGACGGTTAACAAACCCCAAAGTTCATGAGCAAGTAATGAAAGAAAACTCGACACACTCTCATGGTCTAAGGAAATTTTGCAAACATTAACCATCTCTGTGTTATTAACCATAATATGTGACGAATGTAACTCACAGCATAGACATCAATTTGGTCGATTCAAACAAAATGTTCTGTCTCACACTGTGCCCTCAAACTTTTGCTGGCATAGACATTGCCCATGAAAAAAAATCAGGAAAACAGAACATCATGCAATACTTGAGCTAGTCTTAGAGGCCAGACCAGGAATACTATTTGACTATTCGTTTATTATTCCACACGTGCATATGATTTTCCTCCGAGCCTCGTTTTATTTGAGACTCGAGAACCATAGCGTTATAATCGCATGGAACATAACCACAATAGAATATCATAACATATGTGTGAAACGTGGTGTCGGGGAAGAGCGAGATATCACATCAATATGCAGTTCTAGTTACTCTGCAACAACGACGGACGTGTTAGGTGCCACTATGTCTCTCTGATTCAGACTCCCCCTACTTGCACTAGAGTCCATAATCTAGTTAATGCCTAATGCCTTTTGACACCTGTGGCACAACCTTTGTAAATAGCTTTCGCTTTGTGGATGCCTGAATGTTCAACGTATTCTGACGACTTCAGCTTCCGTGTGGATCTCTTTGCATATCCTCGCGTTTTCCCCGCTTCACAAAAGTCATATTTTGTGTGGACTGGCTTTGATATGTATGCGATCACTGGGCGAGCAATGGCATACCTGAACTGCATCAGACTGAGTTATGGAGCAACTACTTGCAGTAGTGTCCCTTTGACAAAAGCCTCTTGGAACCATACTAGTTCATGATGAACTAATATGATTCCAACATCTCTTGGGGGGGTGTCTAGGTGCTCTACTGACAACGCTTTAAAGGGTCAACATACTTTGCCTTGTTATAGAATTCGCCACAGTAACTTGTTTGAAAAATTCCAACTAACTGGCCACCATATTGTGTTTTACACAAAACCGTCAATTTAAACATCGAAATCGCAATGGAGAAATGAATGACGACTGTATCGATGTAACCTTTTAACAAACGAACTCGTCATGATCTCTACTTGCGAGAAACTTGTCATCAGTGCTACTATAGTACATGACCCCCTTTTTCACTGTTGTCCTTGATTCAATACTTTTGATCACTTTTTGGTACTATACTTCGCACAACTTTGGGAGTATTGGACATACTGGTTGTTATAACATAACCATGGAATACATGATAATCCAAACACGAGTGTGTGGAATCCCCCATCATGTATTTTGCTCATCAGTTGGTTTTTTGGACACCGAGTCTTGCAAAACTCTTTCCATGTGACTTCGGCAAGAATCACTCCTTGGCGTTTTAAATCCTAAAAATTTTTAGTCATCTTGTTCATATGTATTTATTGCTTAGCCCCATTAGAGTAAATCCTATCTTTCATCGCTCATCATGCCTAATATTAAGGCTATTTTATCCCAAGCACTGCATCGAAAAACATTTTCAAATGAAGTCCAATTCGTGTCAAGAATTTTATTTCAATTAACAATGTGTCAGACAAGTTTTAGAAGAAATGTTTATTAGGCTCCCACTTACTTTCTTGAATTACAAGCATCTTCGTTATTCCATTGATGAAGTCAAACCCTTTTACCCATTTTCATCACACCAAAGATTCCAACTACTCCACTTTGCTCTCTTCTGTCCCTCGCTGGAACCTGCAGTTTTGCACCCTTTCCTAGCATCCTCTATTGACAACATACCTTGGATGTAACACAATGCCAGGTCCTTGGTTTCATTTCTATCAGATGGAAATCCCTTTTGTCTCCATTGTGTTTATATCTCATATATGAAATATGTATTAATTGCTAGTTCCAAACCCAAACCGACTTTACGCATCGCTACATGAGCAACCTCCCTTAGTCCAACTCCTTGAACTTGTATATTGCACAAACAAGTCGAGCTTTAATGGATAAAACATTTTTTATTCATATCAGTTATATTCCATAAATATTCGTCAGACTCTAAGTCTTTCTTTCCGAAAGGGTATCAATGTTTTAATCTTGAATCACTTATAGGTAACTTATCTCGGATTGGGTATGGGCCATTTAGCCAATTTCCGGAGTTAGGGCCCATCAACGCTTCCTTGTTATCGTAGGTTATACTGTGTCTAACAGACAATATCCGTTTGCGCACCTGAGGGTTTGCAACGAGCCTTGCCTACGTGGTTTCGCTGCAGTTCGACCGAAGTTCCTAATTTTATGGTAAGACTTCCTTTCAGTCGCATATTAGGACACTTCCGGAAAAATTACTCTCTCCAAGGTCTCTTTCCTTTGATCTGATGGCGAAGATACTGTTTCTTATTCTCGTCGAGTTGCACTATTCTCCACCTCAAACCTTTTTTCAAAGAACCATTTTTCTTCAAAACAATACCGTTTTGGTGGCAAAAACTTTGCCTCGGTAATCGTGGTGGGGGAATACCCAATGACTTGGATACCGACAAAGTAGACTTGTCTGATTTGGAATAGGTTTGTAACCTTTTACACAAGCCCCCTATTCCAATGTTTAAGAAGATATAACATGGTTGGCCGTATACCATACCATGTGTCCATGTCAACAGACCTGATGGAGCTCTTTTCAGTGTAAAAGCCGCAGTCTCAAAGCATCACCTTTTAAAAAGGAAATAATGGCAATTTATTTATGTCATCTTTGATCTTACCATGTCATAAATTGGTTCGATTACATCTTCACGGAACTTTCCCACTTGCAGTGGTGTTCCGGAGGTGGCAAGTTTTATGAAACCCTTTCACAACGCATCCGACATTCGCTAAACTGTAACTCAAATATTTCTTTCTTGTCAATCGAATTGTAGAAACATAATTTTCTTGTTACAATAACTTCTACTTCATTTGAAACCTTTCAAATGATTCACAAGATCCAACTTACGTCTCATCCAGTAAATATCCATATATCTACTGTATCATGTCTGAAGATAGATAAAATCCACTTACTTGCAAAAACATTTATCTGACTACAATACATCAAAATGTATGAGCACCACAAGTTCGTTGCTCGTTCCTTAGGGCCCTGTGAACGGTAATTTCATTCACTTCACTTTTCGGAGGAAAGTTGCAAGTGTCAGGTGATTCAAAATCAAACGACGTCAAAATCCATCTAATGGAAATTTTCCATCGGGTTGCCTCCAATTGACCAAATGCAGTGCCACACTTGTTGTGGTATTTCTTTTAGTCTTATGACATTTAGCGTCAGTGTTATGGATGTATCATATTACCACATATGCAGAACATACGTCCCAGCGAGGATGGAAGTATGCCTCATGTTAGTCATAATACTGAACAGCAATTGTTCTTCTATGAACCCCTTCTGCAACAAACTTGTGCAATGGGCGAGAGTGGGTGTAAAACTCTAAAATGAATTATCAATTAATACTGAGGTAATGTATTAATTATCAATATTCATAACATACATCTCATTCATATGAAAGTATGGCCCTTGATGTCTTTCATAACCCGAACTCAAAAGTTCTCTTATGAACAACCTTCTTGCAAGATAACTATGCAATGGGCTAGAGTGTGTAAAACTCTAATTAATTAGGAAAATAAACACAGCGTTAATTACACCGATGGAAGGTACAGTACCTTTACTAAAAATGTTTCCCCCCCTGTGTATAACCTAAACCCATTTCCTTCCTGGCCTAGTCTTTCAGGCCATGTAGTTCTTCTACATCGATTGCAACAGAATGCAATTGAGCGGGTCATCTTTGTGTATTAACTCACATATACCCAAGGAATTAGTGATTTCACATTAATAATCATAATTCCCAAGAACTATATCTTTGACCAGCCTTCTTACATCAAAACTTGTATGACATTTTCCCCCCCCCCCATACATGACTGAATATTCCAGTCTTCTTTTCTTCATTGCCTTTAGACTTCTAACAGTTTACTTTAGTATTTCTTCCTACTCTCATGAGAAGCACACAACTTTAAGAGTGGCAATCAGCTGGACTTCCTAAGCGTGAAAGTTTTCACACTGACACCCTCGGACACTTATCCTTTCTCTTTAAGTTGTGGGGGGGTTTCTTCACCTTTCATCAATGACAGGCTTCCTCTGGATCCCTCCTTATCAGTCTAATGCATAGTAAAACTCCTTTACTAATAGTTTTTGGTGCAAACAAAATTTCTTGGATATCTCATATCTTTTTAGCCTGGTCTGTCCTCTTGAAAATGATTTTCAGATTCCATGAATATCACTAACTATCCAAACTTTGGGGGGGGGGGGGGGGCAAAAAAAGTTCGGGTCTCATGGAAGCAACTATTGCACTTGACGTTGCAAACTGAGAATTCCATGGCTAGTTTCCGGATGCGAAGGACGAGAGTCAGCATGCGATCCATAGCTAAGCGAGATAATACCGAAGTAGCTCGATAGGACAGAAGCTCGCTTGTCTGCCGGCAGCACTCAAATTGAGGCCAATCCTCGCATTACGTTGTCACCCCGAAAGTTAAAAAAACCAGATATTTAACACGCCTATACCTTGCCAATCTTAATCAGGAAGGTGGAAACGCGAGCCATTATTTTCTACAACTATTATGCAAATCACACTGTAGACAGTGGTTCAAAATTACTTGCACTGAATTAAACAACAAGTTTAATTTCACATTGCGCTCCCACGTCAAATCATATCATCTCATATTGATTGGAGTGATACAAGACCTCCACATTTTTGCAATTCAACGCCATTGATGATTGACATCACTGATGACGAGCATTTCAATTTTGGTGGGCAAACAGTGCCGATCAATCTCTATGTGACTCCTGTTCATCTATCTTTCGATGGTCGTGTTCCGAGCGTCCAGTACGATCAAGCCAGAACGTCAAGACAACCAAGTGATCTTGCTGCGAGGTCCGACCCTCACCCGCCTCACACGTCTCTAATCGTTCGTACCCATGTGGAACATGGCCACCCCGAAAAGTTGAGGTGCCTGACGGTGCTCCCTTGGGAGAACACTAACTCTTGATATTTTTGTGAGAGAATCACCCTAATAAAAGTCGACTACCCGCAATCAAAAAGGGTTCATCATAAGGGATAAACTCTCACAGCAATTCATAATACAATGATAGGGTAAAAGCCCTTCCTACGGAGAAGTCCTTTCATTCCTTCGTCCTTCGCATTCGCGTCGTGTTCACCATTGCGAAGATATGCCCCACCTTTGTCGATGCAACCAGATAATAATTGCTATCCTCTATATCTAATAAAATAATGGCATTACGTAAGGGTTGACACGCAGGTCATAAAGTGACAATCAATGGCTCCAGCCCATCATGCCGATCAGTACACGCGGGTCATGTTAATCCAATTTCATATATAGTCATCTCATACATAATCAAATTATTATGAGCATGCTATAACCACATCACATGCACATGCAAACCCTAAACTACAAAACCAAGGTAGAGTCTCTAATCGTTCATCAAAAACTTGTTTTTTTCCATGGCTTCTAAGGTTTCGAAACAAACCAAAGCTACCAAACGTCCATCACAAGTATGGATAATTCAAGGTCGCTAGATTAACAAAAGGGGTGTATGAAAACAAAACGAAGTGAAATACTAAAATCCTCGAGCCATCTGAACTTCGTCCATACTCATGACCCCCGTGCAGATCAATATTGCAATTGCCCCTTTCGTCTGCGAACACCATCTTTATATTAACTAAGTGGAACCGCAAAGAACTGTTGAGCACTTTGTGAGATTCCACAATGCCTGTCAGATCAGGACTACGCAAATGCAAGGGAAAGCAACCAAACATCGGGTAACAGAGATTTCATCTGCTACCCGCACAAATAATTTGCAGTAATAGAACTCTCGACTACCTAATTATATTGTGGCA
>CM022301.1:34806139-35110904 GCA_011799875.1 Thinopyrum elongatum
ACGATCGTCGGTGCAGATCCCCGCAGCTAGGATTTACAACCTCCCAACCGCGAGGATGTACTCCCTCATCCGCCACTCGGACAGCCCTCCGGGAGGCGGTCGGACAGTCCCCCGGACGGTGTCGTGGACAGCCCTTCGGGAGGACTCACAGAACTCGGACCGTCACTCGGACAGCCCTTCGGGAGGACACTCGAACAGCCCCCCGGGCAAAAGGACGAAACTACGACCTCTCTACGGGGTTGCACACATACGGTGCCATCTATCCGGCAGGGCTTCGCCGTCCAGAACTAGTTCCCACCGGAACCCAGACAGCCTTTCGGCACTACGAAACTATTTCGTGGGAGGGAGAGAGAATGCCAGATCATGCATGGCTTGTGTGAGAGAGTTGGAGTGGAGTTGGAGAGCACCTCTCCTCCTCCTTATATAGTGGTGGAAGGGGTGGAGGGGGCTGAAAATTCAGCCCACTAAACATGGGGAAAACATGTTCCCATAAAACAAGGAGAACATGTTCCCACCAAACAAGGGAAAAACATGTTCCCTTGTCCATGGTGTTCCCCCATGGGGCCCCACCTTCCTCCCAACACTCTCCACCATTTGTGGGGGCTGCCCCCCACCATGGGGGCCCCCCCCAACATTTTGTCCAGCCACAAGGGGGCTGCTCCCAAAGGGGGCCCCCCCAAAAACAGCCCAAAAACAGCCCCCACGATCCGTGGGATCTTGTCCCCTCACGCTGGGACAAGATGTTTTCCGCGACTATTATTTCTGAAAAATTCCAGAAGGTCCCAGAACATTTCCGGCACCCTCTAAAATTATCTGGACGCGCTCTGGAACATTTCCAGTATGGTGGTTTAATTTAAAACCATCTTTGTTTACCCGGTAAACAACTCCGGCAGCTCCGAAACTTTTTTTTCGGTTTTTTCTCCAGAAAAATTCCAGGAAATTACCAGACCAATCTGGCAACCTCCAAAACATTCCCGGTGCTTGCCGAAACCTTTTTGGATCAATGGTTTTATCCGAAACAACTTTTCGGTTTTACCGAAACTTTTTCAGTGTTCTCTCTCCGGAACTCTTCCGTTGTCTCCGAAACTTTTCGGTGATTTTCTCTCAGACTCCCTGTCTAGTATTCAGCAGATAGATGACCCTTAAGCGTGTGACCCTATAGGTTCGGTGAAGTATAGACATGACACGGAACACCTTCCGATCAATGATCAACATCGGAGCCGTGGACACCCATATTGACCCCTATACCCACACGAATGAATATTCGAGTGAACCTCCAGTTGCCGTGTGCTATTCCTGTTGCTTCACGATATGTTACAAATACCCGAGGTTAGACATGTAGGCATTTCCGTGGATCAACAACTTGTCCACTATGCCAGTTACCTCGTTACCGGTATTGTTCTCTTTTCTCGTTACCGTGTTCCGGCATCCCTGTGATCAAATCACAAAGTGTTTGGCCAGACGATGATGGATACCGTAACACCGAGAGGGCCCAGAGATATCTCTCCATCGTCGGAGGAGCAAATCCCAATCTCGAGCTATCAAGTTACTTGACACACTTTTCCATGAACCCGTAAGCCGCCGTAATAGCCACCCATTTACGGATGACGTTTAACAAACCCCAAAGTTCATGAAGCAAGTATGAAGAAACTCGACACTCTCATGGTCTAAGGAATTTTGCAAACATTAACCATCTCTGTGTTATTAACCATTAATATGTGACGAATGTAACTCACAGCATAACATCAATTTGGGTCGATTCAACAGAAATGTTCTTCTAACACTGTGCCCTCAAAATTGCTGGCATAGACATGCCCATGATCAGGAAAACAGAACCATCATGCAATACTTGAGCTAGTCTTAGAGGCCAGACTAGGAATACATATTACCGTTTATTATTCCACACGTGCATATGAGTCTTCCTCCGAGCCTCGTTTTATTTGCAGACTCGAGAACCATAGCAGTTATAGCATGGAACATAAACCTAATTATGAACAGGGAGATAATCAATAACATTTTTTATTGCCTCTAGGGCATATCTCCTACAGACTCCTACTTGCACTAGAGTCAATAATCTAGTTAATGCTAATGCACTTTACACCTGTGGCACACCGGTGTAAATATGCTTCGCTTGTGGTATAGCCTGAATGTTCAACGGATCTGACGACTTCAGCTCCGTGTGTATCTTTGCATATCCTCGCGTTTTCACGCTTTCACAAAAGTCATATTTTGTGTGGACTTGGCTTGATATGTATGCGAATCACTGGTCGAACCTGGATTCCTCAGACTGAGTTATGGAGCAACTACTTGCAGTAGTGTCCCATTGACAAAAGCCATCTTGGAACCATACTAAGTTCATGAATGAACTATATGATTCAACATCTTCTTTGTCGCTTTAAAAGCGGCAACATACTTTGCCTCTGTTATAGAATTCGCCACAGTAACTTGTTTGAACAAATTCCAACTAACTGTGCCACCATATTGTGTGTTACACAAAACCGTCAATTTAAATCGAAAATCGCATGGAGAAATGATGAAGACTGTATCGATGTAACCTTTTACAACGAACTCTTCATGATCTCTACTTGCGAGAAAACTTGTCATCAGTGCTACTATAGTACTCAATGACCCTTTTTCACTGTTGTCCCTTGATCAATACTTTTGATCACTTTGGTATCTATACTCGCAACAACTTTGGGAGTATTGGACATATCTGGTTGTTATACATACCATGGAATACATGATTAATCCAAACACAAGAGTGTGTGGAATTCCCATCATGTATTTTGCTCATCAGTGTTTTTGGGACACCGAGTCTTGCAAAAACTCTTTCCATGTGACTTCGGCAAGAATCACTCCTTGGCGTTTTAAATGCTAAAAAGTTTTAGCATCTTGTCAATATGTATTTATTGCTTAGCCCCATTAGGTAAATCTATCTTCATAGATCATCATGCCTAATATTAAGGCTATTTAGCCCAAGCACTTCATCGAAAAACTATTTTCAAATGAAGTCCTAATTCGTGTCAAGAATTTTATTTCCAATTAACAATGTGTCAAGCACACAAGGTTTTTAGAAATGTTATTAGGCTCCCACTTACTTTCTTGAATTACAAGCATCTTCGTTATCCATTGATGAAGTCAAAACTCCTTTGACCATTTCATCAAAACACAAAGATTCCAACTCCACTTTGCTCTCTTCTGTCCATCGCTGGAACTCTGAAGTTTGCACCCTTTCTAGCATCCTCTGGATTGACAAAATACCTTGGACTGTAACACATGCAGGTCCTTGGTTTCATTTCTATCAGATGGAAATCCTTTTGTCATCCATTGTTTTATATCTCATGATATGAAATATGTATTAATTGCTAGTTCAACCCGAACCGACTTTAAGCATCGCTACGATGAAGCAACCTCATCGTAGTCAACTCCTTGAACTTGTATATTGCAACAAGTCGAGCTTTATGGATAAAACATTTTTATTCATATCAGTTATAGTTCCATAAATATTCGTCAGACTCTAAGTCTTCCGAAAGGTGTATCAAGGTTTTAATCTTGAATCACTTATATGGAAACTATCTCGGATTGTATTGGCATTTAGCCAATTCCGGAGTTAGGGCCCATCAACGCTTCCTTGTGTATCGTAGGTATACTGTTGTCTAACAACAATATCTCGTTTGCGCACCTGAGAGGTTTGCACGAGCCTTGCCTACGTGGTTCAGCTGCAAGTTCGACCGAAGTCCATACATTTTATTGTAGAGACTTCCGTATCAGTCGCAGTAGGAAACTCCGGAATTACTTCCAAGGTCTCTTTCCTTTGATCTGATGGCGAAGATACTGTTTATCTCGTCGAGTTGCACTATTCTTCCACTCACCTTTTTCAAAGAACCATTTTCTTCAAAAAGCATACCGTTTTGTGGCAAAAACTTTTGCCTCGGTATAGTGGTGGGGGAATACCCAATGACTTGGGATAACCTACAAAGTAGCACTTGTCTGATTTGGAATAGTTTTGTAACCTTTTACACAAGCCCCATATTCCAAATGTTAAGAAAAGATATAACATGGTTGGGCGTACCATACCATGGTGTCATTTCAACAGACCTGATGGAGCTCTTTTCAGTGTAAAAGCCGCAGTCTCTAAAGCATCACCTTTTAAAAGGGATAATGGCAAATTTATTTATGTCATCTTTGATCTTACCATGTCATAAATGGTTCGATTACATCTTCACGGACTTTCCACTTGCAGTGGTGTTCCGGGAGGTGCAAGTTATGAAACCCCTTTCACAACGCATCAGACATTCACTAAACTTGTAACTCAAATATTTCTTTCTGCAATCGAATTGTAGAAACATAATTTTCTTGTTACAATAACTTCTACTTCATTTTGAAAACCTTTCAAATGATTTCAAAAGATCCAGACTTACGTCTCATCAAGTAAATATCCATATATCTACTTGAGTCATTTCTGAAGATAGATAAATCCACTACTTGCAACAACATTTATCGGACTACATACATCAAAATGTATGATCACCAATAAGTTCTTTGCTCGTTCCTTATGGCCTGTGAACGGTATTTCATTCACTTCACTTTTCGGAGGAAAGTTGCAAGTGTCAGGTGATTCAAAATCAAACGACTTCAAAATCCATCATAATGGAATTTTCCATGCGGGTTTCTCCAATGTGACCAAATGCAGTGCCACACTTGTGTGGTATTCTTTTAGTCTTATGACATTTAGCGTCAGTGTTATGGATGTATCATATTACCATCAATATTCATAACATACGTCCCATCGATGATGGAAGTATGGCCCTCATGTTATTCATAATACTGAACAGCAATTGTTCTTCTATGAACAACCCTTCTGCAACAAACATTGTGCAATGGGCTAGAGTGTGTAAAACTCTAAAATGAATTATCAAAGTTAATACTGAGGTAATGTATTATTATCAATATTCATAACATACATCTCATTCATAATGAAAGTATGGCCCTTATGTTATTCATAACACCGAACATCAAAAGTTCTCTTATGAACAACCTTCTTGCAAGATAACTTATGCAATGGGCTAGAGTGTGTAAAACTCTAATTGAATTAGGAAAATAAACACAGACGGTAATACACCGATGGAAGGTACAGTAACATTTACTATGTTCCCTGTGTATACCTAAACCTCATTCCTGGCTAGTCTTTCAGGCCATAGTAGTTCTTACATCGAGTTGCAACAGAATGCAATCGAGCGGGTATCTTTGTGATTAACTCACAATACCCAAGAATTAGTGATTAACAATTTAATCATAATTCCCAAGAACTATATCTTTGACCAGCCTTCTATACATCAAAAACTTGTATGACATTCATACATGAGCTGGATATTCCAGTCTTCTTTCTCATTGCCTTTATACTTCTAACAGTTTAACTTTTAGTATTTCTCCTACTCTCAGAAGAAGCACACAACTTAAGAGTGGCATCAGCCCTGGACTTCCTAAGCGTGAAAGTTTCACTGACACCCTTCGGACACTTCCTTTCTCTTTAAGTTGTTGTTTTATTCACCTTTCATCATATGACAGGCGTTCTTCTGGATCCCTCTCTTATCAGTCTAATGCATAGTAAACTCCTTTACTAATAGTTTGCAAACAAACATTTCTTTGGATATCTCATATCTTTTAGCCTTTGTCTGTCTCTGAAAATGATTTTCAGATTCCATGAATATCACATAACTATCCAAACTTTCAAAGTTCGGGTCTCATGGAAGCAAACATATTGCACTTGACTGAAATGGAATTCCAGCTTTTGGATCGAAGGACGAGAGTCACATGATCCATAGCATAAGCGAGAGAATACCGAAAGTATGCGATAGGACAAAGTCCTTCTCGGCACTCTTGAGGACAATCCTCGCATTACGTTGCCAACCGTAAAGTTTTAACCAGATATTTAACAGCTATTCAATTTTAATAGGGAAGGTGGAAACGCGAGCCATTATTCTACAACTATTATGCAAATCACACTTTAGACAGTGTTCAAAATTAATTGCACTGAGAATTAAACAAGTTAATTCAACAGTGCGCTCCCACTCAAATCAATATCTCTCATAATTGATTGTGAGTGATACAAGATCCACATTTCAATTCAACGCCATTGATGTGGACATCACTGATGACGAGAATTTCAATTTGGTGGGCAAACATGCCGATCACATCTCTATGTGACTCCTGTTCATCTTTCGATGGGCGTGTTCCGAGCTCAGGACGATCAAGCCAGAACGTCAAGACAACCAAGTGATCTTGCTGCGAGGTCCGACCTCACCCGCCTCACACTTCTCTAATCGTTCGTACCCATGTGGACATGGCGCACCCCGAAAAGTTAGGTGCCGTGACGGTGCTACACTTGGGAGAACACTAACTACTTGATATTTTTGTGAGAGATCACCCTAATAAAAGGCGACTACCGCGCAATCAAAAAGGGTGCATCATAAGGGATAAACATCTCAGGCAATTCATAATAGCATGATATGGTATAGCCCTTTCTGACGGAGAAGTCTTTCATTCCTTCGTCTTCGGCATTCGCGTCGGTGTTCACCATTGCGAAGATTGCCACCACCTTGTCGATGCACCAGATAATATTGCTATCTCTATAGCTAATAAAATAATGCATTACTTAAGGTTGACACGCAGGTCAATAAAGTGACAATCATATGGCTCCAGCCATCATGCCGAATCATGACACGCGGGTCATGTTAATCAATTTACATTATATAGTCATCTCATACATAATCAAATTATTATGAGCACTGCTATACCACATCACATGCACATGCAAACCCTCCTACAAAACCAAGTTAGACGTCTCTAATCGGTTCATGCAAAAACTTGTTTTTCATGGCTTCTAAGGTTTCGAAACAAACCAAAGCTACCAACGTCCATCATCAAGTATGATAATTCAAGTCGCTAGATTAACAACGAGGGGTGTATGAAACACGAGATAATAAAATCTCGAGCCCCATACTGAACTTCGTCATACGCATGACCCCCGTGCAGATCATATCTGCATTGCCCTTTCGTCTGCGAAACATCCATCTTTATTTAACTAAAGTGGAACCCAAAGAACTGTTAGCACTTTGTGAGATTCCACAATGCTGTCAAGATCAGGACTACGCAAATTCAAGGGAAGCAACAAGAACATCGGGTAACAGATTTCATCTGCTACCCGCACAAATAATTTTCAGTAATAGAACTCATCTACTACCTAATTATATTGTGCAACACCCATACATCTCTATGTATTCTAGATCGCAACCTGCATCTACGCATAGCACGGCTCATGATGCCACTGTTGGGGAACGCAGTAGAAAACAAAAATTTTCCGACCTACGCACCAGCCCAGGACCACTATGGAGACTGCATACAAGGTTTGATCATTTTCGTTACCGACTCGTAGCGCAGCGGAAGTAGAGTCGATGACGATCGTCGGTGCAGATCCCCGCAGCTAGGATTTACAACCTCCCAACCGCGAGGATGTACTCCCTCATCCGCCACTCGGACAGCCCTCCGGGAGGCGGTCGGACAGTCCCCCGGACGGGGTCGTGGACAGCCCTTCGGGAGGACTCACAGAACTCGGACCGTCACTCGGACAGCCCTTCGGGAGGACACTCGAACAGCCCCTCGGGCAAAAGGACGAAACTACGACCTCTCTACGGGGTTGCACACATACGGTGCCATCTATCCGGCAGGTCTTCGCCGTCCAGAACTAGTTCCCACCGGAACCCAGACAGCCTTTCGGCACTACGAAACTATTTCGTGGGAGGGAGAGAGAATGCCAGATCATGCATGGCTTGTGTGAGAGAGTTGGAGTGGAGTTGGAGAGCACCTCTCCTCCTCCTTATATAGTGGTGGAAGGGGTGGAGGGGGCTGAAAATTCAGCCCACTAAACATGGGGAAAACATGTTCCCACAAAACAAGGAGAACATGTTCCCACCAAACAAGGGAAAAACATGTTCCCTTGTCCATGGTGTTCCCCCATGGGGCCCCACCTTCCTCCCAACACTCTCCACCATTTGTGGGGGCTGCCCCCCACCATGGGGGCCCCCCCCAACATTTTGTCCAGCCACAAGGGGGCTGCTCCCAAAGGGGGCCCCCCCAAAAACAGCCCAAAAACAGCCCCCACGATCCGTGGGATCTTGTCCCCTCACGCTGGGACAAGATGTTTTCCGCGACTATTATTTCTGAAAAATTCCAGAAGGTCCCAGAACATTTCCGGCACCCTCTAAAATTATCTGGACGCGCTCTGGAACATTTCCAGTATGGTGGTTTAATTTAAAACCATCTTTGTTTACCCGGTAAACAACTCCGGCAGCTCCGAAACTTTTTTTTCGGTTTTTTCTCCAGAAAAATTCCAGGAAATTACCAGACCAATCTGGCAACCTCCAAAACATTCCCGGTGCTTGCCGAAACCTTTTTGGATCAATGGTTTTATCCGAAACAACTTTTCGGTTTTACCGAAACTTTTTCAGTGTTCTCTCTCCGGAACTCTTCCGTTGTCTCCGAAACTTTTCGGTGATTTTCTCTCAGACTCCCTGTCTAGTATTCAGCAGATAGATGACCCTTAAGCGTGTGACCCTATAGGTTCGGTGAAGTATAGACATGACACGGAACACCTTCCGATCAATGATCAACATCGGAGCCGTGGACACCCATATTGACCCCTATACCCACACGAATGAATATTCGAGTGAACCTCCAGTTGCCGTGTGCTATTCCTGTTGCTTCACGATATGTTACAAATACACGAGGTTAGACATGTAGGCATTTCCGTGGATCAACAACTTGTCCACTATGCCAGTTACCTCGTTACCGGTATTGTTCTCTTTTCTCGTTACCGTGTTCCGGCATCCCTGTGATCAAATCACAAAGTGTCTGGCCAGACGATGATGGATACCGTAACACCGAGAGGGCCCAGAGATATCTCTCCATCGTCGGAGGAGCAAATCCCAATCTCGAGCTATCAAGTTACTTGACACACTTTTCCATGAACCCGTAAGCCGCCGTAATAGCCACCCATTTACGGATGACGTTTAACAAACCACAAAGTTCATGAAGCAAGTATGAAGAAACTCGACACTCTCATGGTCTAAGGAATTTTGCAAACATTAACCATCTCTGTGTTATTAACCATTAATATGTGACGAATGTAACTCATAGCATAACATCAATTTGGGTCGATTCAACACAAATGTTCTTCTAACACTGTGCCCTCAAAATTGCTGGCATAGACATGCCCATGATCAGGAAAACAGAACCATCATGCAATACTTGAGCTAGTCTTAGAGGCCAGACTAGGAATACATATTACCGTTTATTATTCCACACGTGCATATGAGTCTTCCTCCGAGCCTCGTTTTATTTGCAGACTCGAGAACCATAGCAGTTATAGCATGGAACATAAACCTAATTATGAACAGGGAGATAATCAATAACATTTATTATTGCCTCTAGGGCATATCTCCTACAGTGATGAGGTTGGCCTTCTTTTCTTCATGGTCCTCATCATACTAATGCCAGCAGGCCCTTGCACCACCGACGTTGTACTTGTAGTAGATTTGGCATTAGGGATAATCTCATTCTTGTTGCTGTGGCTGTTGTGGTTGTTGTCGTGGGCGCTGCTGATGGCGCCGTAGCCGCCGCCATGAGCGGGAGAGGGAGAAGAGCGATCACCATGGCCACGCCCCCTGTTTCCTCGCCCACAGCCCCCTCTTGCTTGAGACTACCCACGCCCTCTGAATACGGCATTGGCAGAGGAGCGAAAACCGCCTGGTCCATCGCCTAGCATCTCCATCCTCTGGTCGAAGGCAGAGATCTGCGAGAAAAATCATCAATCGTAATGGTGTTTTTTATGGCGCCAACTGCTGCTACAATGGGATGATAAGCCTGATTGAGCCCAGCCAGGATGTAGTCAACCATCTCCCCTTCGGTTACTGGATGACCCGCCGCAGTGAGTTGCTACTTCTTGAGCTTGCATTGATTTTTTCCTTCAAGAGAAAAGGGTGATGCAGCAAAGTAGAGATAAGTATTTCCCTCAGTTAAGAACCAAAGTATCCATCCAGTAGGAGGCACAAGTAAGTCCCCAATATATGCACCTGCACAAACTATCAAACACTTGCACATAACGCGAAAAAGAGGTTGTCAATCCCTTCACGGTCATGAACAAGAGTGAGATCTAATATAGATAGGTATAAAAGATAAATAAAAGAGCAATCTAAAGTAAATATAAATAAATTGCAGCAAGGTATTTTTGGTTTATAGATCTGAAAATATATGATGGAAAATAGACCAGCGGGCCATAGGTTTCACTAGAGGCTTCTCTCTTGAAGAAAACATACGGTGGGTAAACAAATTATTGTTGAGCAATTGATAGAAAAGCGCATAATTATGAAGACATCTAAGGCAATGATCATGAATATAGGCATCACGTCCGTGATAACTAGAACGAAACGATTCTGCATCTACTACTATTACTCCACACATCGACTGTTATCGAGCATACATAGAGTGAATTAAGTTAACAAGAATGGAGTAATGCCTTAAGCAAGATGACATAATGTAGAGGGATAAACTCAAACAATATGATATAAACCCTGTCTTTTTATCCTTAATGGCAACAATACAATACGTGCCTCGCTACCCCTTCAGTCATTGGGTAAGGACACCGCAAGATTGAACCCATCACAAAGCACCTCTCCCATTGAAAGAAAACCCAATCTAGTTGGCCAAACCAAATCGATAGATCGGAGAGAAATACAAAGCTATCTCAATCATGCATAAAAGAGTTCAGAGGAGACTCAAATAATATTCATAGATAATCAGATCATAAATCCACAATTTATCGGAACTCAACAAACGTTTAATATTGACATACAAACAGTATGATTCAAAACAAAAGTTTAATATTGACATAGAAACAGTAATACTTCAAGCATACTAATAAAGCAATCATGTCTTCTCAAAATAACATGGCCAAAGAAAGTTATCCCTACAAAATCATATAGTCTGGCTATGCTCTATCTCCATAACACAAAATATTTCATCATCCACAACCCCGATGATAAGCCAAGCAATTGTTTCATACTTTTAATGTTCTCAAACTTTTTTAACTTTCACGCAATACATGAGTGTGAGCCATGGATATAGCACTATAGATGGAATAGAATATGGTGGAGGTTGTGAGGAGAAGACAAAAAGGAGAAAGTCTCACATCAACTAGGCAAATTAATGGGCTATGGAGATGCCCATCAATTGATATCAATGCAAGTGAGTAGGGATTGCCATGCAACGGATGCACTAGAGCTACAAGTGTATGAAAGCTAAAAAAGAAACTAATGTGTGTGCATCCAACTTGCTTGCTCACGAAGACCTAGGGCAATATGAGAAAGCCCATCATTGGAATATACAAGCCAAGTTATATAATGAAAAATTACCACTAGTATATGAAAGTGATACAATAGGAGACTCTCTATCATGAAGAACATGGTGCTACTTACAATCACAAGTGTGGAAAAAGGATAGTAACATTGTCCCTTCTCTTTTTTTCTCTCATTTTTTGTTTGGGGTCTTTGGCCTCTTTTTATTTTATTTTGGGCTCTTTGGCCTTTTTATTTTATTTTATTTAAGTCCAGAGTCTCATCCCAATTTGTGAGGGAATCATAGCCTCCATCATCCTTTCCTCACATGGGCCAATGCTCTAATAATGATGATCATCACACTTTTATTTACTTACAACTCAAGAATTACAACTAGATACTAGAACAAAATATGACTCTATGTGAATGCCTCCCGTGATGTACCAGGATGTGCAATGATCAAGAGTGACATGTATAAAAAATATGAACGGTGGCCAAGCCACAAATACTATGCCAACTACATGATCATGCAAAGCAATATGACAATGATGGCGCGTGTCATAATAAATGGAACGGTGGAAGTTGCATGGCAATATATCTCCGAATGGCTATGGAAATTCCATAATAGGTAGGTATGGTGGCTGTTTTGAGGAAGGGTATATGGTGGGTTTAATGCACCGGCGAAAGTTGTGCGGTACTAGAGAGGCTAGCAATGGTGGAAGGGTGAGAGTGCGTATAATCCATGGACTCAACATTAGTCATAAAGAACTCACATACTTATTGTAAAATTTTATTAGCCATCAAAGCAAAGTACTAATACGCATGCTCCTAGGGGGTAGATTGGTAGGAAAAGACCATCGCTTGTCCCCGACTTCCACTCATAAGGAAGACAATAAAAAAATAAATTATGCTCCGACTTCATCACATAACGGTTCACCACACGTGCATGCTTCGGGAATCACAAACTTTAACACAATTATTTCTACCAATCACTACTGGAATCAGGGTCTTTGCCATCTGCCAGCTCTTTGCCGTCTGCCAGCTGATGGCAAAGAGGATGTTTGTCGTCTGTCTTGTCAAAGCAGACGGCAAAGAACCAGCTGATGGCAAAGAGGGTCTTTGCCATCTGCCACTTCTTTGCCGTCTGCTGGCAGACGACAAACAGTTCATTGCCGTCTACTAGCAGATGGCAAAGACCAAAGTGGGCCCCACGGGGTACTGCACTGCCTAGGTCACACGGGCCACTTCTTTGCCGTCTGCTGGCAGACGGCGAAGACGTAAGGGGGGCCCACAATGTCACGGCGTGGGCGTTCTAACGGTCACCGTCTTTGCCGTCTGCTGGCAGACGGCAAAGAAAATAATAAAAAAAAAAAGCAGACGGCAAACGGGGGGCTTAATTTTCGGCCCCGCGCCTCTCTCTCTCCTGCACCCCGCGCCTCTCTCTCTCACATCTCTCTCTCCCTCTCTCCCCGCCGCCCGCCGCCGGCCCCTCCTCCCCGCAGCCCGCCGCCGCGCCCTCCTCCGCCGCGCCGCCCGGCTCGGTCGGCCGTCCCCACCTCCACCTTCGTTCCCCCTCTCTCTCGCCCCAACCCACCCCGCCCGACCCAGTGGCCCCGACCACCACCGCCGCCCACGCCACCGGCCCGGCCCGACCCCGCCACGTCCCGCCCGTCCCCGGCCACGGTCGGCCGTCCCCACCTCCGGCCCCGGCCGCCCACCCCTGCCTCCGGCCCCGGCGGCCCCGCGCGTGTCCGGCCTAGGCCCCAGCTGCCGCACCCGCCCCCGCCTCCGGCCCGGGCGGCCCCGCCCGCCTCCGGCCCCCGCCGTCGGGCCCGCCCCTGACCCCCGCCATGCCTCGCCTCCGGCCGACCACCCCTGTCCGCCCGACTTCGTGTCCCCGCCGCGGCCTCCCTTCCAAGGCCGGCGCGGGTGGGCCTTGCTGCTCTGGCCCTGGCCCCTGCACCCACACCCACGACGCCCCGACGGCGGCCCCGGCACAGCCCGACTCCGCCTGACGCCACAACGCCGGAGTTCGATCTGGCCGTCTTCTCTGGTGAGCTCTTCTCTCCTCTCTGTCTTCTCTGGTGGATGGAAGAATGGATGGATGCACTGGTGAATGGAGGTGCTTGTCTCTATAGAATTTGTCATGCTGTTCAATGTTTGTACATAGAAACACATAGATGTGTGGACAAGTGAATGGATCGATAGATGGATGTATTTGTCTGTACAGAGAACAATCGATCAATAGATGGATGTATTTCTCTGTACATTGTACATTGCTCTGGTAGGAGTAGATGATTTGCTAAAAAATATGATGTGATGACGTATGTGATGTACATGGAGAAAGTTCAATGAACACCCAGTTTCTGTTGTATGTGATGTGCTGACCTAATTGTTTTTTCACTCGGTGGAATTTACAGAATTTGTGGTGTTGCTTATCCGTGGAGTGATTATTGACATCGGAGCTGTTGGTCCTCGATCGTCCCCCTGCTGATCGACTACATCCTCTACATCCGAGGGTGAGCTACATCATGATGCTCTTTTTTATGTCACTAGATTTAATTATCACGTCAAGTCGCGTAACCTAGGCGTCTCCCGTCCGAAAGGGTCGCATCGATAAATATGCATTCAATATAAACCCCGACACCCCCACACCCCGACCCCGACACCCCGACACCCCGACCCCGACACCCCGACGCCACGACACCCAGACACGACACCCCCGACACCCGACCCCGACCCGACACCACGCCACCCAGACACGACACCCCCGACACCACGCCACCAGACACGCCACCCCCGACCCCGACACCTCTCGGCCTCCTGTTGACCGGAAGGTGTTTCGCCTTCTTCCAGACGCCGACGGGGTCATATATTTGTGAATTATGAGTTAGGAAGTATATTTCCCGATTTTGTTAAGAAAAACATCATATATATTTGTGTTGATCGGGTGGATTTAAATGTGCAGTTCTTTCGTTGCTGCGAGGGTCTGGTGTTTGACGACCTCCCCGTGCGTTCGACGAGCTCCGCCCCTGCGTTCGTGGGTGAGCACAAATGACATCTCCTCCTCCCCCTTCATTTGCTCTGTTCCGGTCTTCGTGCCGATGAAACTTGCTAGCTGTAGGTGTCAATCATCAGTATGCGTGACCACTATGCGTCTCCCGTTCGAAAGGGTTACATCTATAAATATGCATGCATTTGCATATTTATAACCGTGATTCTTTCGAATTCTCCAACGTTATCCATGGACAGCCCGAGTATGTGTAGATTGGGTTCATTTTCCCATATGCTCTGCTCCGGATCCGATGCAGAATTTCGTCAGTGCCTCCCTGTTGTTCTCCGGGTACACATCCTCTCTACTTATTGCCGAGACGTGTATCAGGAGAACAGCGGGGAGGTGCTGCCGAAATTTTGCGTCGGATCTGGAGCAGAGCATGGGAAAACGAACCCAATCTACACATACTCGGGTGGGATTAGGACCTATCCTTACCTACTAGCGTCTACGTTGCATGGACGTAATAAAACTGACAAACTCTATTAACTGATGAATATGGTTTGCTGAATTATGTATGTATTTCTTGTGTGTCTAGTAGCTAGGCAAGATGAGTGATTGTGCGTGGATGTACACCGGTCACACTAGTCAGAAAGACATGACCCATGAATGGATGAGAAAAACCAAGGGGTTTGTGAGAGCCGCATTTGCAAATGGACAGGAAACAACCTGGTGCCCCTGTGTCCGCTGCGAAAACTTTCATAAGAAGTCAGAGTTAGAAATGATCAAACACCTGCAGAAGTTGGGTTTCACGCCTAATTATACGGTCTGGACATTTCATGGTGAGTCTGCCCAACGTGCCAGAGCTGAGGAGGGCCATCGTCGCACCGACGAGCATGGTCCCGGGATGGAAGACATGGTGGAAGACTTTGATGATGCTCGGGATTCGGACGATGAGATGGAGGAATCTGCAAAGGCCTTCAATGATATGTTGGAGTCTTCAAAACGTCCTCTCCACGAGCACATTGAGCTTTGTCAACTGGATGCCATCGCACAAGTAATGGCTCTGAAGGCTCAATTCAACTTGGGCAGCGAATGCTACGACGCGATGATGACACTATTTGGACGCTTTCTACCCAAAGGCCATGTAATGCCTGCAAACCTGTACCAGTCGGACAAAATCCTCCGTGTACTTAAGATGCCCTATGAGAAGATAGATGCCTGTGAGAAAGGATGTGCCTTATTTAGGCTTGAGTATGCAGACTTGAAGTATTGTCCCGTTTGCCAGTCTTCCAGGTATGTTGAGGTAGACAACGGTATGGGTGAGAAGAGTCAGACAAAAATCCCAGTTAATGTTCTTCGGTATATGCCAATCATACCAAGACTTCAATGTCTTTTCATGGTCGAAGAGACGGCCAGACAGATGACATGGCATAAATTGGGCAAAAGAACCGAACTAGATGCAGATGGGGAGCCGATGTTGGTACACACATCGGACGCTTTTGCGTGGAAGCGCTTCGATGCAATACATCATGCTAAAGCGGCAGATCCAAGGCATCCTCGACTCGCCATAAGCATGGATGGGTTCAATGTGTTTGGTATGATGGCAGCCCAATACAGTTGTTGGCCTGTATTTTTCATTCCACTCAATCTCCCCCCCGGACAGATTATGCAAAGAAAGAACATTTTCCTGACGTTGATAATTCCGGGGCCCAACTATCCGGGGAAGAATATGAATGTGTACATGCAGCCGCTTAAGGATGAACTGCAAGAAGCTTGGGATAATGGGATCAAGACATACGACGCCGCTATAAAAAAAACTTCCTAATGCGTGCGTGGTACATGTACTCGATGCATGACTTGCCGGCGTATGCGCTATTCGTTGGCTGGTCTGTGAATGGAAGGTTCCCGTGCACCACATGCAAGGCAGCTCTTGAGTTTCGCCGGCTGCAGGCGGGTGGCATTTTTTCTTGCTTCGACATGCATAGACAGTTCCTGGATCCTCGCCATAAGTTCAGGAAATACAAGAAGAACTTCATCAAAGGTAGAGTTGTCAAAAACTCTGCACCACCTGCGTTGACAGGCCAACAGACCCTGGATCAGTTAAACTCTCTCGAGCCGGATCCGGAGCGTCCAGGGTATTTCAAGGGGTATAATTCCGAACACGCCTGGACTCACAAGACATGCTTGTGGGATCTGCCTTACTTCAAAGACCTCCTTTGCCCACACAACATCAACGTGATGCACACTGAAAAGAATGTCGGCGAGGCCCTCTTTGGTACATTGTTCGGCATAGAGGGGAAAACAAAGGATAATCCTAAGGCTAGAGTTGATCAGCAGGCTCTATGTGATAGACCGCTACAAAACATGCGACAACCGAAAGGAAAGAAGAACTGGATGAAGCCAAAGGCATGGTTCAATCTTGGAAGGCCAGTTATGAGGGAAATACTCCTGTGCATGAAAAATGAGTTGATGTTCTCCGATGGGTATGCAGCGAATCTAAAGAGGGGAGCGAGCCTTGAAAAATTGAAAATATTTGGTCTCAAGAGTCATGATTGGCACATATGGCTTGAGCGGGTAATGCCGGTGATGTTGCGTGGCTTTATCCCTAAGGATGAATGGCTAGTACTGGCAGAGCTGAGCTATTTCTTCCATGTTCTTTGTGCGAAAGAACTATCGCCTGGCTTGCTAGACGAACTGGAAGAGTTGGCGCCGGAGTTGATCTGCAAGTTAGAGAGGATCTTTCCACCGGGCTTCTTTAATCCAATGCAGCATTTGATTTTGCATCTCCCGACCGAGGCACGATTGGGGGTGCCCGTGCAGAATCGTTGGTGCTACGCAACTGAGAGGATGCAGAAGACGCTTCGAGAAAAATGTAAAAATAAACGTCGAATTGAAGCATCGATGGCCGAGGCATTCATTACTGAGGAGGTGGCAAACTTCATGACAGCACACTACGAAGCCAAAAATCGTCTTTTGCATATTCCGAAGCCTCGGTACAATGCTGGCGACCCTAAAAAGGGTGGATCCAACCTCAGCCTATTCAAAGGGAAGCTCGCACCAGCCGGTGCTTATACTCCCTTATCGTTGGATGTCGATGAATGGCGGACCGTTACGTTGTATATCTTGAACAACCTAACAGAAGTGCGGCCGTACATTGAGTAAGTTCTCGGTACATTGTTTCGCAACCTCTAATTCCTTTCAACTGCTCTTATTCCCGGATATTTGATACAGTCGATACGTCACCGAATTCTCGTATGGAGCGGTGATCCAAAAGGATTCCGTCGAAGAGTATGAGCTCCTGGCAATGTATGGAGGCGGCTATCCCGGTTTCATCTCTTGGTTCAAACAAACGGTAATTTCCATTAGACCATTTCATTTCTTTTTCTAATTTCTGGCTAATGCAACAATCCTTTCGTATTAAACTTGTAGGCTAGTTCAGAGTCTATGGACGCCGAATTGAGACAAGTCGCTAATGGTTTTGACTATAAGGTCCGTTCATTTGACAAATACGACATCAACGGGTATCGCTTTCGTACCTATGGCAAAGAGCTATCTATGGCCGACCGAAAGTCTACAAATTGTTGTGTCTCTGCTATTGGCGAAAGAGATACCGAGTATTATGGAAGAGTTGAAGCAATTTATGAACTTCTATTCTATGGTGCCAACCCACCGAACGTCGTAGTCTTCAAATGTTATTAGTTCCAGCCGAAGGAGACTAAAAGGACTCATGAACATCTAGGGCTAGTCTAAATCAAACAAAGCACCAATTTGAATGTTTCCGATGTCTATATTACGGCTCAACAGGCGACCCAAGTTTTCTATCTACCGTGGGCCTGCCAAAGTGATCCAAATCTCAAAGGTTGGGATGTCGTTTAAGAAGTGCCGCCACATGTTAGACCACCTCCCCCCAATGAAGAGGATTATGAACCTCACATTAACCCAGACACATATGAAGGAGAATTCTTCCAAGAAACACGTCTTTCCAAAAAACGTTTCAAGAACCGCTCTACTTCACCCCAGAACATTGAAGTAGACAACGGCAGTGAATCCGAGCCTGAGCCGGAACAAGAAGAGGTTACTGCTGCGGATGACCTGTCAATGCTTGACCGATTACGTACAGGAGGCCTTCCACATGTTGATGCATTTATTGATGATGACGAGCACGTCATTACTGATAGTGATGATGATGATGCATTTATTGACCCCGAAGCATATATAGACGATGATGATGATGCATTTATTAATGATGACGATGAAGATTAATATTACAGTTCATGTCAGGTATTCAATTATTATTATGTACATATATATTATTAATTAGTTCATGTTAGGTATTCAATTTTTTATTATGTTCATGATGATGATACACTAAAATTATATACATGTTATTCATGTCAGGTATTCATTCTTTTTATGTTGTACTAATTTCGTTTACCCTTTGTTATTGCAGGTGTTGACAGATGGTGGGCGCAGGTCGAGAGCGCTCCGAGGCTCCTTCCTCGGCGCGTGGTGGGAGGGGTAGTTCCATTCCACCCAGAGCCTCCAGAGAGCGCTGGATCTCGGTATGCAGACACCACCGGCGGTCGCTTCTTCTTCGGCCGGGACAGGTCGAGGGGGGAAGAAGGCTCCTAGAGGTGGACGTGGCGGCAGGCGAGGTAGGAAGGCTGTTGCTACACCTTCCTCGCCGCCACCCCCAGCGGATTCACCCGACCAAAGGAGTGCTCCGTCTGAGATGGAGCCGCCTGAGGTGGAGCCGTCTCAGACTCCGGTCCACGAGCCTCGGGGCGACGAGCCTATGGCAGATGCGCCTACGGCCGACGAGCGTCGGGCCGACGAGCGTCGGGCCACCGAGCCTTCGTCCCGCGAGACTCCGTCCCACGAGACTCCGGAGCTGAGCAGGGATCACGCTGAGTCGCAGCAGAACCCTTTGGAGGACTCGCCGGAGTCGAGTGGCCATGCTGAGGGTGGCTATAGCTCTGATGCTATAGCGAGGGTGAGCGGGTTGAGGGGCGCAAAGTCTACTAGCGTGGTGGTACAAAGCTCCCTGACACCTCGGCGACCCCCGACCAGAGGTGGTTGATTGCGCCTAGCGGGGAGAAGTAAGTGCATTTACTCTTTTTTAACCTTTTGTCTTCATGTTTCTTCGAATATCTAATGCGTTGGCCTTATCATACTGCAGGTCTTGGACACACGAGCCGAATGTCCGCAAGCCCAACAGTGTCCTTGGTGTGATTTGTCGCCAGAGCTTCCCGGGGTGGGTCACGTTGCCCGGTGAAGGCCGGGCTCGAGAGCTAGGAATGACCTGGGAGCACTACTTGGCTGCCCCGGCCCCGCCGGGGCATAGGATCGGCGATGTCGAGTGCCACACGGTCGCCGACATTGTGATCCAGACGTTTTGGGTAATTTCTCCTTTGCCGTCTACGTTGTGTTTTCTTCTTTGATTGGCAACCCTAGTGATTGTACTAATCCGTGTTTTCTTGTTTGATTGCAGACCTTCTACAAGTGTGCTGAGGGACAGGAGGAGGCCGCGGCTCGGGTTATCGACACCGAGTGCAGGCGCCTACTTCAAAACTTTCGGCATGAGGCTCGGACGCAGGCTGTTCGAGACTACTTCGCCTCGGCTGGTATTAGGAGGAAAAAAGGGAAGTGCCGCGTCAAGTATCTGAGTAAGGAGAAGTACATGAAGGTAATTACCTATTCTTAAGGCCTTGTACTTAGTTTCCTTGATTTGATTCGTAGGCGTAGCGCTCAAATTTCTCTTGCTTAACTTAGGTGCCCCCGAGATGGTGTGCGGATAGGATGGACTGTTGGGAGGCGTTGGTGGAAGAGTGGTGCACTCCCGAATGGCGCTCCGTCCATGACACTGCAAAGAACAAGCGTGCCCAAATGAAAGGTGTCCCACACCATCTAGGCAGCATCAACCTACGTCAGTTCGGGGAAAACTGGGTATGTGGTTTGCTTCATGATTCATGCAAATTCATTCTTCATGCTAGCTTGAGGCCTTAACTAATACTCTGTTCCTCTCTTTTAGGCGCGACACAACAAGGCTCCAGTGCCAGAGCTGTTCGACCTCTATGCCATGTCCAATACTGCCTCGTACAAGAAGGCCAAGGCATTCTCTGAGTCTGACCTCGATGATCCAGAGAAATTCACCAACCCCACCTCCCACCACAAGCTTGTGATGTACAGAGACCAGGGGAAGGCGAGGAAAGGGCCGGACTTTAACCCGAGCCAACCTCTTGATCCAGAGCTGGTGATGATATCTGGTGGCGGGAGGTCTCATGGCTCGTTAGCCATTGGGAATGGACTGATACGTTGTAGTAGCACTCTCCCGCAGATCAAGAAGTGCCAGACTAGCTCCGATCCTGAGATATTGCCTCGTGCACGGCCAGTGGAGCTCCAATTCAAGGTTAGTTATACGGAATCAGATACCTTTCCTCCATTACATTGTGTGTGCGGCCGTTGAATATTACAATGCTAACGAGTGGTGTTGCAGGCTGCTATTGAGGCAGAGAGAGCGAAGACCCAGGCTGTTATTGAGGAAGAGAGAGCGAACACGCAGGCGCTTCTAGCGGAGAGGGACCATCAGACGGCTAAGCTGTTGGAGGAGGAGAGGAACCGGAACATGATGGCTACCCGGGCCCTATACGATATGTTCGCGGTAATTTTCTTTTGCATGTTAGCCAAATCATGCACGTAATGTTCCTTACATTAGTATCTAATATGACTGACTCGTCAAAACCAAATGTGCAGACCATGTGCGAGAAGACCGGCATGACTCCTCCGGCAATGCCAGACATTGTTCCGGCGGGCATGGTGAGTTTCATTTGAATGGTCATTAGTTACTAGTCTTCACATTTGAGTTGCATCATGCTAACGATACATTGGAAATGATCTTTGGTGTAGCATAACTCCCGACAAGCATCGACCGATGCTTCTTCGTCTGCCACTGGCGCGATCGGTCCTACAGCTACACCTCCTTGATGACGGTAAGTTTTCCCAAGTGTTTAGCTTAACAAATGCATACTTAGCTTAAGAAATGACCTAGTCGTGTGCCTTTGGTAGCCTTCCATACAAGGAAATGCCTCCTAGTGCTTCCACTGAGCCATGGTAGTTCGCTACTGCTCCGGAACACATGGATTCACCGGCAAGTGTCCTTCTTTGCTCCTGTGTCTGTCCCTACGGGGAAATGTCACGCGGTGTATCACCGAAGTCCTTGTAGCTTGCTATGACTTGGTTGAACCCGCTGATGACCGACACGTGCATTGCTGGGTCATGTATGCCTGTCCCTGTACGTTTGTGCCACCTTGGTTCTATGACTAGTCATGTCGGCCCTGGTTCTCAGCCATATGGATACTAGCAACATAATCATATACTTAGCATTTTTCCCTCCAAAATGACTCAATATGCTTAGCTAGCTCAAAAATGACATAATAAGCTTAATTAGCTAAAAAATGACCTATTTAACCTAGGATAGCTCTAAAATGACCTATACTTAGCATTTATTCCTCCAAAATGACTTAATATGCTCCAAAATGACTTAATATGCTCCAAAATGACCTATGTAGCTCTAAAATGACTTAATATGCTTCAAAATGACCTATTTAGCTCCAAAATGACTTAATATGCTCCAAAATGACCTATTTAGCTCCAAAATGACTTAATATGCTCCAAAATGACCTATTTCGCTCCAAAATGACTTAATATGCTCCAAATGACTTAATATGCTCCAAAATGACCTATTTTGCATATTAAGTCATTTTGGAGCATATTATCATTTAGGAGCATATAAGTCATTTAGAGCATATTAAGTCTTTTGGAGCATATTCTCCAAAATGACCTATTTACTCCAAATGACTTAATATATGCTCCAAAATGACCTATTTAGCTCCAAAATTATATACTCCAAAATTATTAATATGCTCCAAAATGCCTTAATATGCTCCAAAATGACCTATTTAGCTCCAAAATGACTTAATATACTCCAAAATGACCTATTTAGCTCCAAAATGACTTAATATGCTCCAAAATGACCTATATTTAGCTTATTTAGTTCATTTATGACATACTAAGCCTATTTAGGTAAAAAAAAATGGCCTATTTAACTAAGGTTAGCTCCAAAATGACACAAGTAAGCAATAAGAAGAAGAAAAAGAAAGAGAAGAAAAATTTTGCTTCTTTTTCTTCTTCTTCTTCTTCTTCTAGTCTTCTTCTTCTTGTTCTTCTAACTTTCTTCTTTCCCATTTTGCATATTTGCTTCAGATCACGGAAGCTTGCGTTGGAGTCTACTCTTCTCCTTGTCCTTCCTTTTTGTTTTGATTTTGTAGGATGAACAATTTGAAACTTGCTACGTATATATGTATGGATGGTGGCTATATTGTATATGGACCTTTTGCTTAATTGTTGGATATGTTGGACTTTTCATTTGGTGTATATATGTGTTGGATGATGATATATGTGTTGGATATGTTGGATGATCCATATGGCAGGGATATGTTGGCTATATGTACTTGTTGAAATATTTTGAAATGAATATATATATATATATATATATATATATATATATATATATATCTGTGAAATTGATTGAATTTAAGAAAAAACAGGGGCTACATAGCCAATTTGCCGTTTGCTAGCAGACGGCAAATTGGCCACGTGGCAGCAGACTGTTCAACCTGGGCTGGCCTATTTGGCCTCTTTGCCGTCTGCTGGCAGACGGCAAAGAAGCAAGGTCTTTGCCATCTGCTGGCAGACGGCAAAGAAGCAAAGGTCTTTGCCATCTGCTGGTAGACGGCAAAGAAGCAAAGGTCTTTGCCATCTGCTGGTAGACGGCAAAGAAGCAAAGAGCGCCGTTAGCCCCCTAACGGGGCTGTTACCTTTTTTGTGCCGTCCACAAGCTTTGCCGTCTGCTAGCAGACGGCAAAGAACTTTCCTTCTTTGCCGTCCACTAGCAGACGGCAAAGCGGCCTTTACCGGCATCAGTTTAGCCGGAGTGTTTGCCATCTGCTAGCGGACGGCAAAGCCTTTGCCGTCCGCCAAGCATGTCTTTGCCGTCTACTATGGCAGACGGCAAAGCAGCTGATCCCAGTAGTGAATCCACAATTACTCACTAGCATGACTCTAATATCACCATCTTTATATCTCAAAACAAATGCAAGGAATCAAACTTCTTATATTATTCAATGCTCTTATATGAAAGTTTTTATTATATCCCTCTTGGATGCCCATCATATTAGGACTAAATTCATAAACCAAGCAAATTATCATGCTGTTTTAAGAATCTCAAAATAATATAAGTGAAGCATGAGAGTTCATCAATTTCTATAAAATAAAACCACCGCCGTGCTCTAAAAAGATATAAGTGAAGTACTAGAGCAACTACCTAGCTCAAAAGATATAAGTGAAGCACATAGAGTATTCTATTAAACTCACGATTAATGTGTGTCCCTCTCAAAAGGTGTGTACATCAAGGATGATTGTGGAAAACTAAAAAGCAAAGACTCATATCATACAAGACGCTCCAAGCAAAACAAATATCATGTGGTGAATCAAAATATAGCCTCAAGTAAATTTACCGATGGATTGAAGACAAAAGAGGGGATGCTATCCGGGGCATCCCCAAGCTTAGATGCTTGGTTGTCCTTTAATATTATCTTGGGGTGCCTTGGGCATCCCCAAGCTTAGGCTCTTGCCACTAATTATTCCGTTGTCCATTGAAACTTTACCCAAAATTTGAAAACTTCACAACACAAAACTCAACAGAAAACTCGTCAGATCCGTTAGTATAATAAAATAAATCACCACTTTTAGGTACTATTGTGAACTCATTATAAATTTATATTGGTGTTATATCTACTGTATTCCAACTTCTCCATGGTTCATACCCCCGATACTACCCATAGATTCATCAAAATAAGCAAACAACACATAGAAAACAGAATCTGTCAAAAACAGAATAGTCTGTAGAGACCAAAATATAGGAAATTCATATATAAATCTTGTGTAACTTCAAAAATTCTGAAAATTAGGAAAATATAGGAAATTCATATATAAATATAGGAAATATATTAGTCACACTTCTGTAACTACAAAAATTCTGAAAATTAGGAAAATATTGGAAATTCATATATAAATCTTGTGTAAAAAATTTAGAATTTTTCCACGCTTCTGTGAATTTAAACAATTCTGTTACTAGATGCAAAAGTTTCTGTTTTTCAGCAAAACCAAATCAATGATATACCAAAGCATCCCAAAGGTCTTGCTTGGCTCAAACACTAATTAAAACACTAAAACACAATAACTACAGAGGTAATAATTTGTATTTATATAAAAACAGAAAATATAAATATTGGGTTGTCTCCCAACAAGCGCTTTTTTTAAAGCTTTTTAGCTAGGCATTGACAATTTTAATGATGCTCGCATGAAAGATAGCAATTGAAATACGAAGAGAGCATCAGGTAGCATGTGAAAAACAAGTTTCAGTCTAGCATGCTTCCTATGCATAGGCATTTTATAAGCAAACAAATTATCAAAACAAGCAAAAACTAGCATATGCAAGGAAGAAGAAAGAAACAATAGTAATCTCAACATAACGAGAGGTAATTTAGTGACATGAAAATTTCTAGAACCATATTTTTCACTCTCATAATAATTGCATGTGGATCATATTCAAATTCAACAATATAGCTATCATATAAAATTTTCTCTACGTGATCCACATGCATGCAAAGTTGACAGTCTTCCAAAATAGTGGGATTATTATCAAATAAAGTCATGACCTCTCCAAGCCCACTTTTATCAAAAATTTCATAAGATTGATCAATCTCCATAGTAGTGGGATCATTATTTGCTAAAGTTGACACTCTTCCAAACCCACTTTCAATATTATTGCAAGCACTATTATCAATATCATATTCATCATGAGGCTTAAACAAATTTTCAAGATCATAAGAAGCATTATCACCCCAATCATGATCATCGCAATAAGTAGTGGACATAGCAAAACTAGCATCCCCAAGCTTGGGGTTTTGCATATTATTAGCACAATTGACATTAATATAATTTATAGTAACATCATTACAATCATGCTTTTCATTCAAGGAGCTATCGTGAATCACTTCATAAATTTCATTATAATTTTCAGATTCACGAATTTCAAGAAAAAATTCATAAAGATAATCTAGTTTACTCAAGTCACTAGCAATTGGTTCATCATAGTTAGATCTTTTAAAAGATTAGCACGTGGATGAAGATCCATACACTTTTTGTTCTTTATTTCCAATAAACACATAATTATGCCAAGCGAGCAAGCAAACAAACCAAGTAAGACATAATGGCAAACGGAAAGAAGGCAAAGAAAAAGACAAATATTTTTGTGTTTTTCTGAAAGCATTTTAGAAGTGGGGGAGAGCAAAACGAGAGGCAAATGGCAAATAATGTAAGTGCAAGAGATGAGAGTTTATGATGGGTACTTGGTAGGCTTGATGTAGAACCTCCCCGGCAATGGCGCTAGAGATTCTTCGTACTACTTCTTGAGCTTTTGTTGATTTTTCCCTTGAAGAGGAAGGGTGATGCAGCAAAGTAGAGATAAGTATTTTGCTCAGTTAAGAACCAATGTATCAATCCAGTAGGAGGCACAAGCAAGTCCCCAATATATGCACCTGCACAAACAAACAAACACTTGCACACAACGCGAAAAAGGGGTTGTCAATCCCTTCAGGGTCACGAACAAGAGTGAGATCTAATAGAGATAGGTATAAAAGATAAATAAAAGAGCAACCTAAGTAAATATAAATAAATTGCAGCAAGGTATTTTTTGGGTTTTTGGTTTATAGATCTGAAAATATATGATGGAAAATAGACCCGGGGGCCATAGGTTTCACTAGAGGCTTCTCTCTTGAAGAAAATATATGGTCGGTAAACAAATTACTATTGAACAATTGATAGAAAAGTGCATAATTATGAAGACATCTAAGGCAATGATCATGAATATAGGCACCACGTCCATGACAAGTAGACCGAAACGATTCTGCATCTACTACTATTACTCCACACATCGACCGCTATCCAGTATACATCTACTGAATTAAGTTAACAAGAACGGCGTAACGCCTTAAGCAAGATGATATGATGTAGAGGGATAAACTCAAGCAATATGATATAAACCTCGTCTTTTTATCCTTAATGGCAACAATACAATGCGTGCCTCGCTACCCCTTCTGTCACTGGGTGAGGACACCGCAAGATTGAACCCATCACAAAGCACCTCTCCCATTGCAACAAAAATCAATCTAGTTGGCCAAACCAAATCGATAGATCGGAGAGAAATACAAAGCTATCTCAATCATGCATAAAAGCGTTCCCATTCATCATGTAATTTTCTAGAAATTGAAATACCAAGCATCGATAGATCGGATAAACCCATTCATCATGTAGAAATACCAAGCACATCACACCAAGTCACATAAAACAAAACACTCATAATTTTTAATCTTAACTTTGATAGTAGGTTCCCATTCATCATGTAATTTTTTAGGAATTGAAATCTCTAATTCCAACTTTTCTTCCAAAGCTTTCATCATAGCATCAATAATATGTTTAGTAAAAGATTTATTTTGTTCATAAGCATGGGGTGAATTTATCATGGATTGCAACAAAGAAATACAATCAATCAAAGAGCAATTATCATAATTAAAGTCTTTGTAATCCAAAAGAGTGGGCACATCACTAGTTAAAGTTTTGACCTCTCCAAACTCACTTTTATCAATTTTCTCAACAAGATTTTCACCCTCCAAATTATCGTGACGCCTTCTAACTAAAGTTGACGCTTCTTCAGTCCCTTTTTCATCAATCTTAATTTTATTAAACAAAGAATCAATAGAAGAAACACCAATCATTTTAAGGTCTTCATCATTTTTATGAAAGCAATCGCTAGAAAACGCTTTTTCTAAAAATTCTCTTTTTGCTCTGAGCATAGCGGTTCTTTTCTTACTTTCATCCATAGAGACATATAAAGCTTTAATTGATTCTTCAACCTAAGGGACGAAAATTTTCATCTTGAGATTTTTCCACATCATGAGAAATTCTATCAACGCTTCTAGACATATCATCAATCTTACTCAACTTTTCTTCTATCGTAGTATTAAAATTCTTTTGAGCATTGATAAATTCTTTAATATTATTCTCAAGATCAGAGGTGTTCCTATTATTATTATAAGAAGGATTACCTTGGGAATTACCATAATTATTAGAGGAATTTCCCGGAAAAGGTCTAGGATTAAAATTACCTCTATAAGCATTGTTATTAATATTGTTTCGCGAAACAAAATTCACATCTATGTCATCACTATTTTGCTCAATCAAACTAGACAAAAGCACATCATTAAGATCAATAGGAGCATTTTTAGCAACCAACTTCATAAGAGCATCAACTTTTTCACTCAAAGAATTTATTTCTTCTACCGAATTAACCTTTTTACTAGTAGGAGCTCTTTCGGAATGCCATTGTGAATAATTTTCCATAATACTATCAAGCAATTTAGTAGCTTCACCCAAAGTAATTTCCATAAAAGTACGACCCGCGGCAAAATCCAAAAGATTTCTAGAAACAAAATTCAATCCCGCATAAAAAATTTGTATGATCATCAAAAGATTTAAACCATGAGTAGGACAATTTCTTAACATCAATTTCATTCTTTCCCAAGATTGCGCAACATGTTCATGCTCAAGTTGCTTAAAATTCATGATTTGCGTCCTAAGAGAAATAATTTTTGTGGGCGGAAAATACTTAGTAATAAAAGCATCCTTGCACTTATCCCATGAATCAATACTATTGCGAGGCAAAGAAGAAAACCAAATTTTTGCACGATCTCGCAAAGAAAATGGAAATAATTTCAACTTCACAATATCATTGTCCACATATTTTTTCTTTTGCATATCGCATAATTCCATGAATGTGTTAAGATGGGACGCAGCATCCTTATTAGGAGTACCGGAAAATTGATCTTTCATAACGAGATTCAACAAAGCGGCATTAATATCACAAGACTCCGCACTAGTAGTGGGTGGAGCAATCGGAGTGCTAATAAAATCATTGTTGTTGGTATTGAAGAAATCACACAATTTGGTGTTCTCTTGAGTCATTGTGACTACACAACAAGATTGCACTCAAAAACAGATTTGACAAGAAAAACGACGAACGGAAAAGAGGGCGAATAAAACAGCAAATTTTTGTGAAGTGCGGGAGATGAAAACGAGAGGCAAATGGCAAATAATGTAAATTGTAAGGAGATGAGATTTGTGATTAGGAACCTGGTAGATGTTGATGATGTCTCGCCGGCAACGGCGCCAGAAATTCCTTTTGATGAGGCTTGAACTATGTTGGTATTTCCCCAAAGAGGAAGGGATGATGCAGCACAGCGACGATAGGTATTTCCCTCAGTGATGAGACCAAGGTTATCAAACCAGTAGGAGAATCACACAACACTACGTAAACGGTACCTGCACACAAAGAACAAATACTTCAACCCGACATGTTAAAGGGGTTGTCAATCCCTTTCAGGTAAAGGTGCAAGAAATTGTCGAGTTGACATGAGAAAAATATGATAGATTGGATAAATAGATCTCGCATAAACGCAAAATAAAATAAAGTGCAGCAAGGTATTTCGGGGTTTTTGGAAAAATAGATCTAAAAATAAAAGCGAATAAAAATAGATCTCAAAGGCAAATATAATAAAGAAGAGACCCGAGGGCCGTAGATTTCACTAGTGGCTTCTCTCGAGAAAAATAGCATACGGAGGGTAAACAAATTACTGTTGGGAAATTGATAGAACTTCAAATAATCATGATGATATACAGGCAATGATCATTATATAGGCATCACGTCCAAGATTAGTAGACCGACTCCTGCCTGCATCTACTACTATTACTCCACACATCGACCGCTATCCAGCATGCATCTAGTGTACTAAGTTCATGGAGAAACAGAGTAATGCAATAAGAACGATGACATGATGTAGACAAGATCTATTTATGTAGAAATAGACCCCATGTTGTTATTCTTAATGGCAATGATACATACGTGTCGGTTCCCCTTCTGTCACTGGGATCAAGCGCCGTAAGATCGAACCCATCACAAAGCACCTCTTCCCATGGCAAGAAAAATCGATCTAGTTGGCCTAACTAAACCAAAGATTCGAAGAAGAAATACGAAGCTATAAGTAATCATGCATATAAGAGATCAAAAGACTCACATAACTTTCATGGATAAAAACATAGATCTGATCATAAACTCAAAGTTCATCGGATCCCAACAAACACACCGCAAAAAGAGTTACATCAAATAGATCTCCAAGAGACCATTGTATTGAGAATCAAAAGAGAGAGAGGAAGCCATCTAGCTACTAACTACGGACCCGTAGGTCTACAATGAACTACTCACGCATCATCGGAGAGGCACAAATGAGGATGACGAACCCCTCCATGATGGTGTCTAGATTGGATCTGGTGGTTCTGGAACTTGCGGCGGCTGGAATTGATTTTCGTCGACTCTCCTAGGGTTTCTGGAATATTGGGGTATTTATATAGCAAAGAGGCGGTGCGGGAGGCCACCGAAGTGGGCACAACCCACCAGGGCATGCCTGGGCCTCCAGGCACGCCCAGGTGGGTTGTGCCCCCCTCGGGGCACCCCTCTAGTACTTCTTCGGCCCATCTTGTGTCTTCTTGTCCAGAAAAATTCTCCAAAAAGTTTCGCTGCGTTTGGACTCCGTTTGGTATTGATTTTCTGCGAAGTAAAAAATAAGCAAAAAACAGCAACTGGCACTGGGCACTATGTCAATAGGTTAGTCCCAAAAAATGATATAAAATTGCTATAAAATGATTGTAAAACAACCAAGAATGATAATATAACAGCATTAAACAATAAAAAATTATAAAATGATTGTAAAACATCCAAGATGTATCACCTCCCCGTAGGGCTTCTGGCCTCCTCTCCAAGTCTCGTGGGTTTCTTCTGGTCCAAGAAAAAATCACCGTAAAGTTTTATTCCGTTTGGAATCCGTTTGATATTCCTTTTCTGTAAAAGTCAAAAACAAGGAAAAACAGAAAATGGCACTGGGCTCTAGTTTAATAAGTTAGTCCCAATAATAATATAAAATAGCATATTAATGCATATAAAACATCCACAACAGATAATATAATAGCATGGAATAATCAAAAATTATAGATACGTTGGAGACGTATCACGAGTTCATCTCCGAGGCTCTTCATCTTGGCGATGAACGCATTGCTTGACATGTTTCCCTTCTTGGTGTTGGAGATGGCTATCCTCAGATTGGTTATCCGAGATTTAGACTGCGCAGCGAACAAGGTAGTAAGAGCAATCCAAAGATCATGGGTACTCTCCTTACCGATGACTAGTGCGAGGATCACCTGGGTCAGCAAACTGAGCAAGTAGCTCAGGACCTGCTGGTCCTTTGACAACCACGGGCCATATAGAGGATTTGTCTCTATGGCCGTGTTCTTGTCCGCCTTGGTGAATTCCGCAGTTTTCGGCGGTCTGGCGTCGCTGCCGTCAAGGAGGCCGGTCACTTGCGCTCCATGTAGTGCCGGCATTACTTGCACCTTCCAGAGGAGGTAGTTCCCGCTCGCAAGCTTTTCTATTGGTGGTGCGCCGAGGATGAGGACGACGGCACTTGAACTAGCAGCCATGGCGATGGTAGGGTTGGGTTTCTGTTTTTGCTAGATGGAAGGGAAGAGGCTAGCTCTGTATACCATGTAAGATTGATCTCGTGGAAGCGTTCCTACTCCTCCGTAGAGGAGCCGCGTGAGGTTTTATTGATCGATGACAGAAGCGCTGTCGTGGCTTACAAGCAATGCCCGATCGCTAACGATACAGGCAGTTATAGAAGATAGTACGAGATGTTTAAAGGAGGGGATAGATCAGGAGTTGAGATCACATGTGTACATGACTCTAGTTCTAACAATGTGGGCCCAAATGATCAGTGTGAGAAGCAAATAATCCTGGTTGGGATCCTCCTTTTCCCGGTGCAACAAACGGGTCTGCCGCAAATATTGGCCGGGATCGATAAATACAGGGTGCCAGTTTTAGGAATTTTAAGGTGAGTGCTTAATTCAGACTTTGAGTAGGAATTCAAGGTTTATTTAAGACTTTTTCTAGAAATCAGTGTATAATATCTTGCTAATAACGTAATTTAAGGGGCGACACTATTTTGTATAGCGTGTTATTTATATCCTTGATTAAAACACGACAAATCAACCATGTGTACAATTTGTACCTCATTTTTGGTGAACTATTGATCGCAATTTTTTGTAAAATTACAGAGATCAAAAGTTAGTATGAAATTATACCTTTTCAAAAATGAAAGGATAAGTGAATGCATCATTTGCTCAAGAGATTTTTCACGACATCATACTACCCGAAATACTGTGTAGTAGCGCACCAACCTGTGGTTGGATGGTTAGGATGATATTTGTATCCCCAGCCCACTAGAGTTTAAGTCCTATCGGTTCTTGCATTTTATTAGATCTCCAGAAGGTGCTCATAAAGGTAGGGTGTGCGTGTGAACGTTCATAGAGGTGAGTATATACTTATGTATGTGAGCGACTTCAATTGTCTTGTGTTCAAAAAAATAGTGTGTGGTATTTAGTTAATTCAACAGTTAATATACGTTGTCGTCCGTCTCTCCTTCCTTCATCTTTCCTCCAAAGGAAAGGCAGCTAGGGTTTCTGCCTCTCGTCGGCGCCGCCGCCGATCTGCCACGTCTCCTGTGGCCTTAGGGCCATGGGTGCGCGCTTGATCCCGGCCTTTGCTGGCGGAAGGGCTTCATTTTTAGGTGCTTCTTCAAGTTTTGTTAGGGTTTGTGCCCTGCTTAGAAAGACAAGACGGCGGCGGATCCCTATAGATGGAATAAGCATCCTCCCGCCTAGCCCCCCTGCCCCGGTGGTGCATCTAGCATCGTCGGAGGGCATGTGAAGGTGTGTTTTTGGCGGATCTCGCATGATTCGGTCGGTGGTTGTCTTTAGTGGATCTGCTCGGATCTGGTATTTGTTCATCTTTATTCATGTGTCTTCAGGTTGGATCCTTAGGATTTAAACTTCTCTTGATCGACGGTGGTTGTTGTTCTTGTGCATTGGTCATATGGGGTTAAAGATCGACGACTTCCCGACTATCTACTACAATAATTTGTTCCCAGTTCGGGCGAGAGAGAGATAATGACAGTGGCGCACCTTCTTCTTGCTTTAGTGCGTGTTGTCATCGCTAAGTAGTCTATGATCTGGACGTACTTTTTGTTATTTCTGATGTTCGCTGTACTGTTATGATTGAAGATGAATAGATCGAAAGTTTTCCCAAAAAAAATCCAGCGGTTAATATGGATCCATCAAAGTTTTTCTCTAGGATATATTGCTAATTTACTAATAGTTTTTTAGTTTTAATCATAATGATTAATCTAATTAACTAAATAAATCCCATCGCACCTGATGCCGCGTGCGTGTCTTTCGACCAGATAGGATCAGCGGGCCGGTTTGCGTGCGTTTCGCTTGCATCTCCGGCCGGCGGAACCGATGTGTGCATGTAGTGTGTACGTGTTTGTCCCTCGAATCCATCCACCGGCCAGCTTGCTTTCTATATGTACGTGCCAGGTTTTTCAAGATCAGTCAACCTGCTTGCCCTTATCGTCTCCGCCCAGTATTTGTGTCTCGCTTGGTACGTGCGTTCTATGGCAGAAAGAAATTTCCTCGATGAGTCGGGACCCTGCGCCAACATAGTATGCTTTAGCCCGACAGTTCGCAGCTGACATGGATGCCCTTTTTGGCTGGCCGGGCATGGACGATGGCAACTAAGAGGAACCCTTTTTCATGGAGGCGTTGGGCCTCGTTCAGGCGATGAACGTAGACGCCTGGAGATTGGCCATGGCGGGGAGGAAACTTGCATGCGTGAACCTGCCTACAAGATTTATAAATAGAGGGTACTACCTAAAATGCCCCTAATTAATCAATAGTATTGGCTAATCCAGGCCCTCCAATCACAAAAATGAACGGTCCCAATAGACTTAGGGCGCGTTTGGTTACCTGCATCGTTTTTGGACACTTTGCATACTTGTTCCAACTGGGCCTGGCTGATCATATGCGGGTAAAAAAACAACATCTGCATGTTGATTGGTTGCCTGCATTGCATCAAGGCCAAGATGGTTGCAAATTGTTTGGTTGCCTGTGTTTGTGCTTTAGGTGTGAGCAGATGCAAAGCACAGCTGTTTGGTTGTGTGCAAGTACTTGATCTGCTCACCCCTTTCAAATGTGATGGAGTTACCACCCATTTGACAGCACACAACATACTATGATCAACCGCAGCATAAAAACAACAAGAACAAGCAAAGAACAGGCAGATCATAAGCTACTAGGCATAAGTTTAAAACAGCAGGGCATCCCATGCCCCTGCTGGACCCCAGGGTGGTGCTCCCTGGGCAACATATGAACATGTTGACAGTAAAAGAGACGATCGGGCTTCAGTTCAAACCTATACTACTTAAGTTGAGAGTACTACGCATGGTTCAGAGTACTACGCATGGTTCAGACTAGACAGACGAACTAGAGGGCCTGAGTGATGTCGCCGACACAGCTGTGCCTCGTGCACCAGACGATGCAGATGTTGGAGCTGTTGGGGTTGTAGATCTGCACCTTGAGCCCCAGGTCGGAGAGCTTGAAGACGACAAGGTCGTCGGGGACGATCTTGTGCCGGCCGCAGAAGTACTCCCAGCCGCGCCCCAGCACCATGTGCCCCTTGAACATCTGCACCTGGACCCAAAACTCACACCACTTATTGGCGGAGAGGCTCACGACGCGAGGAAAGGCCACTGACCAGCCATTGCTTCATCATCGGCCTGAACTTACGCGGGATGATGAGCATGGCGATGTCCTCCTGGTCAGCGCTCTGCACATAGAACCTGATAGGTTCCTGTGCACCCCCTTCGTGCTCCGTCCCCGGCCTCCTGCCAGCGCCCAGCGGCATCCTCATGAACTCCACCCTGCCAGGGAGCACCACCCTCTTCAGCCACCGGTTGGTGGGGATGAGGTCCTCCGCCCCCTCTGCGCCAGCGACGACCTGTGCACCACCGCCGGCTCTGTCTTACTCCGTCTTCATTATCTTGTCAGCAAGATGGCCATTAGTTAGCAACACATATGACACATGATCAAAGCTAACAAGTAGAACATGATGTATGCTCACTGAACACTGCTTACAATGATCATTACTAAGTACTAACACATTATCAGTGCTACTCTGATCAGTGGTTACAGTTCCCAGTGCTAACACTAATCAGATGAAGCCACCGCTCACATGTCCTACTTGCACCTACTATTTTTGGCATTCAGATATGTCCTACTTGCATGCCACATGCACTCACGTGCCCTAGCAACAAGAGCAACATAACAACAACAGCAAGAAGAGTAGCATCAACTACAACAGCAAAAAGAGTAGCATGAACAACATCAGTAAGAACTAACAACAGTAGCATATAAACTAGTAGTAGCATCAAGAACACACAATGTGGCACTACAAACTAACAATTTGGCCGTAGAAAGTAACAATGTGGCACTAAAACGATGCAAGCTACCACTACATTATGAACAATCTAGGCATGTGGGATGAACAAAGTAAGCATGCACTCTTTTTCATCCCCAAAACAGTGGATTATCATCAATACCGGTCGAATCTAGTAGAATCCAGTCGAATCGGATCGAATCGGGTCAAATGTACGAGCCACAATCTAATCTAGCACACTATGAACTACCCTAAGAACCCTAACTAAGAAGCAGAGGGGTATTTGAGAGCATAAAGTGGGGGTTGCCGGTGTAGCGTACGCCGGCGGTGGTGAAAACCCCGGCGGGAAGAGGGGTGCTGCCACTGCCGATGAAGAGGACCCGGCCATTCCCAAGGCCGCGGCCGTGCACCTCAGCCTGCACCGGCTTGAAGATGACGCCGGCATCCTGGAGCTCCCCTTCCCTTGCACCGGACACAGTGGAGAAACCCTCTTATGGGGGTAGCCTGCAAAGGACGTCGCCGGCGGGTATTGGACCCCCACGATGTTCAAGGAGATGGAGAGGACCATTGTCTCCGGTGGCAGAGCCGGAGCGACCGGCGCCGGCGCTGCATTGGCCCGGGACGGCGGCATGGTGCAGAAAGGGGAGGGAGCTCGCAGTGCCGCCGCCGGATCTATTCCGGTCGCGGAGAGGCCGGCAACCCACCTCTCTTGGATGGGATTGCTACCGGCGATGACCGGAGTGTGTGGGGCGTGGTGAGACGGCAGCGTGGCCATCGGAGAAACCGAACGGGCGGTTGTCGGTGTCAAAACCGGCCGATCTCGGGTAGGGTGTCCCGAACTGTGCGTCTGAGGATCGAAGGTAACAAGGGGCAAAGGGAACACGATGTTTACCCAGGTTTGGGCCCTCTTAATGGAGGTAAAACCCTACGTCCTGATTGATTGTATTTGATGAGTATGGGGGTTACAAGAGTTGATCTACCTCGAGATCGTAATGGCTAAACCCTAGCTGTCTAGCCTATGAAAATTCTGATCCCCTCCATGGGCCAAACACTCCGGTTTATATAGGCACCGGAGGGTGCTAGGGTTGTACAGAGTCGGTTTACAGAGGAAGGAAACTATACATCCAGACGCCAAACTTGCCATCCACGCAAAGGAGAGTCCCACCCGGACACGAGGAAAGGTTTTCTGCCTTGTATCTTCACGGCCCATCAGTCCGGCCCATGTCACATAGCCCGGCCACCCGAGGACCCCGTAATCCAGGACTCCCTCAGTAGCCCCTGAACCAGTCTTCAATGGCGATATGTTCGGCGCGCATATTGTCTTCGGCATTGCAAGGCGGGTTCCTCCTCTGAATACTCCAAAGCAATGTTCTGAATAAAAGAACTGTATTCGGCTCTGCATGACAGTCACAACTCTCAACCATGAAGGTAAAATACTTAGTCAAAGTAATGTCCATCAACTGACAACTTTTTCGGTGAAACGTCACATCTAGCCTCTTTATCATTTCGAACCGTTTTTCGACCTCCCGCTTCGCGTTTCGAGTCACGGCCTCTATTGACACGCCTCGTCAAAGAGGAGATCATGTCCATTTATTGCGGGATCCTCATCAATACGGGTTTAGGTAATCCAACCGTGCCATTCGCACGAACCCTTGGGAACAGGCGAGTTTTAAGGCTTGAGGGGCGGGCGCTTGATATTCATTGCCTATATAAGCGGATAAAGATCCTTTTTTTTCTCCCCACGCCTTCTTCCTTCTCCTGTTTTTCCATCCTCAAGCTCCAGCGTCCAAGCTTCAATCTTTCCCACCGCCGCCAACCTCTCCAGTCATGTCCGGATCTGGCTCGAAGGGCAAGTGGGAGGCCTCCTCCGTCACGGAGAAGGACATCAAGAAGCTCTGGGGGGGCGGGATATCTGTCCGCGGGGATCGCGCACAGGCTCCCTGCCAAGGATCAAGTCATACCCACTCCGGAGCCCGGCGAAAGGGTTGTATTTATCCCCCCTTTCCTCCGCGGACTAGGGTTTCCCCTCCACCCCTTTGTCCGTGGCCTCATGTTCTACTACGGGCTAGATTTCCATGACCTAGCCCCAAATTCTTTCCTCCACATCTCGGCGTTTATCGTCGTGTGCGAGGCGCTACTCCGCATCCCCTCACACTTCGGCCTATGGCTAAAAGTCTTCAATGTGAAGCCGAAGGTGCTCGACGGGCAACATGCGGAGTGCGGCGGCGCCATGGTGAGCAAGCTCGCCAACACCACCTGACCTAAAGGGGCCTTCGTGGAGACCGTCAAGATGTGGCAGCAGGAGTGGTTCTATATCACCGAACCTCGCGGCGCCAGGTGGGCGGCCACTCCTGAGTTCCGATCCGGACCCCCTATGCAGCTCGCGTCATGGACCAACAAGGGTCTGGACTGGGGGTCGACCGCGGACGTGATGATGCTACAAAAGCGCATCAAAAATATGATAAGCAAGAATACCAGTCTCACTGACGTGATTCAGGTGATGCTCTGCCGCCGGATCCTCCCCTGCCAACTCCGGCCTCTCCATATGTGGGAGTTCAATCCGGAATGTCCGCGGACCCTGCAGTGTTTCTTCGGCACAACGCACGAAGAGATCTGGAAGCTGCTCTTTAAAACCCAGAAGACGTGGCCGAAGAAGACCGAAGACATCGGTCTTGACATTGAGAATCCGGCCACACCGGTAAGTATTTTAGTTCTGAACACAATTTTTGGTAAATAAATCAAAGGTTATACTGAGATTTTCAATCTCTCATTCAGGGCTGGACAGCAAAGGCGGAGCGGATCAAGTGTCCGGCTCCACTACCTGAAGACCCAGCCAATGCTCTGCTAACAAGGATGCTGGTTCCGGTGCCGTATCAGGCGCCGGAGAAGAAGGCCTAGAAGAAGGGCAAGGAGGCCAAGGGCGGCCTGCGCCGTAAGGGTACTTCGGACGCAGTGTCCGGAGAAACCAAAGCCCACTCCTCCCATGAGGGGGATGAAGATGAAGAGGAGGAGGAGGCGGAAAGTGGTTCTCCCTTAAAGGGGGGAAAGAAGAAAAGGGCCGCCTCCGCAGACCTGGAGGAGGGGGCGTCCAAGAGGCAGAAGATAACACTCTCGGATGGTTCGGATACGGATGCCGAACACACCCCCAAGAGGCGCCCCAGGGAAAAACCCCTGGCCGAATCGTAAGTGTCAAAAAGGATACTTAGCAAATCTTCGGTCTGTTATGGTTATAATATAGCATATCATATTGTGTGTTTCAGCCCAGCCCGCGACCTCCCCCAACCATCGCCGTCCGAAGGGAGTTCTCTACCGCCCGAGATGGCAGAGAGCGAGACGCCACCGCGAGCCCCTTCACCAATCACCATGGATGACACCGAGGTGTTGTCCCGAAGGACCTCTCCTGGCCACAGAGGGGCGAGCGAGGCTGCCGAGAAGGCGCCTGAGTATAATACCTCGGCTGCCGAAGACATGGAGGGGGCGACCCCCACACTACTAGGAAAAGGCTTATTAGTGGCGCACCTGTTTTGGCCATTAATGGCGCACTACAGGTGCGCCACTATCATCACGCCACTAGTAACATATACTAATGGCGCACCCCTGGTGCGCCATTAGTATACCAGACTATAGTGGCGCACCAGGCAGTGTGCCATTAGTAAGTCACACGGTGCGCCATTAGTATGCCTCCCAGGGGGCCATATTTACATTGTGCTCTGGGTTACTAATGGCGCACTAACAGATAATGCGCCACTAGTATTTTTATAGCAGTGCGCCACTAATGTGCTGTATGGTGCGCCACTAGTATGAATATTAGGAATATTTTTTTTTCTTTTCTGATATTTGCACAGATTACAAAATATATTACTGCACAGAATATAGACAGCAAGACATATAAACAGCAGATTCATCGAATACAATAGAAGATTAGTCTCCGAATACAATAGAAGATTAGTCTCCGACACAGCTCATCGATGCTCCATCGTCGTCAGCTCCGGCATCTTCATCTTCATGATCATGCCCTTCGTCTTGATCTTCCTCATCATCATGTCCGGCATCTTCTACATGATGACTGTGTACTGCATCACCGTCGTGATCATGTCCTGGAGATTCTTCGTCTTCTCGCCCGCCCTCGCCGCCGCGGTTGTCTTGCTGCCCTTCCTCATTTCTTGCCCGGCCCCCATGGACGACTTCATAGTTATCTTCATCACCTTGCCACCGATAGCCATCCATGAAACCACGCAAGAGCAGGTGGTCCCTCACCTGTCCGGAATCCGGGTCCGTAATAAGGCTCTTCAGCTTGCATCTTCGACACGTACATCTTATCTCCGTCTCGTTCTTTTGAAGCATCTCGGCCTTCGCGGAGCTCAAAAACCTATTCACGATGCCTTCGGTCATCGTGCGGACCATGGTCGCCTGCGGGGTAGAGCAAAACGATATTTTAGAACCAAGAAAAAATTTGGCATGACTTTGCCTAAAAATAAGACCAAAAAGAATGCATAGTGCCAAATTCTCGCCGAAACGGAAATGAATCAACATTTCGGCAAAATATTGGCAACTATCGCATTTCAAATACCGGTACCTGCAAACACAAACATATGCAACACCACAAACATACGTAGATCTAGGCCATAAAAAGTGCATGTGCACGTTGTTGAAGGGAGAAAAAAGTAGATCTACAACATAATTAAAGAAAGCTATCCTCTTACTTACCTATCAAAAAAAGGTAATTTAACCACTTAATTTGGGTGAATCTATGGTGCAAATGAGGTGAGGAGGAGGAGGCAGCTGAGACAAGCTTGGAGGAGGAGGTGGAGAGAATGAAGTGGGGAAAGTGAGTGTGGTCGGTGGCTGTCCAAAATATCTAGCTGGTCTCAGGTTACTAATGGCGCACCACCTAAAAATGCGCCATTAATAACCCTGGTTACTAATGACGCACCAGTTAGGGTGCGCCATTACTAGTTTTGCAAAATATATATATATATATATATATATATATATATATATATATATATATATATATATATATATATATATAATATATAATTGTTAGTAGTGGCGCACCGTAGTTGTGGTGCGCCATTACTAGTTTGAACTAGTAATGGCGCACTTCACACAGGTGCGCCATTACTAGTTTTGAAAAAAAAATAAAAAAAAAATTGTTATTAGTGACGCACGGAGCGTGTGGTGCGCCATTAATAGTTAAAACTAGTAATGGCGCGCTGTGCCCTGATGCGCCATTAATAGTTTTGGAAAAATAAAATAAAATAAAATTTGCTAGTAATGGCGCACCGTGTGTCTGGTGCGCCATTAGTAATGAGGACACTAATAGCGCACCTGTATCTGGAGCAGTGGCGCACCACATACATGGTGCGCCATTAATGTCCATATCAGCTATAGCCCTTTTCCTAGTAGTGCCATGGCGACCGACGGCGGGGGTCCTGAACAATCGGGCCCCCAGCCGGACATCATTCCGGATACCAATGTGGCCCCGGAGTTAGGCGAACAGCCCCCTTCGAAGGAGGGTGGAGCATCAGCCCCGATCGCGGCCTCCACTAATCCGGAGGCGCCGAATACCTTGGTGGACGCACTACGATGTGCTGCCATCGTGGAGGAGCACCGCACCCTGATGGGTGCGGTGTTTGAGAAGATTCAGTCCGCCAAGAGGGGGCTGAACGAAGCCTTCACCAGCCTGCTAACAGGCTTCGAGGTATGCGACATAATGCTCTAGACGCTTTTTATAAAGGGACAGACCTGTGCATAGATAGTAGCCCCTGAGACTCTGTCTGGTTTTGAAAAAGCCGGACAGAGGATCATATAGTATTCGGAAGAGGTGACGTACTTTTATATTGTATGACAGGCTTCCATGTTGGCGGCAACCGCCCAGGCCGCTAAAGTTTCCGATCTCAAGAGGAGGCTGCAGCTGGTTTATGATGATATCGACCGCACGAACAAACTATTCATTAAGTCTAAATGTAATTTATTAAAAAAATTGGTTTCCGAAACGTTCAGGAGTTCAAAAAATGTTTGTGATTTAAAAAAATGTTCGTGAATTCAATGTTCCCGAACTCAGACAGAGTTGTCACGGACTCAAAAAATGTTCGCCGATACAAAACAATTTCGGGAATTAAAAGCTTGTTCGTGAATTAAAAGTGTTCACAATTTTGAGAAATACCCATGGTTTTCGTAAATTTTTGTGAATTTAAAAAATGATCACGATTTTTCAGAAGTGTTGTGACTTCAAATAATGTTCAAGAATTTGAAATGCATTCATATAATCAAAAACTGTTTGCAATTTAAAAAATGTTCGCGTGTTCACGATGTCGAAAAATGTCTGCGGTTTCCAAAAATTGTCATGAAGTACAAAATGTTCAAGAATACAAAAATTGTTTTTGGTTTTATAAACTGTTCATGAATTCGAAAACTCTTTGCGAATTCAAAAAAGTTCAAGTTCCAAAAAGTATTTTTTAATACAAAGAATGTTCACAAATTCAAAAAATATGTTCACATTTAAAAAAATATCCATGATTTCTAAAAAAATTGTTAATTTAAAAACTGGTTACGAATTACAAATTTCATAATTTCTAAAAATGACCATGAATTCATGAAATGTTCAGTACTTAAAAATTATTGATGATTTCTTAAAAAAATCAGAAAATTTTGAAAAATTATTTGCTATTCTCGTAACCTATCACAAACTGAAAAAAATGATAATGGATTTAAAAAATGAAAAACGAAAATGAAAGCAATGAAATAAAAAAACATAGACATAAAAGGAATGGAAAACAAAAACAAAAATATAAAATAACCAGAAGAAACCGATAGGAAAACTCACAGGGAAAAAAAGCTGGTTTAGGAATGTCCTAAAACCTTCCCAAAACCGAATGGTGTGGATAACCCAAAACAATTCCACCCGAATAAAGTGGGCCGGCCAAGAAAAGAGTGGACGTGACGTAGGGGGTATGCATCTGTTGTCTATCCATCGACCTACACGCTAAATAGGGACCGCGTGCGAATGAGTGGATTGAGGAAAAGAACAGTGTACATGGCCCATGAGCCAGATGATTTTTTTCTCTTGCTCTCTCTTTTTCTCGTAAAAAAACTAGGGGCATTCTCTGCAATAAAATGAATCCAGGTTTGGGCACTTTTTTCTGAAAGAGGGTGACTTTTATTGACTCAAAATATAACAACATGGGCATACAAACATAAATGGGCACACACCCAGACTCTGTATGAGTAGGATGCACACAGCCATCATCAACACACATGAATGATCAGATTCGCAAAAATGAAAGTCATACAAGACCAAAGCTATGCCTAGACGGAGGAAAATAGGGCACCTAGGCTCTTCTCAGCAACCGACTTTGAAAGGGCAATAGAGGAGGAGAGACACGAAATGGACCATAAGCAAATGCGGGTGGTCGTATGTTGCATAAGCAGACCACCCCTACCCCGTCCTTTTGCACTTCCAAGCTTCTTTATCATGTGCGTCCAGAACATGGCCTTGGTCAATATCATCAGCCACCACATCATCCTCAATCGTCACATACCAGCAATACTAAACCCTAAGATCCAGATTTGAAGAATGCAACATGGAAGAACAAACTTAACTTGGGTTGGGAAAGGGTGGAATAGCTTCTGATCAAAGATCTTAAATATATTCTTCAAAGCGCCTAATGTCGTCTCAACTGTAACTTTAAGACTAGAGTGTCCGAGATTGAACAATTTCATGACAGACTTAGAAAAGCTCCTTGCAGAGAACTCATAAAGATGGTAGCTGATTTTCCTGAATGGTGGAAGAACCCCAAGCCGACATGCATATCCAATCACAAACAAGCTTGCTTCCCTGCCACGTTGCTTGCATATCCAATCTTGCTTCCCTGCCACGTTGCTTGCAAACAATAGAGATTGTATTATTTCCAAGATCACTGGACTAGATCACGAGCGTTTCTTCGTTCCATTTCTTTTTACTTTCAAAAACGCAGACGCAGCACGCACACGCACACGCACACGCAATGATCCTGAAGAAAACGCTCATCCAGCACTCGGTGTGTTGCAGGAGCAGTTGAGTTGGATTAACACATCACTTAATTATGATCATTATGATCGATCGAGACGGCAGTGGTGATGCGGTGGCTAATTAACCAATTAAGGGAAGGAGGGGAGGAGGCAAAAGGAGCTACACGGATGCAAATAATTCATGCATGCCCCATCGATCATGCACGGTTTTAACCAACTCATGAAAAAGAACTTATTTGGCTAAGAAGATTGGAAGATGGTACAAAAATATATTTATCGGGCCTTTCGTTCCGGCAGTAACGATGTAGCTTCTAGCTTTGACTGCGCACTCTTAAGGTGCTCGCACTCCCAGCTTGGATCACCGATATGTGCTTCGATGTAACGGGTTGCTAAAATGTGGTGTGATGTACTTATTTTATATAATTTGATGTGAAACATTGGCACCAAAGTAGATAGAAGTGAGGCAAAAAAAAACCTAAAGTATGAAAGGAAAAGGGAGGTAACCGGAGTCCATCGCAATGCCAAATGAAGCCTTAGTAACATGAATGTGAGAATGAACCACAGAGTAAAGAGTAATGAGCGTATAACAACAAATGAACCAACCAAAAACAAACCCGTGCCATAGTTGGATCAAGATGCACAAATCAAAATAATTGGATCGTAACCAGCAAGCAAGCTAGGCTGCTTGTGCATGTGATTCCATATGTACTTACTCCAGCTGGCCCTAGTATATAGCAACAAAACTACCACATTACAGGTTATGTCTACAAAAAACTACCACTATTTTAAATCTTCTAAAAAGCTACCACAAAATTAGTTCGCTGTTTCAAAAAACACTAGTGACTGAAGCGTTAAGTTTTAACCGCGATTATGACAACGCAGGCCCACCCGTCAGGTCTGATGTGGTATAACACCCTTAGCTTTGACTATAATGTGGACCGTTATGACAAGTGGATCCCACATGTCCGTCCCTGTATTTTTTTCCAAAAAAGCAATCAGGCACCTATATTTTTTTTCCAAAAAAGCAATCGGGTCCCCATATTTTTTCCAAAAAATCAAACACAGTCTAGTCCTGCTTTGCCCGCCGCCGATGAGCTCGTGAGGCGCTCGTCCACGTCGTCGCGTCGGAACACCAGCTCGTCACCTAGGAGCACCGACGAGGAGGAAGGCAGCTCCTACACGTGTCTGGCGACAGTAGGAGGGGGCTAACCATGGCATGCAGGGCGGGTGCCCATGGCGTGCGGCAGCGTCTGCCGATGGCCATGGCGCAGGCGACTGTTGACTATGGGTCACGGCAGCGGCTGCTGCACATGGCGCGCGGCGGCGGCTGCCCACAGCCATGGCCCGTGTGACGGTGACCCCAAGCGGCGACTGCGATGCGGCAGAGCTCCAAGGGCTGCTGCGCTATGGGAATACGCGGCGACCGACCATGGCCTTGGCTTTGCCAGACGTGGGGCTGGGCGGTGGCAGCCGTGGGTGTGCTGCAGGGCGCGCCGGCCTTGGTGCTGGCCGTCCGTGGCGGCATCGGCCGTGGCTGCGCCGGCTCTGGCTTGAGACTCGGGAGAGAGATAATGTAAAGAGAGAAGAAAGTGAAGCGGAAGAAGAGAGGGCTTACAGGTGGGTCCCACATGTAAGTTAGCGGTCAAACAAATAGTCAACAAATGGTTTGTTTAGGGGCAGGCCCGACCTGTCATAAACTGGATCAATTTTTAATCACATGGTCATTTGGGCTTTTTGGAACAGTGTACCAATTTTGTGGTAGCTTTTTAAAAGATTAAAAAAAATGACATTTTTTGTAGACATTGCCTGTAATGTGGTTGTTTTTTGCTATATACTCTGTTACGACAAAAGAGAGTGAGATCGGGTGGAACGTGAAGGCACAATTATCATTTATACACACGCGCATGAGATCGATCAGCCAACTGCAATCGCCAAGGAATATGGATCTTGGAATTGGAATTTGGATCACACATGTCCACTATACAAATGAATGGGTCGTCATTCTCAGCTCACCAGCTATATATGCTTGTTTTATACCTATCTATCACGGACGGTCCTTTCATTATTATTATTTTAAACACCACGTACGTTCGTACATGAATCAACCAAAATATCAGTGACCCGTTGATCGCGCGAGAACAATCGTTGGATCGATGCAAATAATTCATATCGATTCGAGACGTGATAGAGATGCAAATAAGTAACGGGATTGCTAGTCTCATTCACTTTCATAGCCATTAGATCGAACTGTGCTGAGATTTGTGCTGGTGTGTTTGGCGATAGACTTTTTTTTAACTTTGTTTGACGATAGACTTTGTCTAGCGAAGCGGGCGTGCAGCCTGTTTCTTTTTTATCGTTTGGTTCCTACTTTTTGGGTTGTGTCGTTTCCTTCTGGGCTTTCATTGTCCGGGCTGAAATGCTTTGTTTTCTCCGCGTGCAGATTAAAGCGAGAAGAGAAGTCGACCTGGTCATTCCTGCCATCCAGTCATGAGAGAACATTTCCTTTTATTTGTGTGTTCTATTTCTTGTTTCTTATGTTTTTCTCATTTATTTATTTTTTGTTCTTCATTCTTGAATTTTTTTTCCTTCTTTAGTTGTTCTTCAATTTTGTTTCCTGCTTTTTTTTAGCCCTGACCGTAGAACAATCGTTCTACGGTATTTTCATTAATAAAAGTAAAATTTTACAAAGTACAAATATATTACAAAAGTGCATAGGCATCTCCGCCTATCCCAGTTCTAGGAAACAAAAGTGATGCCATTATAAAACCAAGTCAGACCATTCTTTTATCTTGCTTGCCTTTCCTTCTTTTGCCCGGAGTTGAACAGCCCATAGTCCTTCCTCCAAGTAAAATCTCCATGTATCTGTATTGGGAGGTGCTGATCTGAAGATCTTATCATTTCTCACTTACCAGATGCTCCAGCAACTCATAATGATGATGTGCAGTGCAAAGTCTTTTGGTAGCTGATTGGCAATGAGAAGGAATTCATCAAAAGTAGAGATGCCTCTAGTTCTTCCTGGTGCTATAATATCCCAACATGATAGTGCAAATGGACAATTCCAGAACAAATGGATCAAAGTTTCATCCACAGCATCAGAACATAATGCACGGTGATAGTCTGGGAGGTACAAACTCCTTTCGTGAAGCATATTTCTGGTGTTGAGTCTGTCGTGCAGTAGCAGCCAGCAAAAAATCTTGTGTCTCAGCCTACATGAAGTACCCCAGAGGTTTTTGAAGATACCAGGGGCTGTGTAGGTTCCCATGATGCGCTTGTACATTTTCATAGAGGAATAATTCCCTGAAGACCAATGATACTTCCAAATGTCCTTGTTGTCAGTAGTATCTCTACTGTCTATCATCTCTTGCACCCTGTTATATTGCTGAAAAGCTTGCAGTGAAAGGGGTCTTTGGAAAAGAGTGCTAAAATCCTCCTGATTAATCATGTTCTGTAGTGCTATATCCTTGTTGATTACAAAGGAGAACAGTTCTGGAAATCTACTTTGCAGAGGTTGTCCAGCCCAATTATCTGACCAAAAGAGGGTAGTGTCTCCAATTCCAGCTTGACAGATGGCATGGGTTTTGTACAATGGAAGGAGCTTCAGAAAGGGTGTTCCACCAGAAAGAGCCCACTAGCTTGTCTCCAGGAGGGGCATTTTGGTAGTAAGTTTCCCAGATGATGTGCACCCATGGAGTGTCTGTTTTATTCATAAACTTGTGGTGAAATTTCATCAGAAGAGCTTTATTGTGTACTGAAATATCAAGAATGCCTAATCCACCCTGAGATTTTGGCTTGCAAACTGTATCCCAAGCAACCAAGGCTGACCCAGTTTCTAAGGTACCATATTTTCTCCAGAAGCAGTTCCTCAAATAGCCACCAATCTGATTAACCACAGCTTTGGGTAACATCAAGGAGCACATAAAAAATATGGGCATGCTGGAGAAAACTGATTTGATCAAAGTAAGTTTGTCACCAGTGGATAACAAGGTGGAGCAGCTTAAGAGTCTACTTTCAATTCTCTTCAGCATGGGCGTAAAGTCCACAATTCTAGGCTTGTTGATACTTAGTGGCAAACCCAGATAAGTATGAGGCAGAGTACCAATTCTGCATCCAAGGATAGCAGAGAGAGCAATCATCTTATCAGGTGGAGTGTTGATGGGGATCATGATGGATTTAGCATAATTTACTTTAAGTCCAGTATAGGTTGCATAGTGAAGGAGGAGATTCTTGATTTGGTTTAGTTGCCCACTGTCCGCATTAGCCACAAGAACTGGGTCATCAGTATATTGAATGATTGGGTAATATGGGCATGATGTATGATTGATGGGGGAGCTGATCAAGGAGTGATGCATGGCCTCATTGAACATGGATTGGAGCAGATCAGCTGGCAGGACAAAAATGAGGGGGGAGAGTGGGTCCCCATGTCTGACCCCTTTCTTGCAGAGAAATTGTTTGCCTGGAATGCCATTCAGAAGAATTGAGGAAAACCCAGTACCATAAATCATCCTGATCCAATTAATCCACTTGGTACCAAAACCCTTAGTTTGTAGAATTTCAATAATTGTATCATGGTTTATCATGTCAAAAGCTTTTTCAAAATATAATTTGAGCAAGATAATCTCTTTTTTGGAATGATGGCATTGGTGAATATATTCATAAGACGAAGCAAGGCAGTCCTGGATACATCTGTTGTTGAGAAAGCCATACTGATTTTTGTGAACCAGTTTCAAGATAACCTTTTGAAGCCTGTTTTCTTGCAGTTTGGTAATGATTTTGAGAGTGCAGTTGAGTAGGGAAATGGGTCTGAATTCTGCAGGAGTGGATGCTGATTCTGTTTTAGGGATCAAGGTGATGAAAGAGTAGTTGATGCTTTGGAGGTTTACTTTACCATAATAGAAATCTTCAATTAGTCTGTAGAAATCAGGTTCAATGATAAGCCAGCATGCTTTCAAAAAAGTGGCATTAAATCCATCAGGTCCAAGTGACTTATCTGCTGGCATATTAAGAACCACTTGATCTATTTCTGTTTTGGTAAAAGGAACCTCAAGTTCTGCCAAGTTGCCCTCTGGGGAGAGGAGATGTTGCAGTAGAAGTGGGTTTTGAGTGTTGACAGTTGTCCCCAATCTTTCTTTGAAGGCCCTATATTAAATGGCTGCCATTGCATGGTGGTTGTGGTGCTCCATATGATTTTCATCTCTTAGCATAGCAATACAATTGTTTCTATGCTTGATGGTAGCCTTAGCTTGGAAGTACTTTGTATTGGCCTCTCCTACTTTAATTTTCCTGATGGTAGCTCTTTGTTTCCAATATAGTCTCTTTTGCTGTGACAACGTAAGTTTTACATATGCCTTATTTACGTCATCAACAATATTAAATTGTGCTGCATTTCATGTGAACTCTCTATCACGACCCATTTTTTCGTTTGATGTGACAACGTAAGTTTTACATGTGCCTTATTTATGTCATCAACAATATTAAATTGTGTTGTGATTCGTGTGAACTCTCTATCATGATCCATTTTGTTTTTGTCCATTAACATTGCTCACAGCCTGTCGTGGCCCATTGTCGCATTTTCTATTTTTGGTAGAAATTAGATCTATAGGCAGTGATTGTTCATTCATATTCCTCCAATTTTTTAGATTGCAACAAATGAGAGCAAGAGCATGCGTGCTGACACATTTGTTTTTTTAGTCTAATTATTTTATTTGCCTTTTATATTTTTATTATATTTTTTTCCTTAATATTTTTTCATCATTCTTTAAATACGGCCACAACCACGTCGATAGAAGGTAGTTCACTAGTTGCATGTCCAGCACTAGACATACAACTCTAAGCATTGCATCCCTAGTGCAATTGCATGCGCCCAACACGACTGCAACTGGCCAGAGGGGTTGTCAGCGAGTTGCATGTCCATCCACTTAGACTTGCAACTACAAGTGTTGTAACCTGATAACAATTGCATGCCCCCAACAACTGGGCTGATAGTGGGGTTGTTGGGTCAGTTACATGTCCACCACTATTTTTGCAACTGCATGTGTTCCTACCTGAGTGCAACTGCATGGCCCCAATGCGACTAGAACTATGGCAGGTAGGGTTTTTGTAGGCCAGTGACATGCCCACTATTTAGAGTTGCAACTGTAAGTGTTGTAATGCGATTGCAACTGCCTGACCCTCGATGTGAATGCATGCCCCCAAGGTGTTTGACCAGTTGCATGTCCATGAGTAGACTGACAACCGCAAGTGTCACAACTTGGCTGCAACTGCATGGCCCTCAACGTTATTGCAACTAGGGTTGGTAGAGTTTTTTCGTCTTGCAGTTGCATGTCCACTACTAGAGTTGTAATTGCAAGTGTTGTATCCAGACTACAACTGCATGTGCACAACGCTACTACAACTAGGGTTGGTAAGGTTTTTTGTCATCCAGTTGCATGTCCACTGCTAGAGTTGTAACTGCAAGCGTTGTATCCCGATTGTAACTACATGTGCACAAACTAACTATGACTAGGGTTGGGAAGGGGTTGTCGTGGCGGGTTGCACGTTCACCACTAAACATGCAACTTCAAAGCGTTATAACCCTATTGCAACTGTATGGGCACAAAATGATTGCAACTTGGGTCAACGGGTTGTTAGGCTAGTTGCATATCAGCAACTAAAAATGCAATTGCAACCATTGTAACCCGGCGGCTACTGGATGTGCACAAACCATTGCAACTGGGGTCGAGAGTGAGAGGTTGTCGGGGTGAGTTGCATGTTTACCACTAAGCATGCAACTTCACGGGGACAAAATGATTAGAACTGGGGTTGGGAGGTGGGTTCTCAGGCCAGTTGCATGACAACCACTAGACATGCAATTTCAAGTGTTGTAACCCAACTGCAACCCCACGGGTACAAAACTACCACAGCTGGGGTGGGAAGGGGTTGTCCAGGCCAGTTTGCAAATCCAGTTTTTGCACGCCAGCCACTAGACACAAAATTGTGGGCGTTTGTAACCCGACTTTGACTTCATTCGCCACAATGCGACTACAAATTGGGGGAGGGATCCAGCTGCATGTCCATGACAAGACATGCAATTGCAAGCGTTCTGACCCAACTTCAATTGGGGTTGGGGAGGGCGTGATAGAGCCAGTTGCATGTACACCACTAGACATGCAACTACAAGCCTTTTATCGAGACTGCAACTACATGGGCACAAAGCGGCTGCAACTAGGTTCGAGATAAGGTTGTCGGGCTAGTTGCATGTTCACCACTAGACATGCAATTGCAAGCGTTGTAATCTAACTACAACTGCATGTGTGCAAAGTGAGTACAACTGAGGGCGGGCAGGGGAGTTCTCTGGGCCAATTGCATGTCCATCACTAGACACGCAAACTGCAAGCCTTGCATGAAAAGTGCAACTACATGAGAACAAAGTGATTGCAACTGGGTTCGAGATGGGGTTGTCGGGCCAGTTACATGTCTAACAATAGACATGCAACAGCGAGCGTTGCAATCGGATTGCAGCTACACGTGCATACGCGACTGCGACTGGGGGCGAAGAGGGGAGTTGTCGACGCTAGGTGTGTGTCCACCACTAGAAATGCAACCGCAAGCCTTGTATCCCGGATAGCAACTGTACGGATACAAAGCGACTGCAATTGGGTTCGAGGTGGGTGTTGTCGGGTCAGTTGCATGCCCATCACTAGATATTCAATGACAACATGGATACAAAGCGAGGGGCCGTGAAGAGGTTGTCAGGTTAGTTGCATGTCCACTTTTTATTATCTTAGCATCACATAGGTGGTTTTTCTGTACATCCCAACTACAAGAAACATAAAAAAACAATTAAAATCAAATTAGTTTTCCTCAAAACAGTCAAACGGTTACACAATTGGTATATACATGGCTCGTATTGCTTGTACCAAACAAGAATATAACCCTATGAAAATATGCGATGAACTTTTTAAAAATACGTAGTGCATTTTTTTATACATGATTTTTTAAATAATACATGGTGAACATGTTCAAAATACATGATAAACTTTTTATTGTACATACATTAAAAGTTATCATTTTCCATGTTATATTTTCCCCTTATTTTGCCGTTCAACATTTTTCTGTTAGACAATTTGTTTGAATAATTTTGAGACAAATTTGAAAAATAGCGCATGGCAGAAAACCGAGCATGGCCCCATGCCAAAGGCTCCTCCTAGCGTTGCAGCCGAACAAAGAGAAAACGAATAAAAAGTTTTTTAAAAAGAGAGAAAATGAGTAAAATAAAAGAAAAAATACTCCCAAAACCAGGACGGCTTTATTATTTAAAGCCACGAGACATGCCACTAGGCTAGTCCACGAGCGACCGCGGCAGCTGCATACTTCTTCTTTGCACCAAACAACAGCCCAGCAGTAAAGAAACAGAGGGCCCAGGCCACGAAAATAACAAGGCAACATGGCAAATACAAATCATGGGAAAGGAAAAGGACAGCCAACACATGAGTTGAGGTCAGCGAATGAGACCAAATTATTTCTCATTCAGCTGAGTTCTAGGGGCTCCCAATAAGTAAAATCAACCCATTTGTAACAAATAGCGCCCTTGTTTTTACATGTCTGTCCGTGATGAGGGGAGAGGCATGCAAATATGAGGAATGGAACGGCAGTTCGTGACATCCACCTTCCGTACATTTTAAGATTCGTGCGCCCTGCTATCATTTTTCTTCTTCAACACACTACATATACTGAAGTGTACACTTTCCATTTTTCTTCTTCAGAACACTACATATAGAGTTAAATGCACAGAACCACCACTTTCGTGTCACGACTTGCAAAAAAACATCAATTTACAAAACATGACATTTCACATAGAACCAAAAAATTGACGGGCAAAGAACACTGGCGGAAAATTCTAATGACTTTGATGATGTCACTAATTGGCCAGAGCCGCCTGTCGGGCTGAGATAGCAGAAAAAAACTGCCACGTTGTCATTTTGACTTGGTCTTCTTCTTGTTTCTCCCCCTTTCTTTCTTTGAAGCATTTCATCAAACACCTTATTTGCAAGTAATCCAATCAGATCGGCAAGCTCTGACCAAGTCATCACGAGGAGGAAGAAGACGATCATGTCAAAATGTCTACGTGGCAGTTTATTCTGCCAACTCAGCCTGACAGTCAGCTCCGGACAATTAGTGACATCATCAAAGGCAATACAATTTCCCGTCGGTGTTTTTTGCCACAGTCAATTTTTCGTCTCAGTGCGTGATAACCCACAAGTATAGGGGATCGCAACAGTTTTCGAGGGTAGAGTATTCAACCCAAATTTATTGATTCGACAGAAGGGGAGCCAAAGAATATTCTGAAGTATTAGCAGCTGAGTTGTCAATTCAACCACACCTGAAAGACTTAATATCTGCAGCAAAGTATTTAGTAGCATAGTAGTATGAAAGTAACGGTAACGATGGCAAAATTAACAGTAACAGTTTTGTAATAATTGTAACAGTGGCAGCGGCAGAGTAACGTAGCAAAGATCAATATGTGAAAAGCTTGTAGGCAATGGATCAATGATGGATAATTATGTCGGATGGCATTCATCATGCAACAATTATAACCTAGGGTGACGCAGAACTAGCTCCAATTCATCAATATAATGTAGGCATGTATTCCGAACATAGTCATACATGCTTATGGAAAAGAACTTGCATGACATCTTTTGTCCTACCCTCCCGTGGCAGCGGGGTCCTAATTGAAACTAAGGGATATTAAGGCCTCATTTTAATAGAGAACCGGACCAAAGCATTAGCACTTAGTGAATACATGAACTCCTCAAACTACGGTAATCACCGGAAAGAATTCCAATTATTGTCACCTTGGGGTACGCGGACTAAAACACGTAATAGGTGTCTACAACTTGCAAGATAGGATCAAGAACACATATATATTCATGAAAACACAATAGGTTCAGATCTGAAATCATGCCACTCGGGCCCTAGTGACAAGCATTAAGCATAGCAAAGTCATAGCAACATCAATCTTAGAACATAGTGGATACTAGGGATCAAACACTAACAAAACTAACTCGATTACATGATAAATCTCATCCAACCCATCACCGTCCAGCAAGCCTACGATGGAATTACTCACGCACGGCGGTGAGCATCATGAAATTGGTGATGGAGGATGGTTGATAATGATGATGGCGTCGACTTCCCCTCTTCGGAGCCCCAAACGGACTCCAGATCTGCCCTCCCGATGAAGAACAGGAGGCGGCGGCGGCTCCGTATCGTAAAACATGATGAATACTTCTTTCTGGTTTTTTTCTCCCTGAAAGTGAATATATAGAGTTGGAGTTGAGGTCGGTGGAGGTCCAGGCGACCCACAAGGCAGGGGGCGCGCCCTAGGGGCGGCGCCATCCACCCTTGTGGACAGCTGGTGGGTCCCCTCTGGTTGATTCTTTCTCTAATATTTTTTATTTATTCCAAAAATATTCTTCGTGAAGTTTCAGGTCATTCCGAGAACTTTTATTTCTGCACAAAAATAACACCAAGGCAATTCTACTGAAAACAACATCAATTCGGGTTAGTTCCATTCAAATCATGCAAATTAGATTCCAAAACAAGAGCAAAAGAGTTTGAAAAAGTAGATACGATGGAGACGTATCAACTCCCCCAAGCTTAACCCATTGCTTGTGCTCAAGCAATTCAGTTGACAAACTGAAAGTGATAAAGAAATTTTTTACGAACTGTGTTTGATCTTGTTGTTGTAAATATGTAAAGCCAGCATTCAAGATTTCAGCAAAGATTATGAACTAACCATATTCATAATAACATTTAGGTCTCACATTTACTCATATCAATGGCATAATCAACTAGCGAGCAATAATAATAAATCTTGGATGAAAACACTTTTTCAAAACAATCATGATATAATATAACAAAATGGTATCTCGCTAGCCCTTTCTGAGATCGCAAAATATAAATGCCGAGCACCCGTGAAGATCAAGGACTGACTAGACATTGTAATTCATGGTAAAAGAGATCCAGTCACAGTCATACTCAATATCAATTAATAATAATACATACAAATGACAGTGGTGCTCTCTAATTGGTGCTTTTTATAAGAGGACGATGACTCAGCATAAAAGTAAATAGATAGGCCCTTCGCAGAGGGAAGCAGGGATTTGCAAAGGTGCTAGAGCTCAAGCTTTTTGAAACAGAGATGAATATAATTTTAAGCGGTATGCTTTCATTGTCAACATTACAACCAAGAGATCTTGGTATTTTCCATGCTACATACATTATAGGCGATTCCCAAACAGAATGGTAAAGATTTTACTCCCCCTCAACCAACAAGCACACTCCACAGCTTGTCCGAAACAACGGGTACCGTCCATACAAACAACTGTCACTTTCTCGTGACAACGGGGAGTTTTGTTTGAAATTATTTTGGTTTGATTTGAGCATGGGACTGGGTATCCCGAATACCAGCCACTTTCTCGTGAATGATAAGTGAATCAACACTCATCGTGAGAATAACCCACCTAGCATGGAAGATACTGACAGCCCCCAGTCGCTACATGAGCGATTCGGGCATACAAAACAGATTATCATTTGAAGGTTTAGAGTTTGGCACATGCAAATTTACTTGGAACGGCAGGTAAATACCGCATATAGGTAGGTATGGTGGACTCATATGGAACAACTTTGGATTTATAGAAGTGGATGCACAAGCAGTATTCCCGCTTAGTACAAGAGAAGGCTAGCAAAAGATTGAGGAACGACCAGCTAGAGAGCGACAACAGTCATAAACATGCGTTAATATTAACTAACATTGAGTGCAAGCATGAGTAGGATATAAATCACCATGAACATAAATATCATGGAGGCTATGTTGATTTTGTTTCAACTACATGCATGAACATGTGCCAAGTCAAGCCACTCGAATCATTCAAAGGAGGATACCATCCTATCATACTACATCACAACCATCTTAAAAGCATGTTGGCACGCAAGGTAAATCATTATAAACTCCTGGCTAATTAAGCATGGCATGAGTAACTATAATCTCTAATTGTCACTGCAAACATGTTTCATTCATAATGAGCTGAATCAAGAACAATGAACTAATCATAATTACAAAAACAAGATAGGTCAATTTCATACTAGCTTTTCCTCATCTCAATCATTTCATCAAATATTGTCATTATTGCCTTTCACTTGCACGACCGAATGGTGTGGATAATAATAATAATAGTGCACGTGCATTGGACTAAGCTGGAATCTGCAAACATTTATTCAAAGGACAAGACAATATAATATGGGCTCTTTGTTAGATCAACAATAATGTATACGAGAGCCTCTCAACATTTTCATCGTGGTCATCTCCTCTCGACCCAAAGAAAGGAAAAAGAATTTCAAAGAAACACACTAAAATGTTTTTAGAATTTTTGTTTTTCTGAGGAAAGTAAAACAAAAACGAGAAAAACTATTTATACGGGAAAGCTCCCAACAAGCAAAAGAAGAACGACAAATCTTTTTGGGTTTTCTTTTAATACTACAACTAATTAAACACGGAAAGGAAACTAGAGTGAGACTACAACTAATTTTTTAGATTTTCTCAAAGTTTTTCAAAACACAAAAGAAGAAAGCGAGAAAAAGAAATAAACTAATATGGATAGTACAATGAAAAAGTATGAACACCGACAACTGTGTAGGGTAACGCAGCAGAAAACAAAAATTTTCCGCCCTACGCACCAGCCCAGGACCACTATGGAGACTGCATACAAGGTTTGATCATTTTCGTTACCGACTCGTAGCGCAGCGGAAGTAGAGTCGATGACGATCGGCGGTGCAGATCCCCGCAGCTAGGATTTACAACCTCCCAACCGCGAGGATGTATACCCTCGTCTTCCCTTCGGACAGCCCTCCGGGAGGCGGTCGAACAGTCCACCGGACGATGTCGCGGACAGCCCTTCGGGAGGACCTTCGATACTCGGACCGTCACTTGGACAGCCCTTCGGGAGGCACTCTCGAACAGCCCCTCGGGCACTAAGATCGAAACTACGACCTCTCTACAGAGTTGCACACATACGGTGTCACCTATCCGGCAGGGCTTCGCCGTCCAGAACTAGTTCCTGCCGGAACCCAGACAGCCTTTCGGCTCTACGAAACTCTTTTCGTGGGAGGGAGAGAGAAGCCAGATAACATCTTGGCATGTGTATGAGAGCAAGGGATGAAGGATATGGCAGCCCCAACTCCTCCTTTTATAGGCCAAGGCAAGGGGTGGGGTGGGATGTTGAAATACCAAAATACCCAAGCTTCATGTCACACATGAAAGGGCATAATGGTAACACAAGGGGGGCACCAAGGGGACACCACCATGGCAGCCCTTGGGCCGGCCCACACCTTGTCTCCCCATGGGGGGGGGCCCCCCCAACAAGCCACCAACATGTCTCCATGAAACATGCATGCTCCCTAGACAAAAAGCCACCAAACATGCAACCCCCGATTCGTGGGATCTTGTCCCCTCGCGCTGAGACAAGATGTTTTCCGCGAAACTTTTTCTGAAAAATTCTAGAAGGTCCCAGAACATTTCCGGCACCCTCTAAAATTATTCTGGGCATGATCCGAAACATTTTCGGTGCGGTGGTTTTCATCAGCGGAAAGCATTAACAGCGGTTACGGCAGTTTCGGAACATTTCCGGTTTTTCTCTCCGAAAATTCCCAGAAGTTCCCAGACCAATTCTGGCATCCTCTGAAAATTTCCAGGCGGTGCCGAAACCCTTTTTGACCAAATAATATATTCCGAAACAACTTTTCGGTTTTACCGAAACTCTTTCGGTGTTCTCTCTCTTGGAACTCTTCCGTTGTCTCCGAAACATTTTCGGTGACTTTCTCTCAGACTCCCTGTCTAGCGTTCAACAGATAGATGACCCTTAAGCGTGTGACCCTATAGGTTCGGTGAAGTATAGACATGACCGGAACACTTTCCGATCAATGATCAGCATCGGAGCCGTGGACACCCATATTGACCCCTATACCCACACGAATGAATATTCGAGTGAACCTCCAGTTGCCGTGTGCTATTCCTGTTGCTTCGCGATATGTTACAAATACCCGAGGTGAGACATGTTGGCATTCCCGTGGATCAACAACTTGTCCACTATGCTAGTTACCTCGTTACCGGTATTGTTCTCTTTTCTTGTTACCGTGTTCCGGCATCCCCGTGATCAAATCACAAAGTGTCTGGCCAGACGATGATGGATACCGTAACACCGAGAGGGCCCAGAGATATCTCTCCATCGTTGGAGGAGCAAATCCCAATCTTGAGCTATCAAGTTACTTGACATACTTTCCCATGAACCCGTAAGCCGCCGTAATAGCCATCCAGTTACGGATGACGTTTAACAAACCCCAAAGTTCATGAATCAAGCATGAAGAAACTCGATACTCTCATGGTCTGAGGAATTATGCAAACGTTAACCATCTCTGTGTTATTAACCATTAACTTGTGACGAATGAATCTCATAGCATAACATCAATCGGGTCGATTCAACACAAATGTTCTTCTAACATTGTGCCCTCAAAGTTGCTGGCATAGACATGCCCATGATTGGGAAAACATAATCATCATGCAACACTTGAGCTAGTCTTAGAGGCATCACTAGGAATACATTTTACCGTTTATTATTCCACACGTGCACATGGGTTTTCCCCAGAGCCTTTATGGATATACGGGCTCGGGAACCACAGCAGTTATAGCATGGAACATAAACATAATAATGAGCATGGAGATAAATAATAACATTTATTATTGCCTCTAGGGCATATCTCCTACAAACTGGAATGAGTGTGTGAACATGAATGTAATGTCGGTGAGAAATACGTACTCCCCAAGCTTAGGCCTTTGGCCTAAGTTGATCTAGGGCCACGGCTGGCCTGGCGGATATCCAAAGTTATAGTCGGGGTTGTACTGGGATGCAACAGCTACTGGATGATTTTTTCTTGAGGAAGACAAAATGGATAGGTGCTGGAATAAGTGAGGGGGAACCACGTGGGACCCACATGGCAGATGGGCGTGCCCGGGGGTAGGGCGCGCCCTCCACCCTTGTGGTCCATTGGTGCAGCCCACTGGTGCAATCTCAGTGCCAGAAATTTTAAAATATTATATAAAAAATCATACTAAATTTTCAGGGCATTTAGAGAACTTTTATTTTCGGGACATTTTTTTATTGCATGGATAATTCAGAAAACAGACAGATAATACTATTTTTGTTTTATTTATTCTAAATATAAGAAAGTAAAATGTGGGTACAGAAGGTTGTGCTTTCTAAATTCATCCATCTCATGCTCATCAAAAGGAATCCATTAACAAGGTTGATCAAGTCTTATTAACAAAGATATGCATGTCCCCAACAATAAGAGTATCATATTTCTTTTTGACAGTAGGAAGAGGGAATTCAAAACCTCCAATAGTAATAGTTGAAAATTTTCCAATAGAATTGATACTATGAACTTGAGGTTGTTTCTTCGGAAAGTGTACCATGTGCTCATTACCATTAACATAAAAAGTGACATTGCCCTTGTTGCAATCAATAACAGCCCCTGCAGTATTCAAAAAAGGTCTACCAAGGATGATCGACATACTGTCGTCCTCGGGAATATCAAGAATAACAAAGTCTGTTAAGATAGTAACGTTTGCTACCACGACAGGCACATCCTCACAAATACCGATGGGTATAGCAGTTGATTTATCAGCCATTTGCAAAGAGATTTCAGTAGGTGTCAACTTATTCAAATCAAGTCTACGATATAAAGAGAAAGGCATAACACTAACACCGGCTCCGAAATCACAAAAATCAGTTTTAACATAGTGTCTTTTAATGGAGCATGGTATAGTTGGTACTCCTGGATCTCCTAGTTTCTTTGGTATTCCACCTTTAATAGTATAATTAGCAAGCATGGTAGAAATTTCAGCCTCCGGTATCTTTCTTTTATTTGTAATAATGTCTTTCATATACATGGCATAAGGGGACATTTTCAGAATATCAGTCAAACACATACGCAAAAAGACAGGTCTAAGCATTTCAACAAAGCGCTCAAAATCTTCATCATCCTTTTTCTTGGATGGTTTAGGTGGAAATGGCATGGATTTCTGTACCCATGGTTCTCTTTCTTTACCGTGCTTCCTAGCAACAAAGTCTCTCTTATCATAACGATTATTCTTAGATTGTGGGTTACCAAGATCAACAGCAGGTTCAATCTCCACATCCTTATCATTACTAGGTTGAGCATCAACATGAACATCATCATTAACATTATAACTAGGTTCATGTTTGTCACCAGATTGAGTCTCAGCATCAGAAATAGAAATATCATTTGGGTTCTCAGGTGTGTCTATAACAGGTTCACTAGAAGCATGCAAAGTCCTATCAGTTATCTTTTTCTTTTTATTACTAGGACTAGGTGCATCAGAATTAATTCTCTGAGAATCTTGCTCAGCTCTCTGAGGATGGCCCTCAGGATACAAAGGTTCCTGAGTCATTTTACTGTAACACCCGCGGTGGTTAGCTACAGTAATCACTTTTGATAATGACAAGTCAGCATGTTTAACAGTGCATGATCATCATTAGCATTATATTGCATTTCAAATCCTAACTAAAAATTCGAATTAAAATTTAAGTGGAAAATAAAAGTTGCTCAAATCAGAAACTAAATTGTTCATTTAATAGCAAGTAAATCAGAGACAATTCTAAAATTGAAACCAACATTATTGAAAATGGGTAAGTGGCCTGAACATCCTCAAATAGTGACTGAAAACCATATTTAATAACCTATTAATAAAGATAAAATAACTCTGAAATGATAAATACCCCAAACAAATTTTTGGTGATAGGGTATGCTGCCCTGTGATTTATGGACCAGGTCACAATTTTTGCAAAAGTCATGTGGGTGCCACACATTTTGCAAAACAGGAACTAAAACAGAAAGACAGAAAAAGAAATAAAGAAAAGAAAAAGGCCCACCGCACTGGGCCTGAGTGGCCACAGTGCGGCCCAGCCCACCGCCTGGCGCCGTTCCCTTCCTACTGCTCCTCCCCCTCGCGCGGTGTCGCCTCCGCCGCACTCGCCGCCCTGGCCCCCCTTCCCCTGCTAGACAGCGGCCACCGCGCGCCTCTGGAGGGGATAAGGCCCCCCCTCGACCCTCTGGACACCCCTCCCTGGCTCTTCCTCACGCCCTCCCTCTCTCTCTCTCTCTCGTCGGTGCCCGAACGCCGCCGCCGCCATTGCCATCGATTCCGCGGCCACCGTCTTCCCCGTGTCGTGCCTTCGAGTCCGAGCGCTCCGCCGTCGACTACTGCACCTCCTGGAGCTGCTCGTTGGAGCCGGGAGCCACCGATGCGACCTCCCCGAGCTCGTCTTCCCCGCACGGCCATCTTCGTCTCCGGCACCAATTCGTTGCCGTTGATCTTCCCCGAGCCCTCTATTGCACAACTACAGGGCCACTGTGAGCTGCTGCACCTTCTTCCCCTCTCCCCGTCCTCTTCCCATAGCCGTGGCCGTCGCCTCGCTCGCGACCGAGCGCGCCGCCGCAGAGCTGGTCACCGGCAAGCCTCCGATGACCAAATGGTCATGCGCTGCTGCTCATTTTGTTCGCCACATCGCGTCGAGCCTTCCTAGTCGCTTAGTTCGCTCGCTAGCGCGCCGTAGTGTCGAATCCGTAGCACGCCTGAGAGCCCCGCCGCCCGACGTCGTCGCCGGCGACTATTCCGACCTCTCCAACTCCGACCACCACCATCACCGGATGCGCCGTGAAGTGGCCAATCCAAAGGACCAAACCCCACCTCGGATGGAGCCCCACAGGCGATTCCCGAGCTCGCCGGAGTTGCGTGCCGCCACGCGGCCTCGCCGGAGCACTCCGGTGACCGGCGCTGATTAGGCGTCCGACGTGGCCGACCGGGCCCCACCGCTGTGCCGCTGACTGCTGGGCCCCGCAGACCCAGTTGACCCGGTCAGCCCGCTGACTGGGCTGGCTGTGTCACTGACACACGGGCCACACCGCCTGTTAATTAATTATTTTGATTAATTTAATTAGTTTAACCTAATTACACACTGACATGTGGGCCCAGTAGCCTAATTAGTAAATTAGTTAAAATAAACTCTGTTTAGACTAATCAGAGGCTGACATGTGGGCCACACTTGTCAGGTTTGACCCTGGTCAGCCGACCGTTGACTGCTGACATCAGCATTACGTCACAGTGACGTCACCCTGTACTGTTTTGGATAATGTTGTTTTAATTAATTAAATAAATTCCAGAAATAAATAAAAACTTTAGAAAATCATATCTTTTAATCCGTAACTCCGATCGAAAAACTTAATACATGAAAATTGCTCAGAACGACGAGACGAATTTGAATGCGCGGTCCGTTCGTCCGTCACACGTCCCTAACTATCCGAACATGCAACCGTTCCCCTCCGGTCATCTATCTGACATTTGTCCGAAACCGAGAATACTTTCCTGGATGAATTCCACCTTCGCCAGTATCACCCGGCACTGCGCTAGATCACCTCTGTCACCGCGTATTGCCATGTTATGCTTTGTGCTGCACTTGTTCGCTGTGTATTTATACTGTTTCCTCCCCCTCTTATCTCTCAGTAGCCCCCGACACCGGCGTCGTCCCCGAGGCCGACGCAGCTCCGGAGCCCGAAGACACCATTGACAACCTTGCCCTTGCCGCCGAGCAACCAGGCAAGCCCCCCCTTTGATCATCCTGATATCGCCCATTCTAATTTCTCATGGTTGCATTAGAATTGCTGCTGCTACAGCTTTACCTATTCTGATGCATAGCCTGTTTATTGTAACCTGCTGTTGATAATTACCTGCATAACCTAAACTGCTTAGTTTAGGCTGGGTAGAGACCTATCAGTGACCCCACTTATTCCGATTGCCCCGCTGGATTATCCGAAGACCCGAGCAACGGGATTGAAGACCAGGACCCGATACCGCACATCACCCCTCTTAGTTGTAACGACACTGCAGCGTTACTATCGAGTGCCGAGGGTGAAACCTCTTGTAGCACTCCTGATGTTAACTCTGTAGAGTAGCTATTCGGTCGTGGTCATCGAGGGTGATTCCTCCTTCACCGCTTCCGATAACGACGCTGTAGTACAACACCTCAAGTGTGAGCCCAGTGAGGGTGATTCCTCCGAGTTCACCTTGACGGATACATCAGGTAGGAATCCAACGAGGGTGATAGCTCGGATTCCCCTGATGTTATGGACACACGGATAATTGGACTTTACACTGTTACTTGGATAGGCGGGTCGGCCCTGAGGGGTACCCGCGTGCGCCTCAGAGGCAAGTGTTGTGAAGACGGGTGCCTGTGTGGTGCCCGAGTGAGAATACGAGGCGCGGCCGGGCATTCTTAACCCTTGCAGCAAGTCCTCGAGACAGGGCGACGGGGTCACATCTTTCATGAGTCTCTGCTCGTTATCGCAAGCCCTAGTCCATTAACGATTTGGATATTTGATCCGAGCAGGTCTCTAGCCTGATAGCACTAACCATCACGTGGGCATAGTATGGGCGTTCTGCATCGTAGCATCAGCCGAAAGCTCTGCCAGACGTCTAGTTCAGCCTTGCGGCCGGGACGGACTGGCGCCCCCTTGGTGCCTGGCTTCCCCCTGCACGCAACGACTCGGAGTGCACAGGGCGATGGCCCAAGACCTCTGAGCGCTTAGGATGTAGACCGATGGGGACCTCTCTGCTGAGCTCTAGGTAGGGTTGCGATGTGTCGTTTGGCCGAGGCCGGGCATGACCCAGGAAAGTGTGTCCGGCCGGAGTTAATCGAGCGTGTTGGGTAAGTTGGTGCACCCCTGCAGGGAAGAAAACTTCTATCGATAGCCTGTCCTACGGTAAAGGACACTCGGAGTTGTATCCTGATTGATACAATTTAGAACTGGATACTTGGATACTATGGCTCTGGGATTGCTTCTCGCAGGGAGTCGAGAAGGGATCTCCGAACGAGGTTGATGACTGTATGGCTCTGGGATTGCTTTCTCGCAGGGAGTCGAGAAAGGATCTCTCGGTGAGGATGAGACTTAATGATACTGCTACATTATATGGTACTGTCTACACTCTTCTAATGCTGCAAGACCTCTGAAGATGCTAGTCTTCAATAGGACTAGGCCCTCTCTCTATTCTGGCATTTCTGCAGCCCAGTCCACATATACAGCCTTCCCTTTGAAAATGTTGCATATGTAGTGTAGATCCTTGCTTGCTGAGTACTTCTGAGTACTCACGGTTGCTTTGTTTTCCTTTTCTACCCATATCAGTTTGACGTGACCAAGATGACGGAGCCCCTTGAGACAGATGCCCCGTCGATCGACTACTACTACTACCTAGAGGATGGATACTACTACTAGCTTGCCGTCGACCAGGAGTAGGATCGGAGGGTCCCAGGCAGGAGGCCTACGCCTTTCGATCGTAGTGTTTTATTATGCCCCACCTTTCTAGAGGCCTTTCTGTTTCTGTTTCATATCTGTACTCAGATATCTGATGCTTCCGCTGACGCTTGTTCGCAAGCTTATGTATTCGAGCCCTCGAGGCCCCTGGCTTGTAATATAAAGCTTGTATGACTTTATTTATGTTTTAGAGTTGTGTTGTGATATCTTCTCGTGAGTCCTTAGGCTTGATCGTGTGCATTTGCGTGTATGATTAGTGCACGATTGGGCCGGGGGTGTCACAAGTTGGTATAAGAGCCGACTGACTGTAGGAACCACCTTTCCAACTCCTTGGCCGAAGTTGAGTCTAGTGGTCCAAAAACTGTTTTACTAACTTGGCTGTGTGGCTTACGGGCCCACGTCGCCAATTGGGTGGTATTAGTATCTTTTACTCCTCGACCTTTACTCTGGGACTCTGATCTCTCTTTTATTCAGGTTAAATAAAGTTTACTAACGCCGACACTTAGGATCTCGTAATTCTCGTCCACCCGGAGAGCTGGATATTCGCAACTGATCTTTTCCTTGGAACGATTAGTCTGATAGTCATCATTTTCCTTTCCATTGGTTTGTTTAACCTTTCCTTTACAAGTATCTTACGCTTCTCACACTGTCATTTGACACTTTTGGAATCTCTCGGCAAAATGTGTCGTGTTCAGCGGCAACATTTTGACTTCTTTCGAGATGTTAAATGAATTCATGAACAACAATTCCATCCTTGCCTCTAGTGGTCGGTGATTATCATCATCAACCTCTTTGACTACCTGCCCACGAATTGCTGTTAACCCAGAACGAGTTCAGGCTATTCTTGACTGGACACCTCCGAAGAACGTCAGGCAAGTGAGAAGTTTTCTTGGCCTTGCAAGCTATTGCCGTCGATTTGTCGAGAACTTTTCTAAGATTGCTAAGCCTTTGACTGATCTGCTTCACAAGGCCGTTAAATTTGAATGGACAGAAAAATGTCAAGAAAGCTTCCAGACACTCAAAGACAAGCTGACATCTGCCCCAGTACTATCTCCTCCAGATACCCGCAAAGACTTTGTGATCTATTGTGACGCATCCCGTGAAGGATTAGGCTGTGTCCTAATGCAAGAGCATAAAGTGATTGCTTATGGCTCTCGTCAGTTGCGCCCACATGAAGAGAATTATCCGGTACATGATCTAGAACTAGCTGTTGTGATCTATGCATTGCAGTTGTGGCGACATTACCTTCTCGGTAATCGTTGCGAGATCTACACGGATCATAAAAGTCTGAAGTACTTGTTTACTCAACCATCTCTAAACCTCCGTCAGCAAAGATGGATGGAGGCCATTGCGGACTATGATTTGGGTATTTCTTATACCCGTAGCAAGGCTAACGTGATGGCTGATGCCTTAAGCCGCAAGTCCTATTGCGACAACCTCATGGTTAGGCGAGCTCAACCTCGTCTTTATGAAGGACTATGCAAGCTGAATCTACATATTGTCCCACAGGGTTCTCTAAACAACCTTGTAATACAGCCAGATCTTGAGAAAGCTGTTAAGAATGCGCAAGCTAAAGATGCTGAAGTTGATCTGATGAAGAAAAGTCTTCACCTTGAAAAGTACAGGGATTTCTCGCTGTCTGAAGATGGAACCTTGTATTTCAGAAAACGCATTGTGGTACCTCGCTTCGAACTCATGACTGACAAGGTCATGAAGGAGGCACATGATACCCCGATGTCTATTCATCCGGGTAGCACCAAGATGTATTGTGATCTCCATCAAAGGTACTGGTGGTCTAGAATGAAGCAAGACATTGCTCGCTATGTTGCTGAATGTGATGTGTGTCGTCACGTTAAAGCAGAACATCAGAAACCAGCTGGAATTCTACAACCGCTTCCTATTCCTCTATGGAAATGGGATAAGGTTCAGATGGATTTCATTACTGGACTTCCCAGGTCACAGAAGGGTCACGATGCTATTCTTGTCATCGTCGACCAACTCTCTAAAGTTGCACACTTTCTGCCTGTCAAAGAGACTATCACTGCTAGTCAGTTAGCAGAATTGTATATCTCCAGAATTGTTTCACTCCACGGTATTCCGAAGGAGATCAGTTCGGACCGTGGCGGTCTTTTCACTTCCAAATTCTGGGAAAGTTTCCAAACAGCTATGGGAACTCATATTACCTGGAGTTCAGCTTATCACCCCCAATCCCAAGGCCAAGTCGAACGAGTCAATCAAGTGCTTGAAGACATGCTTCGGGCTTGTGTTATTTCATTCGGCAAGAAGTGGGAAGAATCTCTCCCGTATGCCGAGTTCTCCTATAACAACAGCTATCAAGCCAGCTTGAAAATGGCCCCCTTCAAAGTTCTATATGGACGTAAGTGTCGAACCCCTCTGAATTGGTCAGAAACTGGGGAACGACCGCTCGTGTGTCCGGATATTATTCAACACGCCGAAGAACAAGTTCGTATTGTCCGGGAAAATCTCAAGGCGGCTCAGGACCGCCAGAAGAGCAACTATGATCGCAAACGATGGGGTTTGACTTATCAACCTGGTGATCAAGCTTATCTTCGTGTCACTCCTATGAAGGGCACTCGCCGTTTTGGAATCAAGGGCAAGTTAGCTCCACGCTACATTGCTCCTTTCCGCATTGTTGCTAGACGTGGTCTGGTGGCATATAAATTGGAATTGCCGCCGCAATTCTCTCATATCCACGACTTATTCCATGTGTCGCAACTTCGTAAATGCTTCAAGGAATCTCCGCACCGCGCAGTGGATCACGAGGTGCTCGAATTGCAAGATGACCTATCTTATAAGGAGCATCCGATCCGCATTCTCGATGAAGCTGAACGTCGGACCCGTCAGAAGGTTACCAAGTTCCTCAAAGTGCAGTGGTCAAATCATACTGAAGATGAAGCCACTTGGGAACGCGAGGATAATCTTCGTGCGGAATACCCCGAACTTTTTCCTTCTACCTCTTAATTCTCGGGACGAGAATTCTTGTTAGTAGAGGAGATTTGTAACACCCCCGGTGGTTAGCTACAGTAATCACTTTTGATAATGACAAGTCAGCATGTTTAACAGTGCATGATCATCATTAGCATTATATTGCATTTCAAATCCTAAATAAAAATTCAAATTAAAATTAAGTGGAAAATAAAAGTTGCTCAAATCAGAAACTAAATTGTTCATTTAATAGCAAGTAAATCAGAGACAATTCTAAAATTGAAACCAACATTATTGAAAATGGGTAAGTGGCCTGAACATCCTCAAACAGTGACTGAAAACCATATTTAATAACCTATTAATAAAGATAAAATAAATCTGAAATGATAAATACCCCAAACAAATTTTTGGTGATAGGGTATGCTGCCCTGTGATTTATGGACCAGGTCACAATTTTTGCAAAAGTCATGTGGGTGCCACACATTTTGCAAAACAGGAACTAAAATAGAAAAACAGAAAAAGAAATAAAGAAAAGAAAGAGGCCCACCGCATTGGGCCTGAGTGGCCACAGTGCGGCCCAACCCACCGCCTGGCGCCGTTCCCTTCCTACTGCTCCTCCCCCTCGCGCGGTGTCGCCTCCGCCACACTCGCCGCCCTGGCCCCCCTTCCCCGCACGGCCATCTTCGTCTCCGGCACCGATTCGTCGCCGTTGATCTTCCCCGAGCCCTCTATTGCACAACTACAGGGCCACTGTGAGCTGCTGCACCTTCTTCCCCTCTCCCCGTCCTCTTCCCATAGCCGTGGCCGTCGCCTCGCTCGTGCCCGAGCCCGCCGCCGCAGAGCTGGTCGCTGGCAAGCCTCCGATGACCAAATGGTCATGCGCTGCTGCTCATTTTGCTCGCCACATCGCGTCGAGCCTTCCTAGTCGCTTAGTTCGCTCGCTAGCGCGCCGTAGTGTCGAATCCGTAGCACCCCCGAGAGCCCCACCGCCCGACGTCGTCGCCGGTGACTATTCCGGCCTCTCCAACTCCGACCACCACCATCACCGGATGCGCGGTGAAGTGGCCAATCCAAAGGACCAAACCCCACCTCGGATGGAGCCCCACAGGCGATTCCCGAGCTCGCCGGAGTTGCGCGCCGCCGCGCGGCCTCGCCGGAGCACTCCGGTGACCGGCGCTGACTAGGCGTCCGACGTGGCCGACCAGGCCCCACCGCTGTGCCGCTGACTGCTTGGCCCCGCGGACCCAGTTGACCCGGTCAGCCCGCTGACTGGGCTGGCTGTGTCACTGACACACGGGCCCCACCGCCTGTTAATTAATTATTTTGATTAAGTTAATTAGTTTAACCTAATTACACACTGACATGTGGGCCCAGTAGCCTAATTAGTAAATTAGATAAAATAAACTCTGTTTAGACTAATCAGAGGCTGACATGTGAGCCCCACTGGTCAGGTTTGACCCTGGTCAGCCGACCGTTGATTGCTGACGTCAGCATTACGTCAGAATGACGTCACCCTGTACTGTTTTGGATAATGTTGTTTTAATTAATTAAATAAATTCCAGAAATAAATAAAAACTTTAGAAAATCATATCTTTTAATCCGTAACTCCGATCGAAAAACTTTATACATGAAAATTGCTCAGAACGACGAGATGAATTCGAATACACGTTCCGTTCGTCCGTCACATGTCCCTAACTATCCGAACATGCAACCGTTCCCCTCCAGTCATCTGTCTGACATTTGTCCGGAACCGAGAATACTTTCCCGGATGAATTCCACCTTCACCAGTATCACCCGGCACTGCGCTAGATCACCTCTGTCACCGCGTATTGCCATGTTATGCTTTGTGCTGCACTTGTTCGCTGTGTATTTATACTGTTTCCTCCCCCTCTTCTCTCTCGGTAGCCCCCGACACCGACGTTGTCCCCGAGGCCGACGCAGCTCCGGAGCCCGAAGACACCATTGACAACCTTGCCCTTGCCGCCGAGCAACCAGGCAAGCCCCCCCTTTGATCATCCCGATATCGCCCATTCTAATTTCTCATGCTTGCATTAGAATTGCTGCTGCTACTGCTTTTCCTATTCTGATGCATAGCCTGTTTATTGTAACCTGCTATTGATAATTACCTGCATAACCTAAACTGCTTAGTTTAGGCTGGGTAGAGACCTATCAGTGACCCCACTTATTCCGATTGCCCCGCTGGATTATCCGAAGACCCGAGCAACGGGATTGAAGACCAGGCCCCGACACCGCACATCACCCCTCTTAGTTGTAACGACACTGCAGCGTTACTATCGAGTGCCGAGGGTGAAACCTCTTGTAGCACTCCTGATATTAACTCTGTAGAGTAGCTATTCGGTCGTGGTCATCGATGGTGATTCCTCCTTCACCGCTTCCGATAACGACGCTGTCGTACAACACCTCAAGTGTGAGCCCAGTGAGGGTGATTCCTCCGAGTTCACCTTGACGGATACATCAGGTAGGAATCCAACGAGGGTGATACCTCGGATTCCCCTGATGTTATGGACACACGGATAATTGGACTTTACACTGTTACTTGGATAGGCGGGTCGGCCCCGAGGGGTACCCGCGTGCGCCTGAGAGGCGAGTGTTGTGAATACGGGTGCCTGTGTGGTGCCCAAATGAGAATACGAGGCGCGGCCGGGCATTCTTAATCCTTGCAGCAAGACCTCGAGACGGGGTGACCGGGTCACATCTTTCGTGAGTCTCTGCTCGTTACCGCAAGCCCTAGTCCATTAACGATTTGGATATTTGATCCGAGCTGGTCTCTGGCCTGATAGCACTAACCATCACATGGGCATAGTATGGGCGTTCTGCATCATAGCATCAGCCGAAAGCTCTGTCAGACGTCTAGTTCAGCCTTGCGGCCGGGACGGACCGGCCCCCCTGGTGCCTGGCTTCCCCCTGCACGCAACGACTCGGAGTGCACAGGGCGATGGCCCAAGACCTCTGAGCGCTTAGGATGTAGACCGATGGGGACCTCTCTGCTGAGCTCTAGGTAGGGTTGCGATATGTCGTTTGGCCGAGGCCGGGCATGACCCAGGAAAGTGTGTCCGGCCGGAGTTAATCGAGCGTGTTGGGTAAGTTGGTGCACCCCTGCAGGGAAGAAAACTTCTATCGATAGCCTGTCCTACGGTAAAGGACACTCGGAGTTGTATCCTGATTGATACAATTTAGAACTGGATACTTGGATACTATGGCTCTGGGATTACTTCTCGCAGGGAGTCGAGAAGGGATCTCCGGACGAGGTTGATGACTGTATGGCTCTGGGATTGCTTTCTCGCAGGGAGTCGAGAAAGGATCTCTGGGTGAGGATGAGACTTAATGATACTGCTACATTATATGGTACTGTCTACACTCTTCTAATGCTGCAAGACCTCTGAAGATGCTAGTCTTCGATAGGACTAGGCCTTCTCTCTATTCTAGCATTTCTGCAGCCCAGTCCACATATACAGCCTTCCCTTTGAAAATGTTGCATATGTAGTGTAGATCCTTGCTTGCTGAGTACTCACGGTTGCTTTGTTTTCCTTTTCTACCCATATCAGTTTGACGTGACCAAGATGACGGAGCCCCTTGAGACAGATGCCCCGTCGATCGACTACTACTACTACCCAGAGGATGGATACTACTACGAGCTTGCCGTCGACCAGGAGTAGGATCGGAGGGTCCCAGGCAGGAGGCCTACGCCATTCGATCGTAGTGTTTTATTTTGCCCCGCCTTTCTAGAGGCCTTTCTATTTCTGTTTCATATCTGTACTCAGATATCTGATGCTTCCGCTGATGCTTGTTCGCAAGCTTATGTATTCGAGCCCTCGAGGCCCCTGGCTTGTAATATAAAGCTTGTATGACTTTATTTATGTTTTAGAGTTGTGTTGTGATATCTTCCCGTGAGTCCTTAGGCTTGATCGTGTGCATTTGCGTGTATGATTAGTGCACGATTGGGCCGGGGGCGTCACATTTACCAACTCTAGTCATAACCCTAATAGCATTATCATTGTTCTTACTATTCAACTCATTGAGAAAATCATCTTGTGCCTTAAGTACTTGTTCTACTTGAGTCTTAATCATGGAAGCATGCTTACTAATAATTTTCAGATCACTAACAGTTCTACTCATATAATCACCCAAGCTGTCAAGCATGTGAGCATTATGTTTCAATTGTCTACTAGCATAAGCATTGAAGTTCTCTTGTTTAACAATAAAATTATCGAACTCATCCAAGCATTGACTAGCAGACTTATTATAAGGGGTATCACCTTCATCAAATCTATAGAGAGAATTTACATCTACTACCCGTGTCGGGTTATCAAGACCATGTATTTCTTCAATAGGTGGTAAATTCTTAACATCTTCAGCTTTAATACCTTTTTCTTTCATAGATTTTTTTGCCTCTTGCATATCTTCAGGACTGAGGAATAGAATACCTCTTTTCTTTGGGGTTGGCTTAGGAATTGGTTCAGGAAGTGTCCAATCATTATCATTACTCAATATATAATTAAATAGCAGTTCAGCTTGCTCAACAGTTCGTTCCCTGAAAACACAACCAGCACAACTATCTAGGTGGTCCCTAGAATCATCGGTTAGTCCATTATAAAAGATATCAAGTATTTTATTTTTCTTGAGAGGATGATCAGGCAAAGCATTAAGTAATTGGAGAAGCCTCCCCCAAGCTTGTGGGAGACTCTCTTCTTCAATTTGCACAAAGTTAAATGTTTCTTTAAAGCAGCTTGTTTCTTATGAGCAGGGAAATATTTTTCAAAGAAGTAGTAAATCATATTCTGGGGACTACGCACATAGCCAGGAGCAAGAAAATTAAACCATAACTTAGCATCACCCTTTAATGAGAAAGGAAACAACTTAACAATATAGTAGTAGCGAATTTTTTCCTCACGAGCAAATAGGGTGGCTATATCATTTAACTTAGTAAGATGTGCCACAACAGTTTTAGATTCATAACCATGGAAAGGATCAGATTCAACCAAAGTAATTAACTCAGGATCGAAAGAGAATTCATAATCCTTATCAGTAACAAAGATAGATGAAGTAGCAAACTTAGGATCATATTGCATTCTAGCATTCAAAGATTTTTCTTTCAGCTTGGCTAACAATTTCTTAAGATCATCTCTATCATTGCAAGCAAAAAAGTCTTTAGCAGTTTCTTCATCCATAATATAACCCCCAGGTACCTTAGGCAATTCATATCTAGGAGGAGAATCATACTCATCAGGTTCAATAATTTCATCAGTTTCAGTAATTTCATTCTCTCTAATCCTAGCAAGTTGTTCATCAAGAAATTCACCTAGTGGCACAGTATTATCAAGCAAAGCAGTAGTATCATCATAAGTATCATGCATAGCGGAAGTGGCATCATCAATTACTTACGACATATCAAAATTACTAGCAGGTGTAGGTGTCGGAAGCTTGCTCAAAACAGAAGGTGAATCAAGTGCAGAGCTAGATGGCACTTCCTTACCTCCCCTCGTAGTAGAGGGATAGATCTTGGTTTTGGTATCCTTCAGATTCTTCATAGTGATCAACAGATATAAATCCCAAGTGACTCAGAGAATAGAGCTATGCTCCCCGGCAACGGTGCCAGAAAAAGGTCTTGATAACCCACAAGTATAGGGAATCGCAACAGTTTTCGAGGGTAGAGTATTCAACCCAAATTTATTGATTCGACACAAGGGGAGCCAAAGAATATTCTCAAGTATTAGCAGCTGAGTTGTCAATTCAACGACACCTGAAAGACTTAATATCTGCAGCAAAGTATTTAGTTGCAAAGTAGTATGGAAGTAACGGTAACGATGGCAAAAGTAACAGTAGCAGTTTTGTGGTAATTGTAATAGTGGCAATGGTACAGTAACGTAGCAAAGATCAGGTGGGTCCGCGAGACGACAGATGCCACGGAGTGGCTTGAGGTGAGGGCCAGACTGCAGTGGAATATCCGGGACGGGTATGCGAGTAGCACGCGGGGGTTTTACCCAGGTTCGGGGCTCTCCGGAGAGATAATACCCCTACTCCTGCATGTCTGTATATATGTGGTATATCTAGTACAGAGTTACTCCTAGAGTTTATCTGAAAGCAGTGCCACAGGCATCTGGTTTCGTATACGCATGTGGCCGGATGAGCATGCACGCTCTAAGGGCCGAATGGCTCTTGGCCGTGAGTGGCCTTGAGGCCAAGTGAATGGGGGTGTGGATGGGTGGATGGATGCCCCTTATATAGTGTGGGCTAGCTTAGGAAGTAAGCTAGGTAGTGGCATGGTAGCTAGCTAGCTAGAGGCATGGTGGGGGTATCATGCTTGTCTCCTGGTCACTTTATGAATAGTGCCCAGGGACAAGTGACACTGTACATGATGGCGCCACTACTATTCGTCAACAGTACACCGCCGCGATGGATGTCCATCTTGTCCGCGCGTGTCTGATGGGACGTCGTAGTTGACTTCGGCTGGCCGGCTGGCTGGGGCAGCCAGACGCTGGCGCAGGTGGAGTAGCCGGCCAGAGGAGCAGTCGGCCCAGGCGGGCAGGCAGCCTGTCCGACTGCCGTCTGGAGCGGCCAGGTGGCTAGCCGGCCGGAGCAGCCGGACTGAGGGGCATTGGCCGCCCCGATGTCTTGAAGCGTTGATTCGCCGTCTTTGGGGTACCCGGGGGTCATTCCCCCGACAAAGCTCACAGGCAATGGATCAATGATGGATAATTATGTCGAATGGCATTCATCATGCAACAATTATAACCTAGGGTGACACAGAACTAGCTCCAATTCATCAATATAATCTAGGCATGTATTCCGAATATAGTCATACGTGCTTATGGAAAAGAACATGCATGACATCTTTTGTCCTACCCTCCTGTGGCAGCGGGGTCCTAATGGAAACTAAGGGATAGTAAGGTCTCCTTTTAATAGAGAACCGAACCAAAGCATTAGCACTTAGTGAAGACATGAACTCCTCAAACTACGTTAATCACCGGAAAGAATCCCAATTATTGTCACCTTGGGGTATGCGGATAAAAACATATAATAGGTGTCTACAACTTACAAGATAGGATCAAGAACACGTATATATTCATGAAAACACAATAGGTTCAGATCTGAAATCATGGCACTCGGGCCCTAGTGACAAGCATTAAGCATAGCAAAGTCATAGCAACATCAATCTTAGAACATAGTGGATACTAGGGATCAAACCCTAACAAAACTAACTCGATTACCTGATAAATCTCATCCAACCCATCACCGTCCAGCAAGGCTACGATGGAATTACTCACGCACGACGGTGAGCATCATGAAATTGGTGATGAAGGATGGTTCATGATGATGATGACGTCGAGTTCCCCTCTCCGGAGCCCCAAACGGACTCCAGATCTGCCCTTCCGATTAAGAACAGGAGGCGACGGCCGCTCCGTATCATAAAACATCATGAATCCTTCTCTCTGATTTTTTTTCTCCCGAAAGTGAATATATGGAGTTGGAGTTGAAGTCGTTGGAGGTCCAGGGGACCCACAATGTAGGGGGGTGCGCCCTAGGGGGGGCGCGCCCTCCACCCTTGTGGACAGCTGGCGGGGAGCCTCTGGTTGATTCTTTCACCAATATTTTTTATTTATTCCAAAAATATTATCCGTGAAGTTTCAGGTCATTCCGAGAAATTTTATTTCTGCACAAAAATAACACCAAGGCAATTCTGCTGAAAACAGCGTCAGTGCGGCTTAGTTCTATTCAAATCATGAAATTAGAGTCCAAAACAGGGGCAAAAGAGTTTGGAAAAGTAGATACGGTGAAGACGTATCAGTGCGAAATATCATGTTTTGTAAAGTGGTGGTTTTCCGCAAGTCGTGACACAAAAGTAGTGGTTCTATGCATTTAACTCCTACAGATACTATTAAGAGGGGTCCACATTGAAAGGTACAGGTGGAATCAAATCATGTACACATACCTCATATTGCACTTACATGTATACCTTCCTATCCGTTTGAGGAGAGTTCCAAAAATCAACCAGCTTGGATCACTGGATTGTGCTTCAATTTAACCGGTTGTAAAATGTGATGTGATGTACTTATTTTATATAATTTCATGTGAAATTTGGCACCAAAGTAGATAAAAGTGAGGCAAAGAAACACCAAAGTAGGAAAATAAAATAGAGGTAACTGGAGTCCATCGCAATGCGAAATGAAGCCTTAGTTACATGAATGTGAGGTTGAACCATAGAGAAAAGGTTAATGAGCATATAACAACAAATAAACCAGCCAAGGCAACCATACCATAGATGGATCGAGATGCAATCTTGAACCGAAATAATTGGATTGTAACTAGCAAGCATTGGCTGCTTGGGATTCCGTATGTACTTAGTCCAACTGGCCCTAGCTGTCTAACCTAACTAGCGTTCCTAATCACCACTTCCTCTATAAACAAATATAAGAGGGTTTAGATCACTTGAGTAGTGATCTAAATGCTCTTATATTTCTTTACAGAGGGAATACAATTATTATGAGAGATCCACCCTTCGTACAATATGTGCGCCCTGCTAGCACTTTCCTTTTTCAACACATCCCATATACTAAAGTGTACACCGACCACTCTTAGAGTTATGAGTAAAATGTTGAATTAACATTATATCAATGAATTTTAAATATTTTATCAAAAACCTTTAGTAAATTCAAAACAGTTTTTGAAATACAAGTTTCGAACTTTCCCAATAACGGATTGAAATTGTTGTGAAATGACGTATGGAATGTTGTTTGATCATGTGGCGGGCATGGTACATCCGCAACGAAATCACACACGACAAAGTCCCTCCGCCCACAGAAGTATCCAGGCGTTTCCTCCAAGGGTACATCAATTCTTTGTTGTGTATCCACCAGTTTCCACATGCAGATTTGGATAAAGGAAAAATGGTGGTGCAAGAGGGAGGCCGGGCTGACTATGCCGGTGAGAGGAAGGCACAGCCGCTCCATTGGGTACCTCCCCCAGCCGGCTGGACAAAGCTGAATACCGATGGTAGCTTTGTATAGGCCACAGGAGCAGCAGGGGAAGGATGGTCCTTAGAGATGATAGAGGGGAGCTCATTTTTACAGCTTGTAGGCAGCTGCTCACATGTGATAATAGCCTCCAAGCGGAGTTGGAAGCATGCAGAGAGGGACTGCAGTTGGCTTTGTACCGTACCAACCTGCCATCTAGGTAGAGTTGGACTGCTCTGAAGCAGTTTCGATGCTGTTGGCCAAGTCAGCGAACCGATCACAAGTCCGAGCACTGGTAGAGGATATAAGCAGGATGATCTGCTGAATCTAGGGAGATTTCATTTTCTTATATTAGTAGATCACAAAACAATGTCAGTCATGCACTAGCCGCGTATGGTCGTAGTACCCCTCGCATGGCTGTGTGGTTGAGGTCGGGTTTAGACTGCATTGTAAACATTTCCAAGGCCGACAAGCCTCCGTGAGTTAATGAAATCTTCCTTTTCCCCCGCAAAAAAAAAAAGAATGTTGTTTGAAATTGATTGATATGATTGAAATATATCTGCTTTTTGTTTTTGAAATTATGTGAATAATATTTTCTAATTTGGTTGATAGAATTGGAATATGTGTGAAAAAACTATGGATATAAATTGACAGGCGGGACGGAGGTGGTAGGCAGCACGCAACGACGCTGTGGAGGAGGAAGAAGATGTGCGTGAGGAGGGGGGAATGACTGACGTGATTATTTTTTCCAGGTCACCGGATGAATACTCTCCCTAATTTACAGTTCATGAGACAATCGGTAGTGCCTGCCTACCGGCCTAGTTATACTACTACATGATCAAAGCACGTAGTACATCACTCAAGATGTGAAGGACGATTCACATATGCGCGGTGGTTGTTGTCATGAGACGAATCCTGCATGCATACATGGTTGGTCGATCTGAATCTCATGTCTATTGAATCAGTTCATGAATCAACTAACCTGAAACGAAGCGAGTATGTATGACGACCCACAACCTTCTTCAGTGGTACACACGAGGACTGGACGGTCCTGTATAGTCCAGGGAGACATGATTAACGATACAATAATGTTGGCCTAAGACATGTCTTAATGATGATCGAGAAACCAGGTAGGCTGATTCCACCACAAAGAACATAACCAACTGAGCTATGTTCAGATCATATTTTTTTCCTTTTATAAAAGCACCACCTATGAACAAACCATTTGTTTTGCATGAGCCGAGCGGGGAACACATATTGACTACAGAGATGCGCTTAATTATTCACGTGGTTGAGTTGAACTAGTATAAGACATCTATTAAGGAAGGTACCAGGAATCAGACTACTGATTTCTATCAGACTTCTGATAGAAAGCGTTTCCCTTTATCTAATGGAGAAAAATATGCTAAATTGATGATCGGACGGAGAGATTTAGGATAAGCATCAATGCTTGTGAAATCATTATAACCATTCATGGTGACCCTCGAATTAATGTGGGATCAATACTTCCTAGCCCAACGGTACTTTTACAACTTTTGAAGAAGAGGAAAATATTACTGATAACTGGCACCTTCAGCCATGATGCAAAAAATTTAAAATCTAATCGACATTTATTTCCAAAAAACAGAGTGCCATTCTGCTTTTTGGAGAGGACACACAAGTAGGTCAGAGTTTTTACTTTAGAACCTTCAATTTTCACTAATCTAATGTGATTGACAACAAACAAACTTATCAAACGACTGCCAAGTCAGGATTTCGGTAATTTTATCTCCTGGGAATCGTATGGTGTGAGGGTGCCGCTGCGACCAGTAATGGCTAATCTGCAAGCACACAAAAAAAACCTCAAAACCATATCCAGTAACAAAAACCTACAATAATAATCATCACGCTTTCATTAAGGATTTTTTTTCCTCGAATACGCACAAGCATTTGTATCATATATTAGGAAAGAGAAGGGGGTTAAAGAGCCCCTCTACTTGGGATTTGTCACAAGACATACCCCAATCCACTCTTACAGTTTGAATATGTTGACTACTCCCGACCAACCCACTGTCTCAACGCCTGGAAGAAGCTATCTGGTCAGTTTTTACCATTCCCGCTTGCTTCCACGCTCTCCCCTTCGTCAAGATCCTCCTGCCTACCTGTTGTGCTGACGGCGATGCTCCATCAAACACGATTCATTCCTTTGCTTTCGCAGCTCCCAGAGGACGAGGATTAAGATGGTCCGGTGATCCTTTTGTAGGCCCTGCGCTGAGCTCTTGTCCTCGCACCAGTCATTGAGATAGCTATCCGGTCGTGGCGCCCACTCCTGTTTACCCAGTGCACTGCATATCTCATGCCAGACCGTTCTGGCCAGTACGCACTCTAGTAGGATATGGCTGATCGTTTCATCGCTTTGGCCGCAGAAGGGGCATGTATCCTGGTGAGGTAGGCCGCGCCTAGCTAGTCTGTCAGAGGTCCAACACCTATTCTTCATGGCTAGCCAGGTGAAGAACCTGCACTGCAATAGCGCCCTTGATATCCATGTGAATTCCGCTGTCGGGATGGTCTCCCTCCCCATGAACATGGGCGCATATGCCGATCTGATCGAAAACGTGCCTTTGCTCTCCCAAGCCCCTCTTAGGTTGTCCAGTGTCTCCAAGTCAAGCTCAATCACCGCGATCCTATGCCACAGGTCTAATTACTCCATCAGTGTATCTAGGTCAAGGTTTTTGCCCACGTCTAGCGGCCGCCTGCCCTCCTGAACTACCGTGGCTACTGTCATACTGCCATCAAGGATTAATCCATCAACAAGGACCCCAACTCCACTATGAATCATCAACGAGATCAAACTCCAAAGCTAAGCACAGATGAATGGAGTTTAAAACTTTAAACCCACGACATATACCTCCTAGCCCCGCTTGATATGTTAGAATTAATGGGCTAGGCCCATAGCAATTTCTGAAATCTCAAAGCCCATGTGTAAAATGGCAAGTAGTGGTGCTAAAGTTTAGTCCCACCCCAGAAGTTGAATAAGAGTTGGACCTCTTTATATAGTGGGTTCTCTCCACCACTCTAAGTGGTGTGTGAGAAGAGAAAGAGAAGACCACACGCGCGCGCTCGCTCGCCTGGCTGGGCCGGGCCGTGCCGAGGTGGCGCGTATGTGCGACATGCGCGTGAATGGTCCGCCGAAATCTGGTCTGTCTCCTTGCAGATACAGCTACCGGCTGCGGCCAAAGACACACCGAAAACACCTACGATTTTGCCTCATCTCGCAACTTGCGCCGCCGTCGTAGTCTACTCCATCCAAACGCTGGCATGCATCGACGCGTGGGAGAGCAGGTCTCCGGAACCGTTCGTCTTTGCGATCCTGCACTGGGAGAGGACGAATTAGGTTTTTGGGAAGCGCTCTGTGCGACTGCTCAAATTCATCATCACGTGTCGTCTTCCGTCCAAATCGGGTGGTGCTACTCATCGTCGTCTTCATCGCCGTCAGCAGCAGATCGTCGCCAACATCGTCATCTACACCGTCGCACCCACAATAGCTAACGAACAGTACGTCCAACATCATCTGTTCATGTCTGTCTCTACAACTATTGTTTCGTGTTCGCTGCTGTTATGCATGTCTTGCTGTTCTTCTAGTTTGCTAGATTGTTGCATGCTAGTATCTGTTCTAGTCATGAATTATTTACTGGAATTAATCATGAACTTGCCTAATTTTTCAACAATCCAAAAACCTAATTGTAGGCAATTTCCTGAGTTAACTATGGCTGGATTTGCTGATGCATTGAGGCCGGATAAATTTACCGGTGTGCACTTTAAGAGGTGGCAGGTGAAGACCACGCTCTGACTTACTGCTCTGAAATTTTTCCACGTTAGTATTGGTGCTCCAGAGGGAATGTCTGACGAAGATCAGAGAAAATTCCAGGAAGCCAATACTATGTTTGTGGTATGCATTCTGAGTGTTCTTGCTGACCGTCTGTGTGATGTGTATATGCACATAGATGACGGAAAGACTCTGTGGGATGCACTGAATGCAAAATTCAGTGCAACAGATGCAGGCAGTGAACTGTACATCATGGAGAGTTTTCATGACTACAAGATGGTGAACAACCGTTCTGTGGTTGAACAAGCTCATGAGATACAGTGCATTGTGAAAGAACTTGAACTCCTTAAGTGTGTTCTACCCGACAAATTCGTGGCTGGGTGCCTGATTGCAAAGTTGCCTCCTTCATGGAGGAATTTCACCACAACTCTGAAACATAAGAGACAGGAGATATCAGTTGAAAACCTGATTGCATCTCTTGATGTTGAAGAAAAAGCTCGGGCTAAAGACACTACTGAGAAAGGAGGTGAGGTTCAGCCTACCTGTAGGAGATATGCCCTAGAGGCAGTAACAACCGTTATTTTGTATCTCCAAGTTTGTAATGAATGTTTATGTTCCATGCTATAACTGCTATGATTCTCGAGTCTGCAATAACACGAGGCTCGGAGGGAAACTCATATGCACGTGTGGTATAATAAACGGTAAAATGTATTCCTGGTCTTGCCTCTAAGACTGGCTCAAGTATTGCATGATGATCCTGTTTTCCTGATCATGGGCATGGATGTGCTGGCAATTTTTGAGGTCACATTGTTAGTAGAACACTTGTGTTGAATCAACCCAGATTGATGTTATGCTATGAGTTTCTATCGTTACAAGTTTATGGTTCTTAACACAGAGATAGTTAATGTTTGCATAATTCCTTAGACCATGAGAGTATTGAGTTCCTTCGTACTTGCTTTGTGAACTTTGGGGTTTGTTAAACGTCATCCGTAACTGGGTGGCTATTACGGCGTCTTACGGGTTCACGGAAAAGTATGGCAAGTAACGAGATAGCTCAAGATTGGGATTTGCTCCTCCGACGATGGAGAGATATTCTCGGGCCTTCTCGGTGTTACGGTATCCATCATCGTCTGGCCAGACACCTTGTGATTTGATCACTGGGATGCCGAAAACACAGAAACGAGAAAAGAGAACAAAACCGGTAACGAGGTAACTTGCATAGTGGACAAATTTGTTGATCCACGGGGATGCAATAAATCTCACCTCGGGTGTTTGTGACATATCGCGAAGCAACAGGAATAGCACACAGCAACTGGAGGTTCACTCGAATATTCATTCGTGTGGGTATAGGGGTTAATATGGGTGTCCACGGCTCCGATGTTGATCATTGATCGGAAGGGGTTCCGGGTCATGTCTATACTTCACCGAACCTATAGGGTCACACGCTTAAGGGTCATCTATCTGCTGAATACTAGACAGGGAGTCTGAGAGAAAATCACCGAAAAAGTTTCGGACACCAAAAAAGTTTCGGACAGCGGAAAAGTTCCGCAGAGAGAACACCGGATGAGTTTCGGTGAAACTGAAAAGTTGTTTCGGGGTATTCCATTAAGTCAAATTGGTTTCGGGACGCCCCTGATAATTCTTGGAGGGTGCCAGAATTATTCTGGAAACTTTCTGGAATTTTCGGGGATAAAAACCGGAAACGTTTCGGAGCTGCCGGAACCGCTTCAGATGCTTTTTCGCAGATGAAATCACTAATCTGGAATTGTTCCAGAACGCGTTGAAAATTATTTTAGTGGGTACTAGAAATGTTCTAAGCCCACATAAATATTTTTAGTTCGTACGGACGCTGAAAAATGTCATCGTGAATAGTGAAAGTGCTTTTTGGAAATTTTTATGGAAAGCACCTTTTGGGAATTTTCCCAAAAGGCTTCTAGAAGCCTTGGGCACTAAGGAAGCCCCCTTGGGGGCCCCCCCCCCCAAGGGGTGGCCGGCCATGGATGGTGGAGCTCCATGGAGCTCCACATGGCACTCCTTTTTGCTTTATTCTTTATGTAAATGACATAAAGTGGGGGTACTTTTGGTATTTGTGAATGCCAACTTTACCCCTTGGTTTTCCTATAAATAGAGGAGAGTGGGCTGCCCACAAAGCTCACCCCTTGCTCTCATACACATGCCATGCATTATCTGGCTTCTTCTCTCCCTCTCACGAAAAGAGTTTCGTAGAGCCGAAAGGCTGTCTGGGTTCCGGCAGGAGCTAGTTCTGGACGGCGAAGCCCTGCCGGATAGCTGACACCGTATGTGTGCAACCCCATAGAGAGGTCATAGTTTCGGTCTTTTGCCCGAGGGGCTGTTCGAGTGTCCTCCCGAAGGGCTGTCCGAGTCTCCGTTCGAGTTTCGAGGGTCCTCCCGAAGGGCTGTCTGCGACATCGTCCGGGGGACTGTCCGACCGCCTCCCGAAGGGCTGTCCGGCGAGGGAGTACATCCTCGCGGTTGGGAGGTTGTAAATCCTAGCTGCGGGGATCTGCACCAACGATCTCCACCGACTCTTCTTCCGCTGCGCTTCGAGTCGGTACGGATCAGATCAAACCTTGTATGCAGTCTCCATAGTGGTCCTGGGCGTGCTCGCGATACCGAAATTTTTTGTTTTCTGTCGCGTTCCCTAACACTACCGCCAATATGGAACAGAGGTACCCATAAAACAAGAACAAAGGGAAGAACAAACCTGTTTTCAACAAGCCTACCAAGACTACTACCTTCAAGAAGAAGAAGTTCAACAAGGCTGAGCTAGAGTGCTACGCCTGTGGGAAGCCCGGACACTTTTCCAAGGAATGCCCTGAACGTGCAGACCGCAGAGGGAAAACGAGCTCCAAGACTGTCAACATAGTGACCGCTAGCAATACTGATAGGTATGGTAATTTACCTATTGTACTTTCAGTATTTCAATCATCTTCGTGGTGGATTGATTCGGGTGCTAACGTTCATGTGTGTGCTGACGTCTCCCTGTTTACTTGTTATCAGGTCGCAAGGGATTCTTCTGTCCTAATGGGGAATGGGTCACATGCTTCTGTTCGTGGCATTGGCACGATGGATCTGAAGTTTACTTCGGGAAAGATCGTGCAACTAAGGAACGTGTAGCATGTCCCTACTATGAACAAGAATCTAGTTAGCGGCTCCCTTCTATGTCAAGATGGGTTTAAGGTAGTTTTAGAGTCGAATAAAGTAATCGTGTCAAGATTTGGACAATTTATAGGCAAAGGCTATGAGTGCGGAGGCTTGTTCCGCTTTTCCCTTTCAGATTTTTGCAATAATTCCGTAAACCGAATTTGTGCTAGTGTTAATGATGATGCAAGTATTTGGCACTCTCGTTTATGTCATATTAATTTTGGTTTAATGTCTCGGCTATCCAGTATGAGTTTAATTTCGAATTTCACTGTTGCCAAAGGTTCTAAGTGCCATAATTGTGTGCAATCGAAGCAATCTCGAAAGCCTCATAAGGCTACCGAGGAGAGAAACTTGGCACCTCTAGAACTCATACATTCTGATCTTTGTGAGATGAATAGTGTGTTGACAAAAGGTGAAAAGAGATATTTCATGACTTTGATTGATGATGCGACTAGATTTTGCTATGTTTATTTGTTGCAAACTAAAGATGAAGCATTAGACTACTTTAAAATCTATAAAGCTGAAGTTGAAAATCAACTAGAGAGAAAGATCAAGCGTCTTAGGTCCGATCGTGGTGCAGAGTATTTTCTCAAAGTATTTGATTAATTTTGTGAGAAACATGATATTATTCATGAGAGGACGCCTCCCTATTCACCCCAATCAAATGGAGTTGCCGAGAGGAAAAACCGCACGTTGACTGATTTGGTGAATGCCATGTTAGACACTGCTGGTTTATCTAAGGCATGGTGGGGGGAGGCTCTATTGACTTCATGTCATGTCCTGAATAGAGTTCCTAACAATAATAAGGAGAAAACCTCTTATGAGGAGTGGGTTGGGAGAAAACCATCACTTTCTTATTTGCGCACTTGGGGATGTTTGGAAAAGGTCAATATTCCTATTCCTAAGAAACGCAAACTTGGACCAAAGACAGTGGATTGTGTCTTTCTAGGGTATGCTCAACGGAGCATTGCTTATAGATTTTTAGTGGTAAAATCTGAAGTACCTGATATGCATGTTGATACTATAATGGAATCTCGTGATGCAACATTTTTTGAGAACATATTTCCTATGAAAGATATGCATAGCATTGCTAGATTTTCTTCTGAGATAATTCTTGAATCTAGTACAACTGATGAATATTTTGAACAATCACATAAGGAAGTCCTTGAGAAGGATAACAATGAAGTTCCTATAAGCAACAAGAGCCGAAGGATTGCAAAATCTTTTGGTGATGATTTCATTGTATACCTTGTGGACGACATACCCAAGACGATTGCAGAGGCATATGCATCCCCGGATGTAGATGATTGGAAAGAAGCTGTTCATAATGAGATGGACTCAATTCTTTCTAATGAAACTTGGGAACTAACTGATAGACCATATGGTTGTAAACCTGTGGGCTGTAAGTGGGTGTCAAAAAGAAGCTAAAGCCTTATGGTACTATTGATAAGTATAAGGCGCGGTAGTGGCCAAGGGCTACACTCAGAAAGAAGGCGAAGATTACTTTGACACCTATTCACCCGTTGCTAGAATGACCACCATTCAAGTGTTACTTTCCTTGGCTGCCTCTTATGGTCTTATCATTTATCAAATGGATGTAAAGACAACTTTCCTCAATGGAGAGTTGGAATAGGAAATCTATATGGATCAGCCTGACGGGTTTGTGGTAAAGGGTGAAGAGAGAAAAGTGTGCAAGTTGTTAAAATCTTTGTATGGCCTGAAACAGGCACCTAAGCAATGGCATGAGAAGTTTGAAAGAACTCTGACTTCTGCAGGATTTGTCATTAACGAGGCTGATAGGTGTGTTTACTATCGCCATGGTGGGGGCAATAGTGTCATATTATGTTTGTATGTGGATGACATACTGATCTTTGGTACAAATATTAATGCGATCAATGAGGTCAAGTCTTTTCTATCAAAAAAATTTGACATGAAAGATTTGGGAGAAGCCGATGTAATTTTAAACATCAAACTTATTAAGGATGAGAGTGGGATTACTCTAACGCAATCTCACTATGTTGAGAAGGTCTTGAGCCGGTTCAGCTTTATGGATAGCAAGCCTTCTCCAACACCTTATGATCCCAATGTGACACTCAGAAAGAACAAGAAAGAAACGAGAGATCAATTAAGATACTCTCAAATTGTCGGTTCACTCATGTACTTAGCTAGCGCTACAAGACCAGATATCTCTTTTGCTGTAAGCAAACTGAGTAGGTTCATGTCCAACCCGGGTGATGATCATTGGCATGCACTAGAAAGTGTCTTGCGCTATCTGAGAGGTACTATGAGTTAAGGAATTACTAATTCAGGGCATCCTGCTGTGCTAGAAAGATATAGTGATTCAAACTAGATCTCCGATGTTGATGTACTCTACGCAACAAGTGGGTATGTATTTCCTCATGGAGGTGGCGCAGTGTCATGGAGGTATTGCAAGCAAACCATATTGACGAGGTCAACTATGGAAGCAGAATTAACTGCTTTAGACACAGCAACTGTTGAGGCAGAATGGCTGCGTGAGCTCTTGATGAACTTGCCTGTGGTTGAAAAACCTGTACCGACTATTCTTATGAATTGTGACAACCAAACGGTTATCGCTAAAGTAAACAATTCTAAAGATAATGTGAAGTCATCAAGACACGTGAAGAGACGTTTGAAGTCTGTCAGGAAGTTGAGAAACTCCGGAGTAATAACTGTTACGTATATTCAAACAGACAAAAACCTGGCAGATCCCTTTACAAAGGGACTATCACGAAATGTGATAGATATTGCATCGATAGTAGTAACCCAACATTTGTGATCGGGGATCCCGTGAATTAGGATCTGCGAAGAACAAGCTATTGGTAAACTAAGGAGAGTAATAACTAATGACCGTCTCTAAGTGAAGATGCAAAACTCTCAGAGTTGTAATGCTTAGAGCTGTAAGGCAGGTTGGCAACATGCCTTAATGTGGTTCTATTGGCTATAATTAGCAAAGATGCTGTCCTACAGAGCAGTCTTGAAAGAACACACCTATATGAGTTTCGACTGTAAACGTCGCAGTCTATGAGATTTGGGTGATCTCTAGTAAGCTCACGAAGAGACCAGGGAGTATGACGTATAAGCTCCAAACCGCGGGGTAGCCTATTGGCAGCCAGGTACTGGTTAAGACTTTGAGTGAAATCTGTTCACACAAAACTAGCAATTCAAGGCATAGTCCATTGTCAAGTTGTGAATGGATGTAGCTTAAAGTTCTAGGCAGAAGTTCAACTTAACAGTCTCTGCTGAAACACTGGTATATTAAACAAGTGGTGAGAGAAGGCAAATCTCTAAATGGGTATTGGAGATCTGGTGGGGGATTGTTAGAATTAATGGGCGAGGCCCATAACAATTTCTGAAATTTCAAAGCCCATGTGTAAAAGGCAAGTGGTGGTGCTAAAGTTTAATCCCACCCCGGAAGTTGAAGAAGAGTTGGACCTCTTTATATAGTGGGTTCTCTCCACCACTCTAAGTGGTGTGTGAGAAGAGAAAGGGAAGACCACACGCGCGCGCTCGCTCGCCTCGCCTGGCCGTGGCGTGGCGAGGCGAGGCGGCGCGTACGTGCGACATGCGCGTGAATGGTCCGCCGAAATCCGATCCGTCTTCTTGCAGGGGCACAGCTTCCTTTTGCCGTTTTATTTTTATGTTTTGGCAGACAAGTTTTTGATTTCTTATCCGGTAAGTATACGAATTAGAAACCGAGTCGGTTTGGGATAGTGATCGCGACACAATACCACCTCTGGTCCTAATATATATATACAGCTAACGGCTGCGGCCAAAGACACACCGAAAACACTTAGGGTTTTGCCTCATCTCACAACATGCGCCGCCGTCGTAGTCTACTCCATCCCAAACGCCGGCGTGCATCGGCGCGTGGGAGAGCAGGTCTCCGGAACAATTCGTCTTTGCGATCCTGCACCGGGAGAGGACGAATTAGGTTTTTGGGAAGCGCTCTGCGCGACTGCTCAAATTCGTCATCACGGGTCGTCTTCTGTCCAAATCGGACGGTGCTACTCATCGTCGTCTTCATCGTCGTCAGCAGCAGATCGTCGCCAACATCGTCATCAACACCGTTGCACCCACAATAGCTAACGAACAGTATGTCCAACATCATCTTTTCATGTCTGTCTCTACAACTATTGTTTCGTGTTCGCTGCTGCTATGCATGTCTTGCTGTTCTTCTAGTTTGCTAGATTGTTGCATGCTAATATCTGTTTTAGTCATGAATTATTTACTAGAATTAATCATGAACTCGCCTAATTATCCAAGATGATATACTTCACGGTGCCGATCTCCATGGCACGCTTGTCCCTAAATAGCCTCATGTGTCCACGTCCGCCTGCCACAACGTGCACGTGGTCGCCGGCATCTGCTCGTCCCACACTTACCCCTGGTTTGGAGCTGGGGGGTAATCGATCAGGGACAAAGGCGCCAGTTGGTTGCAGGCAGTAATCAATTTCTCTCCAACTTGTTTCTCCTTTCTCTCATAATATAAATCCATCATCTATCAACCAGTCATCGGAAAAATAATAATTTCAAAGCATGAAGCATGGTGAATCAATCTCCCAACAACCTCACTATCCTCATATATATTCTTGGCGATATGCGAGCAAATGGGTAATTCCATGGCGATTGGTAGGCGGGCAATGAAATCAATGAGAGGGTTCAGGTGGAGAGATTAGTGAATCTGTAGGTAGAGGTAGCTCCAGTGGCGTGGCTGCCGTGTATGCTCCTTGGCCCTGCGCCGTGATGCCTCTGTATTCCTGCACAATCTCCATCCTGCTGCGCCGTCGGGGCCCAAGATGTCGGGTCCTTGGAAGATGAATCATCTTGGTAAACATTTTTTTTGAGAGAATCTTGGTAAACATGGTATGATGAAAGTCGGGAACGGGATAAAGAGGAATTCCTTACAGAGTTGACCTCGATCTGCTCCCACATTAGAATGCCTTATATAATGGGTGGCGATTTCAATATCCCGCAGGATAGTAGCGACAAAAATAAACACCTGGTCCATTCTCGGTGTGTGGATAAATTCAACTCTATTATTCACTCCTTGAACCTTCGTGATATTCACATGGGAGGGGGAAAATATACTTGGACCAACAACCAAAAACACCCCACCCTAGAGAAGCTGGACAGAGTTCTTATGAGCTTTGATTGGGAAGATCTTTTCCCTCTAGTCACTATTTGCAAACTAGTGAGAGACATATCAGATCATAATCCTTTACTTTTGTCCTCGAATCCTGTGAAAACTAGCCCTCTTCATCATCGTGAGTTTAGATTCGAACTTAGCTGGTTGAAAATTCAGAACTTCTACCTTAAAGCTAAGAGCATATGGGAACAACCAGTTAATTCGAGTGATCCGATAGATGTCATCAATATTAAATTGAAACTTATCAAAAAATACTTTAAAGGCTGGGGATCCCACTCCTTTGGCCATGCTAGAAAAAGGAAAAAATGGATTAAAGAGGAATCGGAAGAAATAGAGAAAAAAGAAGAATCTGGACCCCTTGATCCCGAGGTATATGAAAGGAGAACTGTCCTATGTGCAGAGCTTAATGACATCCTTGCTGATGAAGAGCTTTTTTGGCTACAACATTCGAACGAGCGCTGGTTACTCAAAGGGGATCAAAATACCGCCTTTTATCATCGCAGTGCCAACGGGAGGAAAAGAAAAAACACTATCCACTCTCTTACAGATGGGGATGTGGTTATTGAGGGCACGCAGAATCTCCTAGCCCATGCCACTGCTTTTTACAAAGACCTGTTCAGCCCGACCAGAGGAAACCTTTTTCATTTGTCACGTGAAACCTGGGCTGAGGGAGAAAAACTTACGAATGAAGACAATTTCCTCCTTACTAGTGAGTTTACGGAGGAAGAGGTTAAAAAAGCATTATTTGGTATGGAGTGTAACAGGGCCCCCGGTCCAGATAATATACCGGCAGAATTTTATAAACATTGCTAGGAATTTGTTAAAAGTGACATAATGTGCCTATTCAAAGCGTTTCATGATAACACGCTGGATACTGAACGTCTGAACTACGGGGTGATCACCCTGATCCCAAAAATGAACGGGGCAAAAAAATCCAGCAATATCGCCCCATCTGCCTCCTTCGTTGGCCTTATAAGCTGATTACCAAGGTGCTAGATAACAGGGTAGCTATATATGCTGACAAGCTCATCAGCAAGCATCAAAATGCTTTCATTAAGCATAGAAATATAATGGATGGGATCCTTACTCTCCATGAGGTGTTGCACCACACACATCACAAGAAAAAAGTGGGGGTGGTCCTGAAACTGGACTTTGACAAAGCCTACGATAAGATTAATTGGGATTTCATCCTCGAATGTCACCGTAACCGTGGCTTTGGCTCGACCTGGTGTGGGTGGGTTGAGAAAATCTTACACAATGGCACAGTGAGCATTAAGCTTAACAATGAAGTTGGCCCGTACTTTCAAAGCCACAAAGGGGTGCACCAATGCTGTTGAAACCCTCTCGAAGATGGTCCTTAATGCACAAAAAGAAAAACTTCTCACTGGTCTCGCGCCTGACTTGATTGAAGGTGGAGTAGCTATTCTATAGTATGCAGATGACACTGTTATATGCTTTGAACATGACAAGGAAACTGCTACAAACCTAAAACTTCTCCTGTACATGTTCGAGTTTATGTCAGGTCTAAAAATCAATTTTCTAAAAAAGCGAAATACTCTGTGTTGGGGGGGGGGGGGGGGGGCATGACGATACCCTTGCCTTTTATGCTGAATTGTTTAACTCTAGTATTGGGCACTTTCCAATGAAATACCTGGGAGTACCAGTCAGTTTCTCAAACCTTCGTGCCCTGGATTGGGACTTTGTCGATGAGAGATTCCTTAAATGTTGCGAAGCCTGGATTGGGAATGCGCCATCGTCGGTTGGGAAACTTATCATACTTAATTCCTCGCTCACTAGCATTGTTTACTATAATATGTCTATGTTTCTGCTACCCAATATGGTGATTGAGAAATTAGATAAACACCGTAAACGCTTTTTTGGCAAGAACATGAGGGCCACAAGCGATATCATCTGGTGAAATGGTCCAGAATCTGCAGATCCAAAAATAAAGGGGGCTTGGGGTGAAAGACCTTCATAAACAGAACATTAGCCTTGTTACCAAATGGTGGTGGAAACTGGAAAATCAACAGGGCCTCTGGCAGGAGGTGATCTGGGCCAAATATTTCAAGAGAGATACGGTTGCCTCGGTGAAAAGTAAGTTTGGTGACTCTCCAATCTGGAAAGCCATTATGAAAGTTAGAGTATTATTTTGCTGGTAGTAAAGTGATACTTAAGTCTGGTAATATTGTTAGACTGTGGGCTGATCATGTGAATAATGACTCTCCTCTGCGAGCGTGATTCCCTATACTCTACAACATTTGTAATGATCAAGAGATCACGGTAGCTGATTTTAAAGCAGGAGTTGATAATAAGTTCTTTAGGAGACGACTCCATCCTCCTCTGTTGGAACAGTGGAGGAAACTCGAGTTCATTGTGGACTCATGGTCGCATTTTGATGAGTCTGACATGGTGGTTTGGACCTTGGGGAAGAAAAATAAATTTATGACCAAATCGATATACGAATACTTGGACAGAAATGTGATGGGGTGTAATTATAAGTGGATTTGGAGATCCAAGATACCCTTGAAAATACAAGTTTTCCTCTGGCAGCTCTTTCAGGATGCAGTCTTGACAAGAGATGGTATGAGTAGGAGGAAATGGTTCGGTAACCCTACTTGCTCCTTTTGTGATAAAAAGGAAACCTCCCAGCATCTCTTCTTTACGTGCCCAGTAGCTAGAGTTCTGTGGAGGACTGCGGGATGTGTACTGGGCACGGACCTATGTCTGAATAATATTTGGCAATATTTTTCGTGGTGCTACGCATTTCTTCCTGATGGGGAGAGATTCTATACTTTTGGTTTAGCTGCGGTGTGTTGGCCGATGTGGAATTACCGCAACCGGGTAACCTTTGAGTTCAAAAAAATGAGATCCCCTTTTGACGTGGTTTACTCTGCTTGTGGATACCTAAATTGCTGGGCAGGTCTAATGGTGGGAGCTGATCGTGAGGCGATGGAGTGTGGAGCCAAGATGCTGAGGACCAACGCCTTGACCATGATGCGGATCTGTGCGGCGCCGGGGGACGCAATGAAGAGCTGAACGCAGGCTGACCCTGGGCGGAGAAGCAATCTATTCTCACCTCCGCGCTACATATTTACCCGTTGTGGGATATCGATCTTTTGCACCTTCGCAAACTGTGTTGATCTGCTGCTCCTGCCTGAGCATGTGTTTTAGCCTGTGGCTGCTACTGCAATACTTTTGTTTGATCTGTTTCCTAGTCCTTAAGTAGTTGTTGCCAGTTCCTAGGGTGTCGCTGGGTTTTCGCCCCATGGAAAGCTGCTCGATGACGAGTGCTTGCTGTGGGTTTTCCAATAATGCTTTGAACTCGCTTTCCCCTTTCTAGTTTCCTTCCTGGTTGATAGATTGTTGTATTTCCGTTATGAAAGTAATGGAAAGGGGTTATGCTCGGTTAAATAAAAAAGAAAGTCGGGAATTGGATTTTCTTGATTTGGATTTTGCCAGATAGAGTATCACCTGGTGGAACGTACGACCCGGTGCGTATAAGATATTTTTCCTAAGAGATCCTACTATTTTGTTATACAGGAAGTAATTTGCGCGAGTGTTAATTAATAATGTCCTTCTTTCCGCTAGCGATGCATGCATTGGCAAATCATGGGAGGCCTTTCCGTTTTAATCGCAGAATCCTGTAATTACGCTGTTCTTCTTGCCACGAATCAAGGAAAGGCTGCTCGGTTTCCTTCATCGGCTTTAAAGAGAGGGAGGCGCTGGTGTTGCTAATTAACATACATGGATCAGGTTTAGGAAAAATGATTTGATGAAAACCAAAAAGGGATAAAAAAACCGAAAAAATCGGTCAGGTGGGGGTGGACGAGAAGCAGGGCGAACATAAGACTGGAGACGGGACGTTAGGTTTCTTTTAGATTGTAGAGATTTTAGATACTAGTAGTAGAGATAAAATGTAATGTGTGGTGGTCGCCCAGAACTGGGCTTTCGCCAACCGCTTGTAATCTCTGCATCTTGCATGCGGCTATACTTTGACTATCCTTCACCGTGCGCACCACGGTGCAATCAAATGTTCAAGTGGGCGTTTTTTCCCCTCTCCTCCACCTTTCAATCAAAAAAGAAAAAAGACAAAGAAAACAGTGCATAAATTATTACAGATAAGGGTTTTTGCGTCACGGTTTTTTTAGAGACACAGTACAAACACGAACGCTCATAATCACATACATACGCCACTTCCGGAACAGGGCTCTACCCCGACGGCCAAATCTATGCCGACGGCCCCGGTCGGCCTACTATGAGCTATGCCGACAGCCAAGTTCAGGCCGTCGGCGTACCCAAGCCGTCGGGCTATCCCCAGGTATGCCGACTGGCACCGTCGGCATATCTCAGAGTACGCCTATGGCAGCCGTCGGCATAGGTGCACCGTCGGCATAGATGTGGGCCCGGCGACCCTGCGTGTGACGGGCGGTTCACGCCGTCAGGTCTATGCCGACGGCAGAGACGGCGGCCTTCGGCATAGCTAGAGTCCACATCATCGATCCGAGGCGCCTGCCACGTCATCGATCCGAGGCGCTCCTTTCACCTACCCCGGCCGCAGCTATGCCGTCGGCATAGTTATGTATTTTTTTTGAGTTTTTCTATGTATTTTTTAAAGTTTTTTATATATTATTATTTGATTAACTTAAATGTAGCATATGTAAATATAAACATACATACATTATTTATCGATTTGGTAAAAAAAATTCCAGGGATTATGAATATATATGTAGTTTGTAATTTTTTCGAGTATGTTAATAATGTGACCTCATGTTCTTTTGAATATAGGTCCTTATACTTTATTAAAATCAAAAACAGCTATGCCGACAGAAGTGTTGTGGCGGTTGCAAATGTCCGACCACAACGGCAGCATCGGGTCTACACGAAGGGGATCTTGCTGTAGGTTTGGCCCGGAAGTTGCTCCCAAGTGTTCCTATGGGCTGACCAACCACAACCAGGTGGAGAGGTCTACTGGTCAAAGCCCGTCCTAGGAAAGTCAAAGGGTTAGATCTCATGGTCAAACGCTCAAGGGTTAGGCGGGACGGGGGCCCTGGGTGGTAGCAATGCCACCGGAGCGTCGCACCGGGCCCTCATACATGCCTTAAGGTGGGGTGGCATGTATGAAGAGGCAGCACGGGTCTCCGGGGTGTGGCCACCCTCACGGACGGCGCCGCCGCCGGCACCTGGAGGGGGAAACGGCCGCGTCGGGTCTACACGGTGGGGATCTTGCTGTGGGTTTGGCCTGGACGTTGCTCCCAAGTGTTCCTATGGGCTGACCTACCACAACCGGGTGGAGAGGTCCACAAGTCAAAGCCCGTCTGCGAAAATCAAAGGGTTAGATCTCGTGGTCAAACGCTTCAGGGTTAGTGTCGGGGTAATTCACCACGGGTACCCCGAAGATGGCGCGACAATATTTCAAGACGTCGGGGCTAGCAAAGCCCCTCAGTCCGACTGCTCAGGCCGCCCCAGACGGCCCCCTGTCCGACTGCCCGGGCCGGCTCGCCACCCGGCTGCCCGGCCTGCTTTCCGTCCGACTGCTCCTCGCGGCCGGCTGCTCCAGCCAGCCGCCAGCCGACTGCACCAACCAGCCAGCTCTGCCCGAAGTCTACCGCCGACACCGACAAGACGGCCATACCGCGGACGCGACGGCTGTACCTGTGAACTATTGGCAAATAGTAGAGCACTGTACACGTATAGTGTCACTTGTCCCTGGCCACTATTTATGAAGTGACACAGGGGACAAGTGTGACATCCACACCATGCCACCACGCCAGCCATGTCCCCTTGTCCCTTGGCTATATAAAGGGAGCCAAGCACACATCCATCTATCCACCCCCACGGGCAAGCATGCCCATACACACTCACACGGCCAGGCTCATTTAGCCATCTAGCTAGCTAGCACTTTGCTACTGCTTTACACATACGAGGCCAGATGCCTATGGCACTGACCTCAGATACAGCTCCAGGAGCACTCTGTACTGCAGATATACCACATACATACAGACATGCAGGAGTAGGGGTATTATCTCTCCGGAGAGCCCCGAAACTGGGTAAACTAGCGCGTGCTACTCGCATACCCGTCCCCCGGATATTCCGGCGGCAGTCTTAACCTCGCCTGAAGCCACCTTGTGGCATCTGTCGTCTCGCAACCCCCCCCGTGAGAATACTACGACAGTTGGCGCCCACCGTGGGGCAAGCTGTTACTGGAATCGCAGTCCGGGCGGGACCATCTTTGTCTTCACCGCCACCGCGTCGCGCCGTCTCTCCGATAGCGGTCGAGGGCTCGACATCGACACGCTCCCGAAGAGGCCGCGAGGGGCGGCGCGTCCTCGCCGTCGGCCTCGCCATCTTCATCATCACCGCGACGTCGCCGGCGTCTCTCCGGCACTGGCCGGTGCTGGACGGCACGTCATCGTTGTCGTCTGCCCTCGGTCTGCGCACTCGCAGCTCCGCTCTGCTCCGCGGCTGTCCCGAGCACCTCCGGTCTCTGTGCATGCAAGCGTTCGTGTATAGCTAGCTAGCTAGCTAGCGAACCCAATGGATTCAGCAGCAGCAACATGCGTACTAGCTTCGCTAGCTAGCTCGGTTCGTGTGCACGCATGTGACCCGCCGGACGTGTGAGCCTCGCCGTCGCTCCGGCCGGCGACTCCGTCGCTGCGCTGCGCTGCGCTGTCTCCGCTGCTACCTACCACCACTCATACACTATCCACGCATTAGTCAATGCAAGTCAAACACTTCCAAAAACCATGGCACTGCTGCCTCGCTGTAGCCGCTCCTGCTGCGTCCTCGAGCTGCTTCGCCCCCCTCCACCCCGAGCGCCAGTAGCGGCTAAACGCCTGCTCCTCGACCAGAGCGGCTGCCCATCGGCCCACACCGCCGCGGGCTGCCCCGCTGCTGCCCTGCAGCTCCCGACGCCCGCGAGCTCCACCTCGCTGCTCCGCCCCGCGCGCGTGACCCTGCACCTCCGCATGGGCGCCTCCGCTCTGGCTGCGGGCTCACCTGCCCTGCGCCGGCTGCTCCCCGCGCTGACCGCCGACTCCGGATCCGGCTGCGCCGGCTGCCGCTGCCCCGGACCGACCTCCGCTCCTCTCCGCCTCGGGTCGTGGCCGGGTGCTCCGCGCCCGCAGCCGGCTCCCGCGCCCGTCGCCTGCGTCCGCGCCCACCCGGCTGCGCCGGGCCGACTCCGCCCGTGGCCGCCTGCTCACCGCTGCAGCCGGACCCTGCCGCGTCCCTGCTTCTGCCGGCTCCGCGCCGTCTCGGCCTCCGCCTACGCCGCCCCGCATCCTCCTGCCTGTGGCTCCGCGACCCCGCGCCTGCGCCGGTCCGCCCGTGGCCGCCTGCCCCGCACGCCCCTCTACATCCGCGCCCCGCCCGCCGGCTTCCCCAGCCGACTGGTGCCGCACGGCCCGGCCAGCTCCCGCGCTTGCCGACTCCCCGGCCACCCGGCCGGCCCGGCAGCCTGCCGACTGATCGCTCCCGCGCCGCCTTCCGCTGCTCGACAGCTGCGGTCGGCTGCTCGTGCTGCAACGGGCCGACTGCCCATGCGACTGAAAGAAACAGAGTCCGACTGCTGGAAAAAAGTGGAGGCGGCTGCTTCTGCTAAAAAAAAGAGATGCCGGCTGTAAAGAAAGAAAGAGAGTCCGGCTGCTGGGTCGATTAAAAAAGGAAAAAATGCGTCTGGCTGCTCACAGCCGGCTGAAGAGAAGAAGAAAAAAGACGTCCGGCTGGCCCGTCTGCCTGCTTCGCCACTCGGATCACGTGGCCGGCTGTGCCAAGCCGGCTCGGCTGCGTCCCGCTCCGCCGTCTGGCCGGTCGAGCCCGACCGGCCGGGACCACCTTTGAGCACCCGGAGGCTCGAAGGCTTCACCCAGCGGGTGCGCCGACGCGCTCCGCGAGCGCCGAGCCGCGCCAGCTGTCTTCGGCAAACTCCGGCTCGACTGCGCCAAAAGCAATGTGAGCTCCTCACCCACATGATTTTGCACCACGCAAACACGGATAATCCCGAGCGATGCTCGGGGTGCTATCTCCGCATTTTATTACAGTTGCATCACTGTTTGCCCCGGCGCCAACCAGAGTAGGCCCGGAGGCTAGGCGCTTGGCCTGAGACGTTCGCTCCCATAGACGGCTTAGTAGCATGCACGGTACCAAAGGCTCACTCTTAGTCACAGACCGCAGAGCGGCTGTCCGGCTGGCAAGAGCGAACGCTGGAGGCCACCCATGTGAAAAACGCCTGAGGAGAAAAAATGGTTCGGGCGACCCGGCCGGTTGCTTTATGAGTATCTGCTCAGTTAAATCTGCTCCCAGAGTCTGAGTACTGTACGCTCCACCCCGCGGCCCACTCTCAGCCACAGACCGCAGGGCGACTGTCCGGCTAGCGAGATCGCAAGCCAAAGTGTGGAGGGGACATGAAAAAGATTGAAGGGGGCTCGGACGAAACCGAGTCGGCACCCTCCGCATAAAACCTGCACCACTAAAAGCAAAAGTTTGATATATCTGCGCAGACTAACTTTGTCTTTTGCATGATCATCTCCGAGGGAACCCCCTCCTCGCCCGGAAGCTCGGAGGCTAGTTGCAGGCCTGATGCCGGCTGCAACCGGCATCCCACCGCCTGCTTCATCTACAGCAAAAACCCTCCACCCGACTCTTCGAGTCGCCCGGAGGCTCGGAAGCTACACCCAGCGGGTGCGCTGGCACGCCCCCACTGGAAGCAAGCTGCGCCGGCTGCAGCCCGTAGCCGGCTGTCATTAACAACATCAGTCGGTGGACTCCGTGTCCGCACTCGGCACCCTCGACGCCATCGTCTGCACCAACAACCAGGAAAGGCCTCCGCCCAACTTGTCCAAAGTTGCCCGGAGGCTCGGAGCCTACACCCAGCAGGTGCGCTTGCGCGCCCCCACCGGAAGCAAGCCGCGCCGGCTGCCGTCCGCAGCCGGCCGTCATCGACATTTTCTACATCAACACCCGCTAAAAAACCTCCGCCCAACTTTGCCAAGTTGCCCGAAGGCTCGGAGGCTACTGTCGGGGTAATTGACCATGGGTACCCCGAAGAAGGCGCGACAATATTTCAAGACATCGGGGCTAGCAAAGCCCCTCAGTCCGACTGCTCAGGCCGCCCCAGACGGCCCCTTGTCCGACTGGCCGGGCCGGCTCGCCACCCGGCTGCCCGGCATGCTTTCCGTCCGACTGCTCCTCCCGGCCGGCTGCCCCAGCCAGCCGACTGCCGACTGCGCCAACCAGCCGGCTGCCTGAAGTCAACCGCCGACACCGACAAGACGGCCATACCGCGGACGCGACGGCTGTACCTATGAACTGTTGGCAAATAGTGGAGCACTGTACACGTATAGTGTCACTTGTCCCTGGGCACTATTTATGAAGTGACCCAGGGGACAAGTGTGACATCCACACCATGCCACCATGCCATGTAGGAGATATGCCCTAGAGGCAATAATAAATGTTATTGATTATCTCCCTGTTCATAATTAGGTTTATGTTCCATGCTATAACTGCTATGGTTCTCGAGTCTGCAAATAAAACGAGGCTCGGAGGAAGACTCATATGCACGTGTGGAATAATAAACGGTAATACGTATTCCTAGTCTGGCCTCTAAGACTAGCTCAAGTATTGCATGATGGTTCTGTTTTCCTGATCATGGGCATGTCTATGCCAGCAATTTTGAGGGCACAGTGTTAGAAGAACATTTGTGTTGAATCGACCCGAATTGATGTTATGCTATGAGTTACATTCGTCACATATTAATGGTTAATAACACAGAGATGGTTAACGTTTGCATGATTCCTTAGACCATGAGAGTATCGAGTTTCTTCATGCTTGCTTCATGAACTTTGGGGTTTGTTAAACGTCATCCGTAAATGGGTGGCTATTACGGCGGCTTACGGGTTCATGGAAAAGTATGTCAAGTAACTTGATAGCTCAAGATTGGGATTTGCTCCTCCGACGATGGAGAGATATCTCTGGGCCCTCTCAGTGTTACGGTATCCATCATCGTCTGGCCAGACATTTTATGATTTGATCACGGGGATGCCGGAACACGGTAACGAGAAAAGAGAACAATACCGGTAACGAGGTAACTGGCTTAGTGGACAAGTTGTTGATCCACGGGAATGCCAACATGTCTCACCTCGGGTATTTGTAACATATCGCGAAGCAACAGGAATAGCACACGGCAACTGGAGGTTCACTCGAATATTCATTCGTGTGGGTATAGGGGTCAATATGGGTGTCCACGGCTCCGATGTTGATCATTGATCGGAAAGTGTTCCGGTCATGTCTATACTTCACCGAACCTATAGGGTCACACGCTTAAGGGTCATCTATCTGTTGAACGCTAGACAGGGAGTCTGAGAGAAAGTCACCGAAAATGTTTCGGAGACAACGGAAGAGTTCCGAGAGAGAGAACACCGAAAGAGTTTCGGTAAAACCGAAAAGTTGTTTCGGAATATATTATTTGGTCAAAAAGGGTTTCGGCACCGCCTGGAAATTTTCAGAGGATGCCAGAATTGGTCTGGGAACTTCTGGGAATTTTCAGAGAGAAAAACCGGAAATGTTCCGAAACTGCCGTAACCGCTGTTGATGCTTTCCGCTGATAAAAACCACCGCACCGAAAATGTTTCAGATCGTGCCCAGAATAATTTTAGAGGGTGCTAGAAATGTTCTGGGACCTTCTGGAATTTTTCAGAAAAAGTTTCGCGGAAAACATCTTGTCTTAGCGCGAGGGGACAAGATCCCACGAATCGGGTGTTGCATGTTTGGTGGCTTTTTGTCTAGGGAGCATGCATGTTTCATGGAGACATGTTGGTGGCTTGTTGGGGGGCCCCCCCATGGGGGGGGGGGGACAAGATGTGGGCCGGCCCAAGGGCTGCCATGGTGGTGTCCCCTTGGTGCCCCCCTTGTGTTACCATTATGCCCTTTCATGTGTGACATGAAGCTTGGGTATTTTGGTATTTCAACATCCCACCCCACCCCTTGCCTTGGCCTATAAAAGGAGGAGTTGGGGCTGCCATCTCCTTCATCCCTTGCTCTCACACACAAGCCATGCATGATCTGGCATTCTCTCTCCCTCCCACGAAATAGTTTCGTAGTGCCGAAAGGCTGTCTGGGTTCCGGTGGGAACTAGTTCTGGACGGCGAAGCCCTGCCGGATAGATGACACCGTATGTGTGCAACTCTGTAGAGAGGTCGTAGTTTCGATCTTAGTGCCCGTGGGGCTGTTCGTGAGTGCCTCCCGAAGGGCTGTCCAAGTGACGGTCCGAGTTCTGTGAGTCCTCCCGAAGGGCTGTCCGCGACACCGTCCGGGGGACTGTCCGACCGCCTCCCGGAGGGCTATCCGGGTGGTAGATGAGGGAATACATCCTCGCGGTTGGGAGGTTGTAAATCCTAGCTGCGGGGATCTGCACCGACGATCGTCATCGACTCTACTTCCGCTGCGCTACGAGTCGGTAACGAAAATGATCAAACCTTGTATGCAGTCTCCATAGTGGTCCTGGGCTGGTGCGTAGGTCGGAAAATTTTTGTTTTCTACTGCGTTACCCTACAGTGGCATCATGAGCCGTGCTATGCGTAGATGCAGGTTGCGATCTAGAATACATAGAGATGTATGGGTGTTGCACAATATAATTAGGTAGTAGATGAGTTCTATTACTGAAAATTATTTGTGCGGGTAGCAGATGAAATCTGTTACCCGATGTTCTTGTTGCTTCCCTTGAATTTGCGTAGTCCTGATCTTGACAGCATTGTGGAATCTCACAAAGTTCTGGCAATCCGCGATCCTTTCATGCTGCTCCTGAGTATGCTGATTGACAGATCAACGAAGTGCTAACAGTTCTTTGGGTTCCACTTTAGTTAAAGAAAGATGGATGTTTCGCAGACGAAAGGGCAATGCAGATATGATCTGCACGGGGGTCATGCGTATGACGAAGTTCAGTATGGGGCTCGAGATTTTATTATCTCGTGTTTCATACACCCCGCGTTGTTAATCTAGCGACTTGAATTATCATACTTGATGATGGACGTTGGTAGCTTCGGTTTGTTTCGAAACCTTAGAAGCCATGTAAAACAAGTTTTTGCTTGAACCGATTAGAGACGTCTAACTTGGTTTTGCAGGAGGGTTTGCATGTGCATATGATGTGGTATAGCAGTGCTCATAATAATTTGATTATGTATGAGATGACTATATGATGTAAATTGATTAACATGACCTGTGTGTCATGATTTGGCATGATGGCTGGAGCCATATGATTGCACTTTAAATGACCTATGTGTCAACCTTGTTGTAATGCATTATTTTATTAGCTATAGAGATAGCAATATTATCTGGTGCGTCGACAAGGTGGTGGCAATCTTCGCGAAGGTGAACACCGACGCGAATGCCGAAGATGAAGAAATACAAGACTTCTCCGTCAGAAAGGGCTATACCATATCATGCTATTATGAATTGCCTGAGATGTTTATCCCTTATGATGCACCCTTCTTGATTGCGCGGTAGTCGCTTTTATTAGGGTGATCTCTCACAAAAATATCAAGTAGTTAGTGTTCTCCCAAGTGTAGCACCGTCACGGCACCTAACTTTTCGGGGTGCGCCATGTCCACATGGGTACGAACGATTAGAGAAGTGTGAGGCGGGTGAGGTCAGACCTCGCAGCGAGATCACTTGGTTGTCTTGACGTTCTGGCTTGATCGTCCTGAGCTCGGAACACGCCCATCGAAAGATGAACAGGAGTCACATAGAGATGTGATCGGCATGTTTGCCCACCAATTGAAATTCTCGTCATCAGTGATGTCCACATCAATGGCGTTGAATTGAAATGTGGATCTTGAATCGCTCACAATCAATTATGAGAGATATTGATTTGAGTGGGAGCGCACTTTAGAATTAATTCTTTTAATTCTCAGTGCAATTAATTTTGAACACTGTCTAAAGTGTGATTTGCATAATAGTTGTAGAATAATGGCTCGCGTTTCCACCTTCCCTATTAAAATTGAATAGCTGTTAAATATCTGGTTAAAACTTTACGGTTGGCAACGTAATGTGAGGATTGTCCTCAAGAGTGCCGAGAAGGACTTTGTCCTATCGCATACTTTGGTATTCTCTCGCTTATGCTATGGATCATGTGACTCTCGTCCTTCGATCCAAAAGCTAGAATTCCGTTTCAGTCAAATGCAATACATTTGCTTCCATGAGACCTGAACTTCGAAAGTTTGGATAGTTATGTGATATTCATGGAATCTGAAAATCATTTTCAGAGACAGACAAAGGCTAAAAGATATGAGATATCCAAAGCAATGTTTGTTTGCAAACTATTAGTAAAGGAGTTTACTATGCATTAGACTGATAAGAGAGGGATCCAGAAGAACGCCTGTCATATGATGAAAGGTGAATAAAACAACAACTTAAAGAGAAAGGAAGTGTCCGAAGGATGTTAGTGTGACTTACACACCTAGGAAGTCCGGGGCTAACGCCACTCTTAAGTTCGGTGCTTCTTCTGAGAGTAGGAGAAATACTAAAAGTTAAACTGTTAGAAGTATAAAGGCAATGAGAAAGAAGACTGGAATATCCAGCTTATGTATGAATGTCATACAAGTTTTTGATGTATAGAAGGCTGGTCAAAGATATAGTTCTTGGGAATTATGATTAAATTGTTAATCACTGATTCTTGGGTATTGTGAGTTAATCACAAAGATACCCGCTCGATTGCATTCTGTTGCAACTCGATGTAAGAACTACTATGGCCTGAAAGACTAGCCAGGAATGAGGTTTAGGTATACACAGGGAACATAGTAAATGTTACTGTACCTTCCATCGGTGTATTACCGTCTGTGTTTATTTTCCTAATTCAATTAGAGTTTTACACACTCTAGCCCATTGCATAAGTTATCTTGCAAGAAGGTTGTTCATAAGAGAACTTTTGATGTTCGGTGTTATGAATAACATAAGGGCCATACTTTCATTATGAATGAGATGTATGTTATGAATATTGATAATAATACATTACCTCAGTATTAACTTTGATAATTCATTTTAGAGTTTTACACACTCTAGGCCATTGTACAATGTTTGTTGCAAAAGGGTTGTTCATAGAAGAACAATTGCTGTTCAGTATTATGAATAACATGAGGGCCATACTTCCATCATCGATGGGACGTATGTTATGAATATTGATGGTAATATGATACATCCATAACACTGACGCTAAATGTCATAAGACTAAAAGAATACCACACAAGTGTGGCACTGCATTTGGTCACATTGGAGAAACCCGCATGGAAAATTCCATTATGATGGATTTTGAAGTCGTTTGATTTTGAATCACCTGACACTTGCAACTTTCCTCCGAAAAGTGAAGTGACTGAAATACCGTTCACAGGCCATAAGGAACGAGCAAAGAACTTATTGGTGATCATACATTTTGATGTATGTAGTCCGATAAATGTTGTTGCAAGTAGTGGATTTATCTATCTTCAGAAATGACTCAAGTAGATATATGGATATTTACTTGATGAGACGTAAGTCTGGATCTTTTGAAATCATTTGAAAGGTTTTCAAAATGAAGTAGAAGTTATTGTAACAAGAAAATTATGTTTCTACAATTCGATTGCAGAAAGAAATATTTGAGTTACAAGTTTAGCGAATGTCTGATGAGTTGTGAAAGGGGTTTCATAACTTGCACCTCCCGGAACACCACTGCAAGTGGAAAGTCTGTGAAGATGTAATCGAACCATTTATGACATGGTAAGATCAAAGATGACATAAATAAATTTGCCATTATCCCTTTTAAAAGGTGATGCTTTAGAGACTGCGGCTTTTACACTGAAAAGAGCTCCATCAGGTCTGTTGAAATGACACCATGGTATGGTATGCCCAACCATGTTATATCTTTTCTTAACATTTGGAATATGGGGCTTGTGTAAAAGGTTACAAACGTATTCCAAATCAGACAAGTGCTACTTTGTAGGTTATCCCAAGTCATTGGGTATTCCTCCCTCACTATACCGAGGCAAATAGGTTTGCCACAAAGAACGGTATGCTTTTTGAAGAAAATGGTTCATTGAAAAAGGTGAGTGGGAGAATAGTGCAACTCGACGAGATAAACAGTATCTTCGCCATCAGATCAAAGGAAAGAGACCTTGGAAGTAATTCCGGAGTTTCCTACTGCGACTAATACGGAAGTCTCTACAATAAAATGTATGGACTTCGGTCGAACTTGCAGCTGAACCACGTAGGCAAGGCTCGTGCAAACCTCTCAGGTGCACAAACGAGATATTGTTGTTAGACAACAGTATACCTACGATACACAAGGAAGCGTTGATGGGCCCTAACTCCGGAATTGGCTAAATGCCAATACAATCCGAGATAGTTTCCATATAAGTGATTCAAGATTAAAACCTTGATACACCTTTCGGAAGACTTAGAGTTTGACGAATATTTATGGAACTATAACTGATATGAATAAAAATGTTTTATCCATAAAGCTCGACTTGTTGCAATATACAAGTTCAAGGAGTTGACTACGATGAGGTTGGTTCATCGTAGCGATGCTTAAATTCGGTTCGGGTTGAACTAGCAATTAATACATATTTCATATCATGAGATATAAAACAATGGATGACAAAAGGATTTCCATCTGATGGAAATGAAACCAAGGACCTGCATGTGTTACAGTCCAAGGTATTTTGTCAATCCAGAGGATGCTAGAAAGGGTGCAAACTTCAGAGTTCCAGCGATGGACAGAAGAGAGCAAAGTGGAGTTGGAATCTTTGTGTTTTGATGAAATGGTCAAAGGAGTTTTGACTTCATCAATGGATAACGAAGATGCTTGTAATTCAAGAAAGTAAGTGGGAGCCTAATAACATTTCCAAAAACCTTGTGTGCTTGACACATTGTTAATTGGAAATAAAATTCTTGACACGAATTAGGACTTCATTTGAAAATAGTTTTTCGATGAAGTGCTTGGGCTAAATAGCCTTAATATTAGGCATGATGATCTATGAAGATAGATTTACCTAATGGGGCTAAGCAATAAATACATATTGACAAGATGCTAAAACTTTTTAGCATTTAAAACGCCAAGGAGTGATTCTTGCCGAAGTCACATGGAAAGAGTTTTTTCAAGACTCGGTGTCCCAAAAACACTGATGAGCAAAATACATGATGGGGATTCCACACACTCTTGTGTTTGGATTAATCATGTATTCCATGGTATGTATAACGACCAGATATGTCCAATACTCCCAAAGTTGTTGCGAGTATAGATACCAAAGTGATCAAAAGTACTGATCATGGGACAACAGTGAAAAAGGGTCATTGAGTACTATAGTAGCACTGATGACATGTTTTCTCGCAAGCGGAGATCATGAAGAGTTCGTTGTAAAAGGTTACATCGATACAGTCTTCATCCATGCTCCAAGCGATTTTCAATTTAAATTAAGGGTTTTGTGTAACACACAATGTGGTGGCACAGTTAGTTGGAAAATGTTCCAAACAAGTTATTGTGGCGAATTCTATAACAGAGGCGAAGTATGTTGCCGCCTTTAACGTGACAAAGAAGATGTTGAATCATATAGTTCATTCATGAACTTAGTATGGTTCCAAGATGGCTTTTCTCAATGGGACACTACTGCAAGTAGTTGCTCCATAACTCAGTCTGAGGAATCACGGTTCGACCTATGATTCGCATACATACCAAGCCAAGTCCACACAAAATATGAATTTTGTGAAAGCGTGAAAACGCAAGGATGTGCAAAGATACACACGGAGCTGAAGTCGTCAGATCCGTTGGACATTCAGGCTATACCACAAGCGAAGCATATTTACACCAGTGTGCCACAGGTGTAAAGTGCATTAGCATTAACTAGATTATTGACTCTAGTGCAAGTGGGAGTCTGTAGGAGATATGCCCTAGAGGCAATAATAAATGTTATTGATTATCTCCCTGTTCATAATTAGGTTTATGTTCCATGCTATAACTGCTATGGTTCTCGAGTCTGCAAATAAAACGAGGCTCGGAGGAAGACTCATATGCACGTGTGGAATAATAAACGGTAATATGTATTCCTAGTCTGGCCTCTAAGACTAGCTCAAGTATTGCATGATGGTTCTGTTTTCCTGATCATGGGCATGTCTATGCCAGCAATTTTGAGGGCACAGTGTTAGAAGAACATTTGTGTTGAATCGACCCGAATTGATGTTATGCTATGAGTTACATTCGTCACATATTAATGGTTAATAACACAGAGATGGTTAACGTTTGCATGATTCCTTAGACCATGAGAGTATCGAGTTTCTTCATGCTTGCTTCATGAACTTTGGGGTTTGTTAAACGTCATCCGTAAATGGGTGGCTATTACGGCGGCTTACGGGTTCATGGAAAAGTATGTCAACTAACTTGATAGCTCAAGATTGGGATTTGCTCCTCCGACGATGGAGAGATATCTCTGGGCCCTCTCGGTGTTACGGTATCCATCATCGTCTGGCCAGACACTTTGTGATTTGATCACGGGGATGCCGGAACACGGTAACGAGAAAAGAGAACAATACCGGTAACGAGGTAACTGGCTTAGTGGACAAGTTGTTGATCCACGGGAATGCCAACATGTCTCACCTCAGGTATTTGTAACATATCGCGAAGCAACAGGAATAGCACACGGCAACTGGAGGTTCACTCGAATATTCATTCGTGTGGGTATAGGGGTCAATATGGGTGTCCACGGCTCCGATGTTGATCATTGATCGGAAAGTGTTCCGGTCATGTCTATACTTCACCGAACCTATAGGGTCACACGCTAAAGGGTCATCTATCTGTTGAACGCTAGACAAGGAGTCTGAGAGAAAGTCACCGAAAATGTTTCGGAGACAACGGAAGAGTTCCGAGAGAGAGAACACCGAAAGAGTTTCGGTAAAACCGAAAAGTTGTTTCGGAATATATTATTTGGTCAAAAAGGGTTTCGGCACCGCCTGGAAATTTTTAGAGGATGCCAGAATTGGTCTGGGAACTTCTGGGAATTTTCAGAGAGAAAAACAGGAAATGTTCCGAAACTGCCGTAACCGCTGTTGATGCTTTCCGCTGATAAAAACCACCGCACCGAAAATGTTTCAGATCGTGCCCAGAATAATTTTAGAGGCTGCTAGAAATGTTCTGGGACCTTCTGGAATTTTTCAGAAAAAGTTTCGCGGAAAACATCTTGTCTCAGCGCGAGGGGACAAGATCCCACGAATCGGGTGTTGCATGTTTGGTGGCTTTTTGTCTAGGGAGCATGCATGTTTCATGGAGACATGTTGGTGGCTTTTTGGGGGGCCCCCCCATGGGGGGGGGGGACAAGATGTGGGCCGGCCCAAGGGCTGCCATGGTGGTGTCCCCTTGGTGCCCCCCTTGTGTTACCATTATGCCCTTTCATGTGTGACATGAAGCTTGGGTATTTTGGTATTTCAACATCCCACCCCACCCCTTGCCTTGGCCTATAAAAGGAGGAGTTGGGGCTGCCATCTCCTTCATCCCTTGCTCTCACACACAAGCCATGCATGATCTGGCATTCTCTCTCCCTCCCACGAAATAGTTTCGTAGTGCCGAAAGGCTGTCTGGGTTCCGGTGGGAACTAGTTCTGGACGGCGAAGCCCTGCCGGATAGATGACACCGTATGTGTGCAACTCTGTAGAGAGGTCGTAGTTTCGATCTTAGTGCCCGTGGGGCTGTTCGTGAGTGCCTCCCGAAGGGCTGTCCAAGTGACGGTCCGAGTTCTGTGAGTCCTCCCGAAGGGCTGTCCGCGACACCGTCCGGGGGACTGTCCGACCGCCTCCCGGAGGGCTGTCCGGGTGGCAGATGAGGGAATACATCCTCGCGGTTGGGAGGTTGTAAATCCTAGCTGCGGGGATATGCACCGACGATCGTCATCGACTCTACTTCCGCTGCGCTACGAGTCGGTAACAAAAATGATCAAACCTTGTATGCAGTCTCCATAGTGGTCCTGGGCTGGTGCGTAGGTCGGAAAATTTTTGTTTTCTACTGCGTTACCCTACATGCCACCCATGTCCCCTTGTCCCTTGGGTATATAAAGGGAGCCAAGCACACATCCATCAATCCACCCCCACGGGCAAGCATGCCCATACACACTCACACGGCCAGGCTCATTCGGCCATCTAGCTAGCTAGCACTTTGCTTCTGCTTTAAACATATGAGGCCAGATGCCTACGGCACTGACCTCAGATATAGCTCCAAGAGCACTCTGTACTGCAGATATACCACATACATACAGACATGCAGGAGTAGGGGTATTATCTCTCAGGAGAGCCCCGAACCTGGGTAAACTAGCGCGTGCTACTCGCATACCCGTCCTCGGATATTCCGGCGGCAGTCTTGCCCTCACATCAAGCCACCCTGTGGCATCTGTCGTCTCGCAACCCCCCCGTGAGAATACCACGACAGTTAGGCGGGACGGGGGCCCTTGGGGGTAGCAATGCCACTGGAGCGTCGCACCGGACCCTCATACATGCCTGAAGGTGTGATGGCATGTCTGAATAGGCAGCACGCGTCTCCGGGCTATGGCCACCCTCACGGACGGCGCCATCGCTGGCACCTGGAGGGGAGAAACGGCCGCGCCGGGTCTACACGAAGGGGATCTTGCTGTGGGTTGGGCCCGGACGTTGCTCCCAAGTGTTCCTATGGGCTGACATACCACAACCGGATGGAGAGGTCCACTGGTCAAAGCCCGTCCGGGCAGTGTCAAAGGATTAGATCTTGTGGTGAAACACTCCAGGGTTAGTCGGGACGGGGGCCCTAGGGGGGTAGCAATGCCACCGAAGCGTCGCACCGGGCCCTCATTCATGCCTTAAGGTGTGGAGGCATGTCTGACGAGGCAGCACGCGTCTCCGGGGTGTGGCCACCCACATGGGCGGCGCCGCCGCCGGCACCTGGAGGGGGGAAATGGCCGCGTCGGGTCAACACGGAGGGGATCTTGCAGTGGGTTTGGCCCGGACGTTGCTCCAGAGTGTTCCTACGGGCTGACCTAACACAACCGGGTGGAGAGGTCCACTTGTTAAAGCCCGTTCGGGGAAAGTCAAAGGGTTATATCTCGTGGTCGAACGCTCCAGGGTTAGGCGGGACGGGGGCCCTCGGGGGTAGCAATGCCATCGGAGCGTCTCACCAGGCCCTCATACATGCCTTAAGGTGTGATGGCATGTTTGAAGAGGAAGCACGCGTCTTCGGGGTGTTGCCACCCTCACGGACGGCGCTGTCATCGTCACCTGGAGGGGGGAAACGGCGGCATCGGGTCTACATGAAGGGGATCTTGCTGTGGGTTGGGCCTGGATGTTGCTCCCAAGTGTTCCTTTGGGCTGACCTACCACAACCGGGTGGAGAGGTCCACTGGTCAAAGCCTATCCGGGCCAAGTCAAAGGATTAGATTTCGTGGTCAAACGCTCCAGGGTTAGGGGGGACGGGGGCCCTAGGGGGGTAGCAAAGAAAGCGAAGCACCGTACCGGGCCCTCATAAATGCCTTTAGGTGAGGTGGCATGTCTGAAGAGGCAGCACGCGTCTCCGGGGTGTGGCCACCCTCATGGACGGCGCTACCGCCGGCACCTAGAGGGGGGAAACGGCTGCGTCGGGTCTACATGGAGGGGATCTTGCTATGGGTTTGGCCCGGACATTGCTCCCAAGTGTTCCTACGGGTTGACCTACCACAACCAGGTGGAGAGGTCCACTGGTCAAAGCCCGTCCGGGGAAAGTCAAAGGGTTAGATCTCATGGTTGAATACTCCATGGTTAGGCGGGACGGGGGCCCTGGGGGGGTAGCAATGCCACTGGAGCATCGCACAGGGCCATCATACATGCTGTAAGTTGTGGTGGCATGTCTTAAGAGGCAGCACGCGGCTCCGAGGTGTGCCTCCCTCACGGGCGGCGCCGCCGCCGGCACTTGTAGGGGGGAAACGGCCGTGTCGGGTCTACACGGAGAGGATCTTGCTGTGGGTTGGGCCCGGACGTTGCTCCCAAGTGTTCCTATGGGCTGACCTACCACAACTGGGTGGAGAGGTCCACTGGTCAAAGCCCGTCCGGGCCAAGTCAAACGGTTAGATCTCATGGTCAAACGCTCCATGGTTAGGCGGGACGGGGGCCCTGGGGGGGTAGCAATGCCACTTGAGCATCGCACCTGGCCATCATACATGCCGTAAGGTGTGGTGGCATGTCTGAAGAGGCAGCACGCGGCTCCAGGGTGTGCCTCCCTCACGGACGGCGCCGCCGCCGGCACCTGGAGGGGGGAAACGGCCGCGTCGGGTCTACACGGAGGAGATCTTGCTGTGGGTTGGGCCCGGACGTTGCTCCCAAGTGTTCCTATGGGCTGACCTACCACAACCGGGTGGAGAGGTCCACTGGTCAAAGCCCATCCGGGCCAAGTCAAAGGGTTAGATCTCGTGGTCAAATGCTCCAGGGTTAGGCGGGAAGGGGGCCCTGGGGGGGTAGCAATGCCACCGGAGCGTCGCACCGGGCCATCATACATGCCATAAGGTGTGGTGGCTTATCTGAAGAGGAAGCACGCGGCTCCGGGGTGCGGCCCCCCTGACGGACAGCGGCGCCCCCGGCACTTGAAGGGAGGAAATGGCCGCGTCGGCTTTACACGGAGGGGATCTTGCTGTGGGTTGGGCCCAGTCGTTGCTCCCAAGTGTTCCTATGGGCTGACCTACCACAACCAGGTGGAGAGGTCCACTGGTCAAAGCCCGTCCGGGCCAAGTCAAAGGATTAGATCTCGTGGTCAAACGCTCCATGGTTATGCGGGACGGGGGCCCTAGGGGGGTAGGAATGCCACCGAAGAGTCGCACCAGGCCCTCATACATGCCTAAAGGTGTAGTGGCATGTCTGAAGAGGCAGCACGCGTCTCCGGTGTGTGGCCACCCTCACGGGCGGTGCCGCCGCCGGCACCTGGAGGAGGGAAATGGCCGCATCGGGTATACACGGAGGGGATCTTGCTGTGGGTTTGGCCCGTACGTTGCTCGCAAGTGTTCCTACGGGCTGACCTACCACTACCGGGTGGAGAAGTCCACTGGTCAACGCCCGTTCGGGGAAAGTCAAAGGGTTATATCTCGTGGTCGAACGCTCGAGGGTTAGGCGGGACGGGGGCCCTGGGGGTAGCAATGCCATCGGAGCATCTCACCGGGCCCTCATACATGCCTTAAGGTGTGATGGCATGTTTGAAGAGGCAGCACGTGTCTCCGGGGTGTGGCCACCCTCACGGACGGCGCCGCAGTCGGCACCTGTAGGGGGGAAACGGCCGCGTCGGGTCTACATGAAGGGGATCTTGTTGTGGGTTGGGCCTGGACGTTGCTCCCAAGTGTTCCTATGGGCTGAGCAACCACAACCGGTTGGAGGGGTCCTCTGGTCAAAGCCTGTCCGGGGAAAGTCAAAGGGTTAGATCTCGTAGTCGAACGCTCCATGGTTAGGCGGGACGGGGGCACTGGGAGGGTAGCAAAGCCACCGGAGCATCGGACCGGGCCCTCATGCATGCCTTAAGGGGTGGTGGCATGTCTGAAGAGGCAGCACGCATCTCCGGGGTGTGGCCACCCTCACGGACGCTGCCGCCGCCGGCACCTGGAGGAGGAAACGGCCTTGTCGGGTTTACACGGAGGGGATCTTGCTGTGTGTTGGGCCTGGACGTTGCTCCCAATTGTTCCTATGGGCTGGCCTACCACAACCTGGTGGAGAGGACCACTGGTCAAAGCCCGTCTGGGCCAAGTCAAAGGGTTACATCTCGTGGTCAAACTCTCCAGGGTTAGGCGGGACGGGTGCTCTTGGGTGGTAGCAATGCCACCGGAGCATCGCACCGGGCCATCATACATGCCGTAAGGTGTGGTGGCATGTCTGAAGAGGCAGCACGCGGCATCGGGGTGTGGCCTCCCTCACGGACGGCGCCGAAGCCGGCACCTGGATGGGGGAAACGGCCGCGTCGGGTCTACACGGAGGGGATCTTGCTGTGGGTTGGGCCCGGACGTTGCTCCCAAGTGTTCCTATGGGCTGAACTACCACAACCTTGTGGAGAGGTCCACAAGTCAAAGCCCGTCCGGGCCAAGTCAAAGGGTTAGATCTCGTGGTCAAACGCTCCATGGTTAGGCGGGACGGGGGCCCTGGGGGGTAGCAATGCCACCGGAGCATCGCACCGGGCCACCATAGATGCCTTAAGGTGTGGTGGCATGTCTGAAGAGGCAGCACATGTCTCCGGGGTGTGGCCCCCCTCACGGATGGTGCCATCACCGGCACCTGAAGTGGGGAAACGGCCGCGTCGGGTCTACACAGAGGGGATCTTACTGTGGGTTGGGTCCGGACGTTGCTCCCAAGTGTTCCTATGGGGTGACCTACCACAACCGGGTGGAGAGGTCCACTGGTCAAAGCCCGTCCGGGACAAGTCAAAGGGTTAGACCACGTGGTCAAACACTCCAGGGTTAGGCGGGATAGGGGCCCTGGGGGGTAGCAATGCCACCAGAGCGTCGCACCGGGCCCTCATACATGCCTTAAGGTGTGGTGGGATGTCTGAAGAGGCAGCACGCATCTCCGGGGTGTGGCCACCCTCACGAACGGCGGCGCCGCCGGCACCTGGAGGGTGGAAACGGCCGCGTCAGGTCTACACGGAGGGGATCATGCTGTGGGTTGGGCCCGGACATTGCTCCCAAGTGTTCCTATGCGCTGACCTACCACAACCGGGTGGAGAGGTCCACTGGTCAAAGCCCATCCGGGCCAAGTCAAAGGGTTAGATCTCGTGGTCAAACGCTCCAGGGTTAGGCGGGACGGGGCCCCTGGGGGGTAGCAATGCCATCGGAGGGTCGCACCGGGCAATCATACATGCCTTCAGGTGTGTTGGCATGTCTGAAGAGGCAGCAAGCGTCTCCGGGGTGTGGCCACCTTCACGGACGCCGCCGCCGCCGGCACCTGGAGGGGGGAAACGGCCACGTCGGGTCTACACGGAGGGGATCTTGCTGTGGGCTTGGCCCGGACGTTGCTCCCAAGTGTTCCTATGGGGTGACCTACAACAACCGGGTGGAGAGGTCCACTGGTCAAAACCCGTCCGGGCCAAGTCAATGGGTTAGATCTCGTGAGCAAACGCTCCATGGTTAGGCGGGACTGGGGCCCTGAGGGGTAGCAATCCAACCAGAGCGTCGCATCGGGCCCTCATACATGCCTTAAGGTGTGGTGGCATGTCTGAAGAGGTAGCACGTGTCTCCGGGGTGTGGCCACCCACACGGCCGGCGCCGCCGCCGGCACGTGGAGGGGGGAAATGGCCGCGTCGGGTCTACACTGAGGGGATCTTGCTGTGGGTTTGGCCCGGACATTGGTCCAGAGTGTTCCAACGGGCTGACCTACCACAACCGGGTGGATAGGTCCACTGGTCAAAGCCCGTCCGGGGAAAGTCAAAGGGTTATATCTCATGGTTGAACGCTCCAGGGTTAGGCAGGACGGGGGCCCTCGGGGGTAGCAATGCCATCGGAGCATCTCACCAGGCCCTCATACATGCCTTAAGGTGTGATGGCATGTTTGAAGAGGCAGCACGCGTCTTCGGGGTGTGGCCATCCTCATGGACGGCGCCGTCGTCGTCACCTAGAGGGGGGAAACGGCCGCGTCGGGTCTACATGAAGGGGATCTTGCTGTGGGTTGGGCCTGGACGTTGCTCCCAAGTGTTCCTATGGGCTGACCTACCACAACCGGGTGGAGAGGTCCACTGGTCAAAGCCCGTCCGGGGAAAGTCAAAGGGTTAGATCTCGTGGTCGAACGCTCCATGGTTAGGCGGGACGGGGGCCCTGGGAGGGTAGCAATGCCACCGGAGCATCGCACCAGGCCCTCATACATGCCTTAAGGTGTGGTGGCATGTCTGAAGAGGCAGCACGCGTCTCCAGGGTGTGGCCACCCTCACGAACGCCGCCGCCGTCGGCACCTGGAGGGGGAAACGGCCTCGTCGGGTTTACACGGAGGGAATCTGGCTGTGGGTTGGGCCCCGGACGTTGCTCCCAATTGTTCCTATGGGCTGACCTACCACAACCTGGTGGAGAGGTTCACAGGTCAAAGCCCGTCTGGGCCAAGTCAGAGGGTTAGATCTCGTGGTCAAACACTCCAGGGTTAGGCGGGACGGGTGCTCTGGGGGGTAGCAATGCCACCGGAGCGTCGCATCGGGCCATCATACATGCCGTAAGATGTGGTGGCATGTCTGAAGAGGTAGCACGCGGCATCGGGGTGTGGCCTCCATCACAGACGGCGCCGCCGCCGGCACCTGAAGGGGGGAAACGGCCGCGTCAGGTCTTCATGGAGGGGATCTTGCAGTGGGTTGGGCCCGGATGTTGCTCCCAAGTGTTCCTATGGGCTGAACTACCACAACCAGGTGGAGAGGTCCACTGGTCAAAGTGTAGGAGATATGCCCTAGAGGCAATAATAAATGTTATTATTTATCTCCATGCTCATAATTAGGTTTATGTTCCATGCTATAACTGCTGTGGTTCTCGAGTCTACAATAACCACGAGGCTTGGAGGAAGACTCATATGCACGTGTGGAATAATAAACGGAAAAATGTATTCCTAATTCTAGCCTCTAAGACTAGCTCAAGTGTTGCATGATGGTCCTGTTTTCCTGATCATGGGCATGTCTATGCCAGCAACTTTGAGGGCACAATGTTAGAAGAACATTTGTGTTGAATCGACCCGAAATGATGTTATGCTATGAGATACATTCGTCATGAGTTAATGGTTAATAACACAGAGATAGTTAACGTTTGCATGATTCCTTAGACCATGAGAGTGTCGAGTTTCTTCATGCTTGCTTCATGAACTTTGGGGTTTGTTAAACGTCATCCGTAAATAGGTGGCTATTACGGCGGCTTACGGGTTCATGGAAAAGTATGTCAAGTAACTTGATAGCTCAAGATTGGGATTTGCTCCTCCGACGATGGAGAGATATCTCTGGGCCCTCTCGGTGTTACGGTATCCATCATCGTCTGGCCAGACACTTTGTGATTTGATCACGGGGATGCCGGAACACGGTAACGAGAAAAGAGAACAATACCGGTAACGAGGTAACTGGCTTAATGGACAAATTGTTGATCCACGGGAATGCCAACATGTCTCACCTTGGGTATTTGTAACATATCGCGAAGCAACAGGAATAGCACACGGCAACTGGAGGTTCACTCGAATATTCATTCGTGTGGGTATAGGGGTCAATATGGGTGTCCACGGCTCCGATGTTGATCATTGATCGGAAAGTGTTCCGGTCATGTCTATACTTCACCGAACCTATAGGGTCACATGCTTAAGGGTCATCTATCTGCTGAATACTAGACAGGGAGTCTGAGAGAAAGTCACCGAAAATGTTTCGGAGACAACGGAAGAGTTCCGGAGAGAGAGAACATCGAAAGAGTTTCGGTAAAACCGAAAAGGTGTTTCGGAATATATTATTAGGTCAAATAGGGTTTCGGCATCGCATGGAAATTTTCAGAGGATGTCAGAATTGGTCTGGGAACTTCTGGGAATTTTCAGAGAGAAAAAACCGGAAATGTTCCGAAACTGTCGTAACCGCTGTTGATGCTTTCCGCTGATAAAAACCACCGCACCGAAAATGTTTCGGATCATGCCCAAAATAATTTTAGAGGGTGCCAGAAATGTTCTGGGACCTTCTGGAATTTTTCAGAAAAATGTTTCGCGGAAAACATCTTGTCCCAGCGCGAGGGGACAAGATCCCATGAATCGGGGGTTGCATGTTTGGTTGCTTTTTGTCTAGGGAGCATGCATGTTTCATGGAGACATGTTGGTGGCTTGTTGGGGGGCCCCCCCATGGGGGGAGACAAGGTGTGGGCCGGCCCAAGGGCTGCCATGGTGGTGTCCCCTTGGTGCCCCCCTTGTGTTACCATTATGCCCTTTCATGTGTGACATGAAGCTTGGGTATTTTGGTATTTCAACATCCCACCCCACCCCTTGCCTTGGCCTATAAAAGGAGGAGTTGGGGCTGCCATCTCCTTCATCCCCTTGCTCTCATACTCATGCCATGCAATTATCTGGCTTCTCTCTCCCTCCCACGAAAAGAGTTTCGTAGAGCCGAAAGGCTGTCTGGGTTCCGGTGGGAACTAGTTCTGGACGGCGAAGCCCTGCCGGATAGATGACACCGTATGTGTGCAACTCTGTAGAGAGGTCGTAGTTTCGATCTTAGTGCCTGTGGGGCTGTTCGTGAGTGCCTCCTGAGGGTTGTCCAAGTGACGGTCCGAGTTCTGTGAGTCCTCCCGAAGGGCTGTCCGCGACACCGTCCGGGGGACTATCCGACCGCCTCCCGGAGGGCTGTCCGGGTGGCGGATGAGGGTATACATCCTCGCGGTTGGGAGGTGTAAATTCTAGCTGCGGGGATCTGCACCGACGATCGTCATCGACTCTACTTCCGCTGCGCTACGAGTCGGTAATGAAAATGATCAAACCTTGTATGCAGTCTCCATAGTGGTCCTGGGCTGGTGCGTAGGGCGGAAAATTTTTGTTTTCTGCTGCGTTCCCCTACAGTGGCATCATGAGCCGTGCTATGTGTAGATGCAGGTTGCGATCTAGAATACATGAGATGTATGGGTGTTGCACAATATAATTAGGTAGTAGATGAGTTCTATTACTGAAAATTATTTGTGCGGGTAGCAGATGAAATCTGTTACCCGATGTTCTTGTTGCTTCCCTGGAATTTGCATATTTCTGATCTTGATAACAGTATGGTGGAGTTTCAATGTTCTGGCAATCCGCGATCCTGATTGATCAACGAAGTGCTAACAGTTCATTGAATTCCACCGTAGTTAAAAAGAAAGATGAAATTTCGCAAACGAAAGGGCAATGCAGATATGGTTTGCACGGGGGTCATGCGTATGACGAAGTTTAGTATGGGGCTCGAGATTTTATTATCTCGGTTTTCATACACCCTGGAAAGTTAATCTAGCGACTTGAATTATCATACTTGATGATGGACATTGGTAGCTTCGGTTTGTTTCGAAACCTTAGAAGCCACGTAAAACAAGTTTTTGCATGAACCGATTAGAGACGTCTAACTTGGTTTTGCAGGAGGGTTTGCATGTGCATATGATGTGGTATAGCAGTGCTCATAATAATTTGATTATGTATGAGATGACTATATCATGTAAATTGATTAACATGACCTGCGTGTCATGATTCGGCATGATGGCTGGAGCCATATGATTGCACTTTAATGACCTGCGTGTCAACCTTATGTAATGCACTTATTTCATTAGCTATAGAGATAGCAATATTATCTGGTGCATCGACAAGGTGGTGGCAATCTTTGCGAAGGTGAACACCGATGCGAATGCCGAAGACGAAGAAATACAAGACTTCTCCGTCGGAAAGGGCTATACCATATCATGCTATTATGAATTGCCTGAGATGTTTATCCGTTATGATGCACCCTTCTTGATTGCGTGGTAGTCGCTTTTTATTAGGGTGATCTCTCACAAAAATATCAAGTAGTTAGTGTTCACCCAAGTGTAGCACCGTCACGGCACCTTTACTTTCGGGGTGCGCCAGGATCTACCTGGGTACGAACGATTGTACGGGTGTGAGGCGGGTGAGGTCAGGCCTCGCAGCAAGATCACTTGGTTGTCTTGACGTTCAAGGTAGGATCGTCCTGAGCTCGGAACACACGCATCGAAAGATGAACAAGAGTCACATAGACATGTGATCGGCAAGTTTGCCTACCGATTGAAGTTGGCGCCATCAGTGTTCATCTCGAACAATGGCGTTGAATGGAAATGCGGATCTTGAATCACTCACGATCAATTATGAGAGATATTGATTTGAGTGGGAGCGCACTGTTGAATTAACTTGTTTAATTCTCAGTGCAATTAATTATGAACACTGTCTAAGTGTGGTTATGCATAATAGTTGTAGAATAATGGCTCGCGTTTCCACCTTCCCTATTAAAATTGAATAGTTGTTTAATATCTGGTTATAACTTTACGGTTGGTAACGTAATGTGAGGATTGTCCTCTAGAGTGCCGAGAAGGACTTTGTCCTATCGCAAACTTTCGGTATTCTCTCGCTTATGCTATGGATGATGTGACTCTCGTCCTTCGATCCAAAAGCTAGAATTCCATTTCAGTCAAGTGCAATATGTTTGCTTCCATGAGACCCGAACTTCGAAAGTTTGGATAGTTATGTGATATTCATGGAATCTGAAAATCATTTTCAGGGACAAACAAAGGCTAAAAGATATGAGATATCCAAAGCAGTGTTTGTTTGCAAACTATTAGTAAAGGAGTTTACTATGCATTAGACTGATAAGAGAGGGATCCAGGAGAACGCCTGTCATATGATGAAAGGTGAATAAAACAACAACTTAAAGAGAAGGGAAGTGTCCGAAGGGTGTTAGTGAAACTTTCACGCCTAGGAAGTCCAGGGCTAAACGCCACTCTTAAGTTGGGTGCTTCTTCTGAGAGTAGGAGAAATACTAAAAGTTAAACTGTTAGAAGTATAAAGGCAATAAGAAAGAAGACTGGAATATCCAGCTCATGTATGAATGTCATACAAGTTTTTGATGTATAGAAGGCTGGTCAAAGATATAGTTCTTGGGAATTATGATTAAATTGGTAATCACTGATTCTTGGGTATTGTGAGTTAATCACAAAGATACCCGCTCGATTGCTTTCTGTTGCAACTCGATGTAAGAACTACTATGACCTGAAAGACTTGCCAGGAATGAGGTTTAGGTATACACAGGGAACATAGTAAATGTTACTATACCTTCCATCGGTGTATTACCGTCTGTATTTACTTTCTTAATTCATTTTAGAGTTTTACACTCTAGCCCTATGCATAAGGTATCTTGCAAGAAGGTTGTTCATAAGAGAACTTTTTATGTTCGATGTTATGAATAACATAAGGGCCATACTTTCATTATGAATGAGATGTATGTTATGAATATTGATAAAAATACATTACCTCTGGGTTTACTTTCATAATTCATTTTAGAGTTTCATACACTCTAGCCATTGCACAATGTTTGTTGCAAAAGAGTTGTTCATAAAAACAACAATTGTTGTTCAGTATTATGAATAACATGAAGGGCCATGCTTCCATCCAAAATGGGACGTATGTTATGAATATTGATGGTAATATGATACATCCATAACACTGACGCTAAATGTCGTAAGACTATGAGAATACCACACAAGTGTGGCACTATATTTGGTCACATTGGAGAAACCCGCATGGATAAATTCCATTATGATGGATTTTTTGAAGTCCTTTGATTTTGAATCATCTGACACTTGCAACTTTCCTCCGAAAAGTGAAGTGACTGAAATACCGTTCACAGGCCATAAGGAACGGACAACAAACTTATCGGTGATCATACATTTGATGTGTGTAGTCCGATAAATGTTGTTAGTAGTGGATTTATCTATCTTCAGAAATGACTCAAGTAGATATGTGGATATTTACTTGATGAGACGTAAGTCTGGATCTTTTGAATTTATTCAAAAGGTTTTCAAAAATGAAGTAGAAGTTATTGTAACAAGAAAATTCGGTTTCTACAATTCAATTGCAGAAAGGAATAATTGAGTTACAAGTTTAGCGAATGTCTGATGAGTTGTGAAAAGAGTTTCATAACTTACACCTCCCAGAACACCACTGTGAGTGAAAAGTCCGTGAAGGTGTAATCGAACCATTTATGACATGGTAAGATCAAAGATGACATAAATAAATTTGCCATTATCCCTTTTAAAGAGTGAAGCTTTAGAGACAGCGGCTTTTACACTGAAAAGAGCTCCATCGGGTCTGTTGAAATGACACCATGGTATGGTATGCCCAACCATGTTATATCTTTTCTTAACATTTGGAATATGGGGCTTGTGTAAAAGGTTACAAACCTATTCCAAATCAGACAAGTGCTACTTTGTAGGTTATCCCAAGTCATTGGGTATTCCTCCATCACTATACCAAGGCAAATAGCTTTGCCACAAAGAACGGTATGCTTTTTGAAGAAAATGGTTCTTTCAAAAAGGTGAGTGGGAGAATAGTGCAACTCGACAAGATAAACAGTATCTTCGTCATCAGATCAAAGGAAAGAGACCTTGGAAGTAATTCCAGTTTTCCTACTGCGACTGATACGGAAGTCTCTACAATAAAATGTATGGACTTCGGTCGAACTTGCAGCTGAACCACGTAGGCAAGGCTCGTGCAAACCTCTCAGGTGCGCAGACGAGATATTGTTGTTAGACAACAGTATACCTACGATACACAAGGAAGCGTTGATGGGCCCTGACTCCGGAATTGGCTAAATGCCAATACAATCCGAGATAGTTTCCATATAAATGTTTCAAGATTAAAATCTTGATACACCTTTCGGAAGACTTAGAGTCTAACGAATTTTATGGAACTTAAAACTGATACAGATAAAAATGTTTTATCCATAAAGCTTGACTTGTTGCAATAACAAGTTCAAGGAGTTGACTACGATGAGGTTGTTTCACCGTAGCGATGCTTAAAGTCGGTTTGGGTTGAACTAGCAATTAATACATATTTCAGTCATGAGATATGAAACATGGATGACAATAGGATTTCCATATGATGGAAATGTAACCAAGGACTTGCATGTGTTACAGTCCAAGGTATTTTGTCATTCCAGAGGATGCTAGTAAGTATGCAAACTTCAGAGTTCCAGCAATGGACAGAAGAGAGCAAAGTGGAGTTGGAATCTTCGTGATTTGATGAAATGGTCAAAAGGGTTTTTGACTTCATCAATGGGCAACGAAGATGCTTGTGATTCAAGAAAGTAAGTGGGAGCATAATAATATTTCTAAAAATGTTGTGTGCTTGACACATTGTTAATTGGAAATAAATTTCTTGACATGAATTAGGACTTCATTTGAAAATAGTTTTTCGATGAAGTGCTTGGGCTAAATCGCCTTTATATTAGGCATGATAATCTATGGAGATAGATTTCCCTAATGGGGCTGAGCAAAGATACATATTGACAAGATGCTAAAACTTTTTAGCATTTAAAACGCCAAGGAGTGGTTCTTGCCAAAGTCACATGGAAAGAGTTTTTGCAAGACTCGGTGTCCCTAAAACACTGATGAGCAAAATACATGATGGAGATTCCACACACCTTTGTGTTTGGATTAATCATGTATTCCATGGTATGTGAAACAACCAGGTATGTCCGATACTCCCAAGGTGTTGCGAGTATAGATACCAAAGTGATCAAAAGTACTGATCATAGGACAACAGTGAAAAGTGTCATTGAGTGCAAGAGTAGCTCTAATGACATGTTTTCTCGCAAGCGGAGATCATGAAGAGTTCGTTGTAAAAGGTTACATCGATACAGTCTTCATCCATGCTCCAAGCGATTTTCGATTTAAATTGAGGGTTTTTGTGTAACACACAATATGGTGGCACGGTAGTTGGAAATTGTTCCAAACAAGTTACTGTGGCGAATTCTATAACAGAGGCGAAGTATGTTGCCGCTTTTAAAAGCGACAAAGAAGATGTTGAATCATATAGTTCATTCATGAACTTAGTATGGTTCCAAGATGGCTTTTGTCAATGGGACACTACTGCAGGTAGTTGCTCCATAACTCAGTCTGAGGAATCCAGGTTCGACCTGTGATTCACATACATACAAAACCAAGTCCACACAAAATATGAATTTTGTGAAAGCGTGAAAACGCGAGGATATGCAAAGATACACACAGAGCTGAAATCGTCAGATCCGTTGGACATCAGGCTATACCACAAGCGAAGCATATTTACACCGGTATGCCACAGGTGTGAAGTGCATTAGCATTAACTAGATTATTGACTCTAGTGCAAGTGGGAGTCTGTAGGAGATATGCCCTAGAGGCAATAACAAATGTTATTATTTATCTCCATGCCCATAATTAGGTTTATGTTCCATGCTATAACTGCTATGGTTCTCGAGTTTACAATAACCACGAGGCTTGGAGGAAGACTCATATGCACGTGTGGAATAATAAACTGAAAAATGTATTCCTAAGTCTAGCCTCTAAGACTAGCTCAAGTGTTGCATGATGGTCCTGTTTTCCTGATCATGGGCATGTCTATGCCAGAACCTTTGAGGGCACAATGTTAGAAGAACATTTGTGTTGAATCGACCCGAATTGATGTTATGCTATGAGATACATTCGTCATGAGTTAATGGTTAATAACACAGAGATAGTTAACGTTTGCATGATTCCTTAGACCATGAGAGTGTCGAGTTTCTTCATGCTTGCTTCATGAACTTTGGGGTTTGTTAAACGTCATCCGTAAATGGGTGGCTATTACGGCGGCTTACGGGTTCATGGAAAAGTATGTCAAGTAACTTGGTAGCTCAAGATTGGGATTTGCTCCTCCGACGATGGAGAGATATCTCTGGGCCCTCTCGGTGTTACGGTATCCATCATCGTCTGGCCAGACACTTTGTGATTTGATCACGGGGATGCCGGAACACGGTAACGAGAAAAGAGAACAATACCGGTAACGAGGTAACTGGCTTAATGGACAAGTTGTTGATCCACGGGAATGCCAACATGTCTCACCTCGGGTATTTGTAACATATCGCAAAGCAACAGGAATAGCACACGGCAACTGGAGGTTCACTCGAATATTCATTCGTGTGGGTATAGGGGTCAATATGGGTGTCCACGGCTCCGATGTTGATCATTGATCGGAAAGTGTTCCAGTCATGTCTATACTTCACCGAACCTATAGGGTCACACGCTTAAGGGTCATCTATCTGCTGAATACTAGACAGGGAGTCTGAGAGAAAGTCATCGAAAATGTTTCGGAGACAACGGAAGAGTTCCGGAGAGAGAGAACACCGAAAGAGTTTCGGTAAAACCGAAAAGGTGTTTCGGAATATATTATTAGGTCAAATAGGGTTTCGGCATCGCATGGAAATTTTCAGAGGATGTCAGAATCGGTCTGGGAACTTCTGGGAATTTTCAGAGAGAAAAAACCGGAAATGTTCCGAAACTGCCGTAACCGCTGTTGATGCTTTCCGCTGATAAAAACCACCGCACCGAAAATGTTTCGGATCATGCCCAGAATAATTTTAGAGGGTGCCAGAAATGTTCTGGGACCTTCTAGAATTTTTCAGAAAAATGTTTCGCGGAAAACATCTTGTCCCAGCGCGAGGGGACAAGATCCCACGAATCGGGGGTTGCATGTTTGGTGGCTTTTTGTCTAGGGAGCATGCATGTTTCATGGAGACATGTTGGTGGCTTGTTGGGGGGCCCCCCCATGGGGGGAGGAAAGGTGTGGGCCGGCCCAAGGGCTGCCATGGTGGTGTCCCCTTGGTGCCCCCCTTGTGTTACCATTATGCCCTTTCATGTGTGACATGAAGCTTGGGTATTTTGGTATTTCAACATCCCACCCCACCCCTTGCCTTGGCCAATAAAAGGAGGAGTTGGGGCTGCCATCTCCTTCATCCCCTTGCTCTCATACTCATGCCATGCAATTATCTGGCTTCTCTCTCCCTCCCACGAAAAGAGTTTCGTAGAGCCGAAAGGCTGTCTAGGTTCCGGTGGGAACTAGTTCTGGACGGCGAAGCCCTGCCGGATAGATGACACCGTATGTGTGCAACTCTGTAGAGAGGTCGTAGTTTCGATCTTAGTGCCCGTGGGGCTGTTCGTGAGTGCCTCCCAAAGGGCTGTCCAAGTGACGGTCCGAGTTATGTGAGTCCTCCCGAAGGGCTGTCCGCGACACCGTCCGGGGGACTATCCGACCGCCTCCCGGAGGGCTGTCCGGGTGGCGGATGAGGGTATACATCCTCGCAGTTGGGAGGTGTAAATCCTAGCTGCGGGGATCTGCACCGACGATCGTCATCGACTCTACTTCCGCTGCGCTACGAGTCGGTAACGAAAATGATCAAACCTTGTATGCAGTCTCCATAGTGGTCCTGGGCTGGTGCGTAGGGCGGAAAATTTTTGTTTTCTGCTGCGTTCCCCTACACAAAGCCCGTCCGGGCCAAGTCAAAGGGTTAGATCTCGTGGTCAAACGCTCCACGGTTAGGCGGGACGGAGGCCCAGGGGGGTAGCAATGCCACCGGAGCATCGCACCAGGCCATCATAAATGCCTTAAGGTGTGGTGGCATGTCTGAAGAGGCAGCACGCGTCTCCAGGGTGTGGCCCTCCTCACGGACGGCGCCACCGCCGGCACCTGAAGGGGGGAAACGGCCGCGTCGGGTCTACACGGAGGGGACCTTGCTGTGGGTTGGGCCCGGACGTTGCTCCCAAGTGTTCCTATGGGCTGACCTACCACAAGCGGGTGGAGAGGTCCACTGGTCAAAGCCCGACCGGGCCATGTCAAAGGGTTAGATCTCGTGGTCAAACACTCCAGGGTTAGTTGGGACGGGGTCCTGGGGGTAGCAATGCCACCGGAGTGTCGCACCGGGCCATCATACATGCCATAAGGTGTGGTGGCTTGTTTGAAGAGGCAGCATGCGGCTCCGGGGTGTGGCCCCCCTCACAGACGGCGCCGCCGGCACCTGAAGTGGGGAAACGGCCTCGTCGGGTCTACATGGAGGGGATCTAGCAGTGGGATGGGCCCGGACGTTGCTCCCAAGTGTTCCTATGGGGTGACCTACCACAACCGGGTTGAGAGGTCCACTGGTCAAAGCCCGTCCGGGACAAGTCAAAGGGTTAGATCACGTGGTCAAACGCTCCAGGGTTAGGCGGGACGGGGGCCCTAGGGGTAGCAATGCCACCGGAGCGTCGCACCGGGCCCTCATACACGCCTTAAGGTGTGGTGGCATGTCTGAAGAGGCAGCACGCGTCTCCGGGGTGTGGCCACCCTCACGGACGGCGGCGCCGCCGGCACCTGGAGTGCGGAAACGGCCGCGTCGGGTCTACACGGAGGGGATCTTGCTGTGGGTTGGGCCCGGACATTGCTCCCTAGTGTTCCTATGCGCTGACCTACCACAACCGGGTGGAGAGGTCCACTGGTCAAAGCCCGTCCGGGCCAAGTCAAAGGGTTAGATCTCGTGGTCAAACGCTCCGGGGTTAGGCGGGACGGGGGCCCTAGGGTGTAGCAATGCCACCGGAGGGTCGCACCGGGCCATCATACATTCCTTAAGGTGTGGTGGCATGTCTGAACAGGCCGCATGCGTCTCCGGGGTGTGGCCACCTTCACGGACGCTGCCGCCGCCGGCACCTGGAGGGGGGAAACGGCGGCGTCATGTCTACACGGAGGGGATCTTGCTGTGGGTTTGGCCCGGACGTTGCTCCCAAGTGTTCCTATGGGGTGACCTACCACAACCGGGTGGAGAGGTACACTGGTCAAAACCCGTCCGGGCCAAGTCAAAGGTTTAGATCTCGTGAGCAAACGCTCCATGGTTATGCGGGACGAGGGCCCTGAGGGGTAGCAATCCGACCGGAGCGTCGCATCGGGCCCTCATACATGCCTTAAGGTGTGGTGGCATGTCTGAAGAGGCAGCACGCGTCTCCGGGGTGTGGCCACCCGCACGGGCGGCGCTGCCGCCGGACCTGGAGGGTGGAAATGGCCGCGTCGGGTCTACACGGAGGGGATCTTGCTGTGGGTTTGGCCCGGACGTTGCTCCCAAGTGTTGCTATGGGCTGACTTACCACAACCGGGTTGAGAGGTCCACTGGTCAAAGCCCGTCCGGGGAAAGTCAAAGGGTTATATCTCGTGGTCGAACGCTCCAGGGTTAGGCGGGACGGGGGCCCTGGGGGTAGCAATGCCATCGGAGCGTCTCACCAGGCCCTCATACATCCCTTAAGGTGTGATGGCATGTTTGAAGAGGCAGCACGCGTCTTCGGGGTGTGGCCACCCTCATGGGCGGCGCCGCCGTCGTCACCTGGAGGGGGGAAACGGCCGCGTCGGGTCTACATGAAGGGGATCTTGCTGTGGGTTGGGCCTGGACGTTGCTCCCAAGTGTTCCTGTGGGCTGACCTACCACAACCGGGTGGAGAGGTCCACTGGTCAAAGCCCATCCGGGGAAAGTCAAAGGGTTAGATCTCGTGGTCGAGCGCTCCATGGTTAGGCGGGACGGGGCCCCTAGGAGGGTAGCAATGCCACCGGAGCATCGCACCGGGCCCTCATACATGCCTTAAGGTGTGGTGGCATGTCTGAAGAGGCAGCACGCGTCTCCGGGGTGTGGCCACCCTCACGGACGCCGCCGCCGTCGGCACCTGGAGAGTGAAACGGCCTCGTCGGGTTTACACGGAAGGAATCTTGCTGTGGGTTGGGCCCGGACGTTGCTCCCAATTGTTCCTATCGTCTGACCTACCACAACCTGGTGGAGAGGTTCACTGGTCAAAGCCCGTGCGGGCCAAGTCAAAGGGTTAGATCTCGTGGTCAAACGCTGCAGGGTTAGGCGGGCGGGTGTTGGGGGGGGGGTAGCAATGCAGGAGTGAAGGGAATACATGGTAAGGTGTGGTGGCATGTCTGAAGAGGTAGCATGCGGCATCGGGGTGTGGCCTCCCTCACGGACGGCGCCGCCGCCGGCACCTGGAGGGGGGAAACGACCGCGTCGGGTCTACACGGAGGGATCTTGCTATGGGTTGGGCCCGGATGTTGCTCCCAAGTGTTCCTATGGGCTAAACTACCACAACCGGGTGGAGAGGTCCACTGGTCAAAGCCCGTCCAGGCCAAGTCAAAGGGTTAGATCTCGTGGTCAAACGCTCCACGGTTAGGCGGGACGGAGGCCCTGGGGGGTAGCAATGCCACCGGAGCGTCTCACCAGGCCATCATACATCCCTTAAGGTGTGGTGGCATATCTGAAGAGGCAGCACGCATCTCCAGGGTGTGGCCCTCCTCACGGAGGGCGCCACCGCCGGCACCTGAAGGGGGGAAACGGCCGCTTCAGGTCTACACGGAGGGGATCTTGCTGTGGGTTGGGCCCGGACATTGCCCCCAAGTGTTCCTATGGGCTGACCTACCACAAGCGGGTGGAGAGGTCCACTGGTCAAAGCCAGACTGGGCCAAGTCAAAGGGTTAGATCTCGTGGTCAAACGCTCCAGGGTTAGGCGGGACGGGGGCCCTGGGGGGTAGCAATGCCACCGGAGCGTCGCACCGGGCCATCATACATGCCATAAGGTGTGGTGGCTTGTCTGAAGAGGCAGCACGCGGCTCCGGGGTGTGGCCCGCCTCATGGACGGCGCCGCCTGCACCTGAAGGGGGGAAAGGGCCGTGTCGGGTCTACACGGAGGGGATCTTGCTGTGGGTTCGGCCCGGACGTTGCTCCCAAGTGTTCCTATGGGCTGACCTACCACAACTGGGTGGAGAGGTCCACTGGTCAAAGCCCGCCAGGGCCATGTCAAAACGTTAGGTCGCGTGGGCAAACGCTCCAGGGTTAGGCTGGACGGGGGCCCTGGGGTAGCAATGCCACCGAAGCGTCGCACCGGGCCCTCATACATGCCTTAAGGTGGGGTGGCATGTCTGAAGAGGCAGCACGCGTCTTCGGGGTGTGGCCACCCTCACGGACGGCACCGCCGCCAGCACCTGGAGGGTGAAACGGCTGCGTCGGGTCTACACGGAGGGGATCTTGCTGTGGGTTGGGCCCGGACGTTGCTCCCAAGTGTTCCTATGGCTGACCTACCACAACCGGGATGAGAGGTCCACTGGTCAAAGCCCGTCCGGGGAAAGTCAAAGGGTTAGATTTCGTGGTCGAACGCTCCATGGTTAGGCGGGACGGGGGCCCTGGGAGGGTAGCAATGCCACTGGAGCATCGTACCGGGCCCTCATACATACCTTAAGGTGTGGTGGCATGTCTGAAGAGGCAGCACGCGGCTCCGGGGTGTGGCCCCACGCACGGCGGCGCCACCGCCGGCACCTGAAGGGGGGAAACGGCAGCGTCGGGTCTACACGGAGTTGATCCTACTATGGGTCGGGCCCGGACGTTGCTCCCAAGTGTTCCTATGGGCTGACCTACCACAACCGGGTGGAGAGGTCCACTGGTCAAAGCCCGTCAGGGCCAAGTCAAAGGGTTAGATCACGTGCTTAAACGCTCCAGGGTTAGGCGGGACGGGGGCCCTGGGGGGTAGCAATGTCACCGGAGCGTCGCACCGGGCCCTCATACATGCCTTAAGGTGTGGTGGCATGTCTGAAGAGGCAGCACGCGTCTCGGAGGTGTGGCCACCCTCACGGACGGCGCCGTCGTCGGCACCTGGAGGGGGGAAACGGCCGCGTCGGGTGTACATGAAGGGCATCTAGCTGTGGGTTGGGCCTGGACGTTGCTCCCAAGTGTTCCTATGGGTTGACCTACCACAACCTGGTGGAGAGGTCCACTGGTCAAAGCCCGTCCGGGGAAAGTCAAAAGGTTAGATCTCGTGGTCGAACTCTCCATGGTTAGGAGGGACGGGGGCCCTGGGAGGGTAGCAATGCCACCGGAGCATCGCACCGGGCCCTCCTACATGCCTTAAGGTGTGGTGGCATGTCTGAAGAGGCAGCACGCGGCTCCGGGGTGTGGCCCCCCTCACGGCGGCGCCGCCGCCAGCACCTGGAGGGGGGAAACGGTCGCGTCGGGTCGGGTCTACACGGAGGGGATCTTGCTATGGGTTTGGCCTGGACGTTTCTCCCAAGTGTTCCTACGGGCTGACCTACCACAACCGGGTGGAGAGGTCCACTGCTCAAAGCCCATCCGAGGAAAGTCAAAGGGTTAGATCTCGTGGTCAAACGCTCCAGGGTTAGGCGGGACGGGGGCCCTGGGGGGTAGCCATGCCACCGGAGCGTCGCATCGGGCCCTCATACATGCCTTAAGGTGTGGTGGCATGTCTGAAGAGGCAGCACGCGTCTCCGGGGTGTGGCCACCTTCACGGACGCCGCCGCCGCCGGCACCTGGAGGTGGGAAACGGCCGCGTCGGGTCTACACGGAGGGGATCTTGCTGTGGGTTTGGCCCGGACGTTGCTACCAAGTGTTCCTATGGGCTGACCTACCACAACCGGGAGGAGAGGTCCACTAGTCAAAACCCGTCCGGGCCAAGTCAAAGGGTTAGATCTCGTGAGCAAACACTCCATTGTTAGGCGGGACGGGGGCCCTGGGGGTAGCAATGCCACCGGAGCGTCGCACCGGGCCCTCATACATGCCTTAAGGTGTGGTGGCAAGTCTGAAGAGGCAGCACGCGTCTCCGGGGTGTGGCCACCCTCAAGGGCGGCGCCGCCGCCGGCACCTGTAGGAGGGAAATGGCCGCGTTGGGTCTACACGAAGGGGATCTTGCTGTGGGTTTGGCCCAGACGTTGCTCCCAAGTTTTCCTATGGGCTGACCTACCACAACCGGGTGGAGAGGTCCACTGGTCAAAGTCCGTCCGGGGAAAGTCAAAGGGTTATATCTCGTGGTCGAACGCTCCAGGGTTAGGCGGTACGGGGGCTCTGGGGGGTAGCAATGCCATCGGAGCGTCTCACCGGGCCCTCATACATGCCTTAAGGTGTGATGGCATGTTTGAAGAGGCAGCACCGGTCTCGGAGGTGTGGCCACCCTCACAGACGGCGCCGTCGTCGGCACCTGGAGTGGGGAAACGGCCGCGTCGGGTGTACATGAAGGGCATCTAGCTGTGGGTTGGGCCTGGACGTTGCTCCCAAGTGTTCCTATAGGTTGACCTACCACAACCGGGTGGAGAGGTCCACTGGTCAAAGCCCGTCCGGGGAAAGTCAAAAGGTTAGATCTCGTGGTCGAACTCTCCATGGTTAGGAGGGACGGGGGCCCTGGGAGGGTAGCAATGCCACCGGAGGATCGCACCGGGCCCTCATACATGCCTTAAGGTGTGGTGGCATGTCTGAAGAGGCAGCACGCGTCTCCGGGGTGTGGCCACCCTCATGGATGCCGCCACCGCCGGCACCTGGATGGGGAAACGACCTCGTCGGGTTTACACGGAGGAGATCTTGCTGTTGGTTGGGCCCGGACACTGCTCCCAATTGTTCCTATGGGCTGACCTACCACAACCTGGAGGAGAGGTCCAGTGGTCAAAGCCCGTCTGGGCCAAGTCAAAGGGTTAGATCTCGTGGTCAAACGCTCCAGGGTTAGGTGGGACGGGGGGCCTGGGGGGTAGCAATGCCACCGGAGCGTCGCACCGGGCCATCATACATGCCATAAGGTGTGGTGGCTTGTCTAAAGAGGCAGCACGCGGCTCCGGGGTGTGGCACCCCTCACGGACGGCGCCGCCGGCACCTGAAGGGGGAAACGGCCGTGTTGGGTATACACGGAGGGGATCTTGCTGTGGGTTGGGCCCAGACGTTGCTCCCAAGTGATCCTATGGGCTGACCTACGACAACCGGGTGGAGAGGTCCACTGGTCAAAGCCCGTCAGGGGAAAGTCAAAGGGTTAGATCTCGTGGTCGAACGCTCCATGGTTAGGCGGGACGGGGGCCCTGGGATGGTAGGAATGCCACCGGAGCATCGCACCGAGCCCTCAAACATGCCTTCAGGTGTGGGGGCATGTCTGAAGAGGCAGCACGCGGCTCCGGTGTGTGGCCCCCCTCACGGACGGCGACGCCGTCGGCACCTGAAGGGGGGAAATGGCCGCGTCGGGTCTACACGGAGTTGATCCTACTGTGGGTTGGTCCCGAAAGTTGCTCCCAAGTGTTCCTATGTCTGACCTACCACAACTGGGTGGAGAGGTCCACTGGTCAAAGCCCGTCCGGGCCAAGTCAAAGGGTTAGATGTCGTGGACAAACGCTCCAGGGTTAGGCGGGACAGGGGCCCTGGGGTGGTAGCAATGCTACCGGAGCATCGCACCAGGCCCTCATACATGCCTTAAGGTGTGGTGGCATGTCTGAAGAGGCAGCACGCGTCTCGAGGGTGTGGCCACCCTCACGGACGCCGCCTCCGCCGGCACCTGGAGGGGGTAAACGACCGCTTCGGGTCTACACAGAGGGGATCTTGCTGTGGGTTGGGCCCGGACGTTGCTCCCAAGTGTTCCTATGGGCTGACCTACCACAACCGGGTGGAGAGGTCCACTGGTCAAAGCCCGTCCGGGCCAAGTCAAAGGGTCAGATCTCGTGGTCAAACGCTCCAGGGTTAGGCGGGACGGGGGCCCTGGGGGGGAAGCAATGCCACCGAAGTTTCGCATTGGGCCATCATGTGACGCCCCCGGCTTAATCGTGCACTAATCATACACGCAAATGCGCACGATCAAGCCTAAGGACTCACTTGAAGATATCACAACACAACTCTAAAACATAAATAAAGGCATACAAGCAATATATTACAAGCCAGGGCCTCGAGGGCTCGAATACATAGCTCGATGGCATACAAGCGTCAGCGGAAGCATCAGATATCTGAGTACAGATATAAAAGAGAAACAGAAAGGCCTTTGGAAAGGCGGGGCATAACAAAGCACTACGATCGAAAGGCGTAGGCCTCCCGCCTAGGACCCTCCGTTCGTACTCCTGGTCGTCAGTCATCTTGAAGTAGTAGACATCCTCGGGGTGGTAGAAGTAGTCGTCGGCAGGGCAGCGTTCTCAGGGGCTCCGTCATCTGGTTACGACAAACTGGTATGGGGAGAAAAAGAAAGCAAAGCAACCGTGAGTACTCGGAAGTACTCAGCAAGCAAGGATCTACACTACATATGCAACATTATCAAAGGGAGGCTGTATATGTGGACTGGGCTGCAGAAATGCCAGAATAGAGAGAAAGCCTAGTCCTATCAAAGACTAGCATCTTCAGCAACTCCAAACATCATCAACGATCTTGCAGCATTAGAAGAGTACAGTATAGCATAATGTAAAGTAGAAGTAGTAACAAGTAACAGTCTCGCCCAGAGATCCTTTCTCGACTCACTGCGAGAAAGCGATCCCGGAGCCACATAAACAGGTATCATCTCAAGTTCTAGCTGTATCGATCGTGATACAACTCCGAGTGTCCTTTACCGTAGCACCGGCTATCGATAGATGTGTTCTTCCCTGCAGGGGTGCACCAACTTACCCACCACACTCGCTTAACTCCGGCCGGACACACTTTCCTGGGTCATGCCCGGCCTCGGCTTAAACGATACACCGCAACCCTACCTACAGCTCAGCAGAGAGGTCCCAGTCGGTCTACCTCCTTAGCGCTCAGGGGTCTTGGGCCATCGCCCTATGCACTCCGGGTCGTTGCGTGTAGGGTGAAGCCAGGCACCACCTCTCTCCAGGGTGGCGTCGGTCCATCCCGGCCGCGAGGCTGAACTGGACGTCTGACAGTGCTTTCGGCTGATGCTACGATGCAGAGTGCCCATAACTCTTCCCACGTGATGGTTAGTGCTATCCGACCAGAGGCCGGCTCGGATCACATATCCAAATCGTTAGTGGACTAGTGGCTTGCGGTAACGAGTAGAGACTCACGATCGATGTGACCCCGTCGCCCCGTCTCGAGGACTTACTGCAAGGGCTAAGAATGCCCGGCCGTGCCTTGTAGAATAACTCACGAGTAACTATCCATCATTCATGGGTACCCCTCAGGGTCGACCCGGCTTTTCAAGTATTAGTATCAACAGTAATGCAAGGCATCCGTGTGGTCACCGTATCAAGGGCAATCCGAGGAATCACCCTCGTTGGACTCCCACCTGATGTAACATCAAGATGGACGTAGGAGGCAACACCCTCGAGGTCCACACTTGAGGTGTTGCATGACTTCGTCGTTATCGGGGGTGGTGTAGGAGGAATCACCCTCTCTGACCATGACCGAATATCTAACCTACAAGGTTATCATCAGAAGTGCTGACGAGGAATCACCCTCGGCACTCGATAGTAACCCAGTAGTGTCGAGCAACTAAGGAGGAAGTGAGGTGCGGTGCCGGGTCCTGGTCTTCGATCCCGTTGCTCGGGTCTTCTGATACTCTAGCGGGGCAGTCGGGATAAGTGGGGGTCACTGTTGGGGCTCTACCCAGTCTATTCTAAACAGTTTAGGATGAGCAGGTAGGTATCAACAGTAGGTTACAATAAACAGGCTATGCAACAGAAATAGGATAACAGTAACAGTAGCAAAATTCTAATGCAAGCATGAGAAAATAGAATAGGCGATATCGGGATGATCAAAGGGGGGGCTTGCCTGGTTGCTCGGCGGCAAACGAAGGTCGTCGATGGTGTAGCCAACCGCCGGAGCTGCGTCGGTCTCGGAGACTATGTCGGTACCGGGATCTAACGAGAGAGAAGAGGGGGAAGAACAGTAAATACAAGGCAACATGTGCATGACATGTCAACAAGCAGAGCTAGTGGTGTTCTATTGCAGGGCTAGGTAATACCGGCGAAAGAGAAAAACATACGGGAAAGTATTCCCGGTGTCCGGCATTTCGGACAGACGAAAACAGGGGAATGGTTTCATGTTCGCTATGTTAGGGATGTGTGGCGGATGAACGGACCGCGAATTTCGATTCGTCTCGTCGTTCTGAGCAAGTTTCATGTACAAAGTTTTTCCATCCGACCTACGGTTTATGTTCTATTGAATTTCAAAGTTTAATCTATATTCTGAAATTGTTTTAATTACTAAATTCGTCAGAAATTGAATTATGACATCAGTACAGCATCACCGGTCAATGGACCCGCTGACTAGTCAACGGGGCCCACCAGTCAGTGACTGGGGCTGCCCAGTCAGCATTGACTTCAGTCAATGGGGCTAGCCGGGCCCTGGGGGCTACCAGGCAGTCACCCTGGGGGTGGCCCCAGCGGCGCCACGTCGGCACGGGCGCCAGCGTTTAGCCGCCGACGGCCAAAATCACGGCGGAGGCACGGGAGGCGGCCGGAAATCGCGCTCCGGACGCCGTTCGATGCACGCGAGGCGGCGTTCGAAAGCAGAGGCGACACCGCGTCGAACGACACCGGTGGAAGCGGCTGAGGTGGTCGGTAACGCCGACGACGACCACCGCGAGCGACGCCGGAGTTCAGTCGCGCTCGGGATCGGCACTAGGGGGAACGAGGAAATGCGCGCGGGGCCTCGCTGGGCTCCTTGGAGCTCCAGCAGCTCGGTAGCGAGCTCGGACACAAGCTGCGGCAGCAGTGGCTACGGCGGCGAGCACAACTACGGCGGTGAGTTCGGCCTCGGCGAAAACGATAGCTACGTGCAGGGAAAAGGGCCAGGGAAAGAGGGGCGAGGGGAAGAAGCTCACCGAGCAGGCGCAAGATGGCCCGGCGACGGGTTAGGAGCAGCAGAGGCGGCGAATTCGTCGGAAGAACTCGCCGGAGCTGAGGAAGAAGACGAGCTCGAGACGCTCGCCATCGCGGCTCCCAGCTTGACCCAGCCGTAGCAGGCGATGCGGGAGACAACGGCGGAGCGGAGGGACTCCATGAGAGGGCAGGGGGAGCTTGGTGGCCTCGCCTACGTCGAGGTCACGGCGACGGTGGCACCCGGCTCCAGTCCAGATCGAGAGATATAGGGCAGGGGGAAGAATGGAGGGGGATCTAGGGTCCAGGGGAGAGGGGAGGCTCGGGGCAGTCCTTATCCTCGTCGGGGAGGCACGGATGGCCGGCGCGTGGTGGCTCGCCGGCTCGGGCGCGTGCGGTGGCGACACGGCGACAGGGGAGGGAGATGACTCGGTTGATGGGCTGGGCCTCCAGGTGCTATGCTGCTGGGCCTGCCAGGTAAGTGGCCTCAGGCCTTTTTCTTTATTTCTGTTTACTGTTTTAGCTTTTATTTATTAAACAGAGGTAGAAAATGAATTCTGTGGGCCACCAAATATTTTAGAAAAATGTGGGACTAAGCCACAATATTTCTTGGTAATATTTGTCACTGCCAGCAAAAGTTTGGAGGCCAAATGAATAGGTTAGATATTTTTAGAAATTGAAAAGGAATGGATTAATGCTGCTGGACTACTGTTTAAAGTCCAGGGGCATTTTTGTGAGTTCCAGAAATATTGATTTCAATTTTATAATTGCCTTGGGATTATTTGCTATTTAATGAACATTTTAGTTTCCACTTTGGAACAACTTTTATTTTTACTTTGAATTTGAATTGCAATTTGAGTTGGAATCTGAAATGGGATTTGATGCAATAACGATCAAGCACTGTTAAGCAGGGTGACTTGCCATAATTAATTCAGAGTGACAGTGCTTTATTACATAGGGGTGTTACAATTCTGCTCCTCTAAAAGAAATTCTCGTCCCGAGAATTTAGGAGGCAGAAGGAAATAGGTCGGGGTATTCCTTGCGAAGATGATCCTCGCGTTCCCAAGTGGCTTCCTCTTCAGTATGATTAGACCACTGCACTTTGAGGAACTTAGTCGTCTTCTGACGGGTTCGACGTTCAGCTTCATCGAGAATGCGGATCGGATGCTCTTTATAAGATAGGTTATCTTGCAAATCGAGCATCTCGTGATCCACTGCGCGGTGCGGAGATTCTTTGAAGCATTTATGAAGTTGCGACACATGGAATACGTCGTGGATATGAGAGAATTGCGGTGGCAACTCCAATTTATATGCCACCTGACCACGTCTGGCAACAATGCGGAAAGGACCAATGTAGCGTGGAGCTAGCTTGCCCTTGATTCCGAAAAGGTGAGTGCCCTTCATAGGAGTGACTCACAGATAAGCCTGTTCACCAGGTTGATAAGTCAAACCCCATCGTTTGCGATCATAGTTGCTCTTCTGGCGGTCCTGAGCCGCCTTGAGATTTTCTCGGACAATTCGGACTTGTTCTTCGGCGTGTTGGATAATATCCGGACCCACGAGCGGTCGTTCCCCAGTTTCTGACCAATTCAGAGGGGTTCGACACTTACGTCCATAAAGTACTTCGAAGGGGCCATTTTCAAACTGGCTTGATAGCTGTTGTTATAAGAGAACTCGGCATACGGGAGAGATTCTTCCCACTTCTTGCCGAAGGAAATAACACAAGCTCGCAGCATGTCTTCAAGCACTTGATTTACTCATTCGACTTGGCCTTGGGACTGAGGGTGATATGCTGAACTCCAGGTGATATGAGTTCCCATAGCTTTTTGGAAGCTTTCCCAGAACTTGGAAGTGAAAAGACCGCCACGGTCCGAACTAATCTCTTTCGGAATACCGTGGAGTGATACAATTCTGGCGATATATAACTCTGGTAACTGACTAGCAGTGATAGTCTCTTTGACAAGCAGAAAGTGTGCAACTTTAGAGAGTTGGTCGACGACGACAAGAATAGCATCATGACCGTTCTGTGACTTGGGAAGGCCAGTAATGAAATCCATCTAAACCTTATCCCATTTCCATAGAGGAATAGGGAGCGGTTGCAGAATACCAGCAGGCTTCTGATGTTCTGCTTTAAGGCGACGACAAACATCACATTCAGCAACATAGCGAGCAATGTCCTGCTTCATTCTAGACGACCAGTACCTTTGACGGAGATCTCGATACATTTTGGTGCTACCTGGATGAATAGACAGCGGTGTATCATGCGCTTCCTTCATGACCTTGTCAGTCATAAGCTCGAAGCGAGGTACGACAATGCGGTCTCTGAAGTACAAGGTTCCATCTTCAGACAGCGAGAAATCCCTGTACTTTTCCAGGTGAAGATCTTTCTTCATGAGATCAATTTCAGCATCTTTAGCTTGCGCACTCTTAACGGCCTTCTCAAGGTCTGGTTCAACAACCAAGGTTTTTAGGTATCCTTGAGGAACTATCTCGATATTTAGCTTTTGAAGTTCTTCATACAGAAGTGGTTGCTGTAACTGGACTTCAAGTTCACTGCAGTAGGATTTACGGCTCAATGCGTCAGCCATTACATTAGCCTTGCCAGGGGTATAAGAAATACCCAAATCATAGTCCGCAATAGTCTCCATCCATCTTTGCTGGCGGAGATTTAGAGATTGTTGAGTGAACAAGTACTTCAGGCTTTTATGATCCGTGTAGATCTCGCAACAATTACCGACGAGGTAATGTCGCCACAACTGCAGTGCATAGATGACATCAGCTAGTTCTAGATCATGTACCGGATAATTCTCTTCATGCGGGCGCAACTGACGAGAGCCATAGGCAATCACTTTACGCTCTTGCATTAGGACACAGCCTAATCCTTCACGGGATGCGTCACAATAGATCACAAAATCTTTGCGAGAAGCTGGAGGAGCAAGTACTGGGGCAGATGTCAGCTTGTCTTTGAGTGTTTGAAAACTTTCCTGACATTTTTCTGTCCATTCAAACTTAACGCCTTTGTGAAGCAGATCAGTCAGAGGCTTAGCAATCTTTGAGAAATTCTAGACAAAGTGACGGCAATAGCTTGCAAGGCCGAGAAAACTTCTGACTTGCTTGACATTCTTCGGTGGAGTCCATTCAAGAATAGCCTGAACTCGTTCTGGGTTAACGGAAATGCCTTCTTTCGAAATCACATGGCCGAGATATGTCACTTCAGATAACTAGAACTCGCATTTGGAATACTTGGCATACAATTTATGTTCACGCAGCTTCTCCAGTACAAGCCGAAGATGTTCGGCATGTTCTTCTTCATTCTTCGAATATACCAGAATATCATCGAGATATACCACGATGAATTTGTCAAGGTAATCCATGAAGATGTAGTTCATTAACCGGGAGAAAGTAGCTGGAGCATTAGTCAAGCTGAAAGACATAACTGTGTACTCATAAGAACCATAGCGAGTAACGAATGCTGTCTTCGGAATATCCTCTTCACGAACTCGGATCTGGTGGTATCCCAATCTCAAATCAAGCTTAGAGAACACTGAGGAACCAGCAAGTTGATCATACAGATCGTTGATTCTGGGAAGCGGATACTTGTTCTGAATTGTTGCTTGGTTGATAGGTCGGTAATCTTGAACCAACCGATTCGTACCATCCTTCTTCTTGACAAAGAGGGAATGTGCTCCCCAAGCAGATGAACTGGGGCGGATGAAACCCTTCTTAAGTGACTTGTCGATTTCTTCCTTAAGTTCAATAAGGTGATGTGGAGGCATCTTATACGGACGCTTTGCAATAGGTGTAGTGCCAGGCTTCAAGTCGATGACAAACTCGACAGCTCTAGCAGGGGGCATTCCGGGAAGTTCTTCTAGAAAGGCATCTTGGAAATCACGAACAACTGGAATGTTTTTGATTCCCTCGAGAGGTGAAGCGTTCAATGCATTCAAAACATATATCTGATTCTCGGCATCCTGAGCTGCTCGGACTGAATACTTGACTATCTGGCCGGAAGGGTGAGTGAGCTGGACTGTCTTAGTAGCACAGTCAATCAAAGCATTATTCGTTGTCAACCAATCCATACCAAGGATGACGTCAATGTCGGAAGGTCCAAGAGCAATAAGGGAAGCAGAGAACATCAACCCTTCAATTCTGATCTGATTGTTGTGACTTACCATCTTGGTTTGCCACCTGGAACGGGGAGTACTAATCTCCAATGGAGTGGGTAATGAGCTCATAGTTAACTCATGCAATTGTGCAAATTGCTGGGACACAAAGGAATGTGATGCTCCGGAATCAAAGAGAACAGAAGCTGCCACTGAATTAACTGGAAGAGTTCCCATCACGATTTTAGAGGACTCGCGAGCTTCTTCCATCTTGACATGAGTGACCTGGCCATGATCCATATCAAGCGGTCTGGCCTTACAATTTCTGGAATGATGGGTTCGATGGCCCTTCCTACGGCCAACAATAGAACGAGATGCATTCTGCGGCTGATTTGAGCGACAGTTATGAGCACAGTGCCCTAGCTGTCCACACTTACGGCATAAACCATCATTTTGGGGAGGAGCCATAGTATTAAGCTGTCCACCCTGAACCGCTATCTGTCTCGGCGGCGAAGGCAGATGAGGTGCAACATATGATGGCCTGGGTACAGGGGCAGGTCGGTGATGAACGTTGTGCGGAATCCACAGTCGATGTTTCTGAATAGGCTGACCCGAGGATTAGCCAGCTTCACGAGTGCGTTTGAGCGACTCCTGATATTTAGCCAGACCTGTTTCAACTCGGTAGGCTTGACTGACAAGCGTCGCAAAGTCCTCACAATCATGGACAAGAAGTGCGAGCTGTATATCGGAACACAGTCCTTCATGGAATTTCTCTTGCTTACGTGCGTCAGTGTCGACATCATCTTTAGCATAGCGGGATAATTCGAGAAATTTCCTCTGATATTCATCCAGAGTCATTTTGCCCTGGGTGAGTTTACGGAACTCCTGCTTCTTCTGGTCGATCAGACCTTGAGGAATGTACCGTGCATGAAAACCTGACTGGAATTCTTGCCAAGTGGGTACAGATTCAGCAGGCAACATACTCTTGTGGCTTTCCCACCATTGAGCAGCTGGACTCTTCAAGTGAAATGTCGCAAAGGTGACATAACTGGCAGGGGCAACATTAGCAGACTCCATCTCAAACATGATGTCACAAAGCCAATCATCAGCATCCATAGGATTGGTGGAGCTGTGGAAAACAGACGGGTTGAGGCGCACGAATTCTGGCAGAGTTATCGGAGAAGACTGTTGCTGAGCATTTTGAGTTGGGAACTGAGCCAATACTCCAGTCATAAACTGAAGGTTGAGTTCAAACTGCTGCCTCATTTCAGCAATATAAGATGGAGGTGGAGGATCATCAGCCATCCTGCCAAATCAACAGGGGCAGTTTAGCAAGAAAAACTGCAGATGTATGGAATCATTCATGAAGTAAGGTGCACAACAGAAGGAAGTGCAATAGATACTTCATCATAGCCACATCAGACATTCAAATCCACACATAGTCTCGGTTACTAACCGGCATTACGACAGCTGAAAAGGGAAGTTTAGACAACTAGGCGGCGCGCAGGCACGCGGTAAGGAAGTACACAACGAGACATAGCAAAGGCTATATCAACGTCGCAGATGTATGGAATCATTCATGAAGTAAGGTGCACAACAGAAGGAAGTGCGATAGATACTTCATCATAGCCACATCAGACATTCAAATCCACACATAGTCTCGGTTACTAACCGGCATTACGACAGCTGAAAAGGGAAGTTTAGACAACTAGGCGGCGCGCAGGCACGCGGTAAGGAAGTACACAACGAGACATAGCAAAGGCTACATCAACGTCGGAGAAAACTGTTGGAGCGAGGAATCTGCAAGTGACAACACAGGGTGCCCTCGATAGAAGGATCCTGTAAGCAGAACCTGGCCCATAATCTTGAAGCAAGGGGGCATATTTCAGAACTCCGGGTGGATGTGATTACGAGATCCTAATGTCAGAGTTAGTAAAATCTGTAACCCGAAAGGAAGAGAGAACAGAGTCCCAGAGTAAAGACGAGGAATAAAAGATCCTAATACCATCCATTCGGCGACGTGGGCCCGTAAGCCACACAGCCAAGTTAGTAAAATAGTTTTCGGACCACTAGACTCAACTTCGGCCAAGGAGTTGGAAGGGGGGTTCTGTAGGAGATATGCCCTAGAGGCAATAATAAATGTTATTGATTATCTCCCTGTTCATAATTAGGTTTATGTTCCATGCTATAACTACTATGGTTCTCGAGTCTACAATAACCACGAGGCTCGGAGGAAGACTCATATGCATGTGTGGAATAATAAACGGTAAAATGTATTCCTAGTCTGGCCTCTGAGACTAGCTCAAGTGTTGCATGATGGTCCTGTTTTCCTGATCATGGGCATGTCTATGCCAGCAACTTTGAGGGCACAATGTTAGAAGAACATTTGTGTTAAATCGACCCAATTGATGTTATGCTATGAGTTACTTTCATCACAAGTTAATGGTTAATAACACAGAGATGGTTAACGTTTGCATGATTCCTTAGACCATGAGAGTATCGAGTTTCTTCATGCTTGCTTCATGAACTTTGGGGTTTGTTAAACGTCATCCGTAAATGGGTGGCTATTACGGCGGCTTACGGGTTCATGGAAAAGTATGTCAAGTAACTTGATAGCTCGAGATTGGGATTTTCTCCTTCGATGATGGAGAGATATCTCTGGGCCCTCTCGGTGTTATGGTATCGATCATCGTCTGGCCAGACACTTTGTGATTTGATCACGGGGATGCTGGAACAAGGTAACGAGAAAAGAGAACAAATACCGGTAACGAGGTAACTGGCATAGTGGACAAGTTGTTGACCCACGGGGATGCCATCATGTCTCACCTTGGGTATTTGTAACATATCGCGAAGCAACAGGAATAGCACACGGCAACTGGAGGTTCACTCGAATATTCATTCGTGTGGGTATAGGGGTCAATATGGGTGTCCACGGCTCCGATGTTGATCATTGATTGGAAAGGGTTCCGTGTCATGTCTATACTTCACCGAACCTATAGGGTCACACGCTTAAGGGTCATCTATCTGCTGAATACTAGACAGGGAGTCTGAGAGAAAATCACTGAAAATGTTTCGGACACCAAAAAAGTTTCGGACAGCGGAAAAGTTCCGCAGAGAGAGGTCACCGGATTTATGTAGTTCAATAAATGTTATTGCAAGTAGTGGATTTATCTATCTTCAGAAATGACTCAAGTAGATATGTAGATATTTACTTGATGAGACGTAAGTCTGGATCTTTTGAAATCATTCGAAAGGTTTTCAAATATGAAGTAACAAGAAAATTATGTTTCTACAATTCGATTGCAGAAAGGAATATTTGAGTTACAAGTTTAGCGAATGTCTGATGAGTTGTGAAAGGGGTTTCATAACTTGCACCTCCCGGAACACCACTGCAAGTGGAAAGTCCGTGAAGATGTAATCGAACCATTTATGACATGGTAAGATCAAAGATGACATAAATAATTTTGCCATTATCCCTTTTAAAAGGTGATGCTTTAGAGACTGCGGCTTTTACACTGAAAAGAGCTCCATCAGGTCTGTTGAAATGACACCATGGTATGGTACGCCCAACCATGTTATATCTTTTCTTAACATTTGGAATATGGGGCTTGTGTAAAAGGTTACAAACCTATTCCAAATCAGACAAGTGCTACTTTGTAGGTTATCCCAAAATGTTGGGTATTCCTCCCTCACTATGCCGAGGCAAATAGGTTTGCCACTAAGAACGGTATCCTTTTTGAAGAAAATGGTTCTTTCAAAAAGGTGAGTGGGAGAATAGTGCAACTCGACGAGATAAACAGTATCTTTGTCATTAGATCAAAGGAAAGAGACCTTGGAAGTAATTCCAGGTTTTCCTACTGCGACTGATACGGAAGTCTCTACAATAAAATGTATGGACTTCGGTCGAACTTGCAGCTGAACCACGTAGGCAAAAGCTCGTGCAAACCTCTCAGGTGCGCAAACGAGATATTGTTGTTAGACAACAATATACCTACAATACACAAGGAAGCGTTGATGGGCCCTGACTTCGGAATTGGCTAAATGCCAATACAACCCGAGTTAGTTTCCATATAAGTGATTCAAGATTAAAACCTTGATACACCTTTCGGAAGACTTAGAGTCTAACGAATATTTATGGAACTTAAAACTGATATGGATAAAAATGTTTTATCCATAAAGCTCTACTTGTTGCAATAACAAGTTCAAGGAGTTGACTACGATGAGGTTGTTTCACCGTAGCGATGCTTAAAGTCGGTTCGGGTTGAACTAGCAATTAATACATATTTCAATCATGAGATAAGAAACATGGATGGCAATAGGATTTCCATCTGATGGAAATGAAACCAAGGACTTGCATGTGTTACAGTGCAAGGTATTTTGTCAATCCAGAGGATGCTAGTAAGTATGCAAACTTCAGAGTTCCAGCAATGGACAGAAGAGAGCAAAATGGAGTTGGAATCTTCTTGTTTTGATGAAATAGTCAAAGGGGTTTGACTTCATCAATGGGTAACAAAGATGCTTATGATTCAAGAAAGTAAGTGGGAGCATAATAAAATTTCTAAAAAAAACGTTGTGTGCTTGACACATTGTTAATTGGAAATAAATTTTTTGACATGAATTAGAACTTCATTTGAAAATAGTTTTTCGATGAAGTGCTTGGGCTAAAGAGCCTTTATATTAGGCATGATGATCTATGGAGATAGATTTACATAATGGGGCTGAGCAAAGATACATATTGACAAGATGCTAAAACCTTTTCGCATTAAAAACGTCAAGGAGTGATTCTTGCCGAAGTCACATGGAAAGAGTTTTTTGCAAGACTCGGTGTCCCAAAACACTGATGAGCAAAATACATGATGGAGATGCCACACACTCTTGTGTTTGGATTAATCATGTATTCCATGGTATGTAAAAACAACCAGATATGTCCAATACTCCCAAAGTTGTTGCGAGTATAGATACCAAAGTGATCAAAAGTTCTGATCATGGGACAACAGTGAAAAAGGGTCATTGAGTACTATAGTAGCACCGATGACATGTTTTCTTGCAAGTGGAGATCATGAAGAGTTCGTTGTAAAAGGTTACATCGATACAGTGTTCATCCATGCTCCAAGCGATTTTCGATTTAAATTGAGGGTTTTGGGTAACACACAATTTGGTGGCACGGTAGTTGGAAATTGTTCCAAACAAGTTACTGTGGCGAATTCTATAACAGAGGCGAATATATTGCCGCTTTTAAAAGCGACAAACAAGATGCTGAATCATATAGTTCTTTCATGAACTTAGTATGGTTCCAAGAAGGCTTTGGTCAATGGGACACTACTGCAGGTAGTTGCTCCATAACTCAGTTTGAGGAATCCAGGTTCGACCTGTGATTCACATACATACGAAGCCAAGTCCACACAAAATATGAATTTTGTGAAAGCGTGAAAACACGAGGATACGCAAAGATACACACGGAGCTGAAGTTGTCAGATCCGTTGGACATCAGGCTATACCACATGCGAAGCTTATTTACACCGGTGTGCCACAGGTGAAAAGTGCATTAGCATTAACTAGATTATTGACTCTAGTGCAAGTGGGAGTCTGTAGGAGATATGCCCTAGAGGCAATAATAAATGTTATTGATTATCTCCCTGTTCATCATTAGGTTTATGTTCCATGCTATAACTACTATGGTTCTCGAGTCTACAATAACCACGAGGCTCAGAGGAAGACTCATATGCACGTGTGGAATAATAAACGGTAAAATGTATTCCTAGTCTGGCCTCTGAGACTAGCTCAAGTGTTGCATGATGGTCCTGTTTTCCTGATCATGGGCATGTCTATGCCAGCAACTTTGAGGGCACAATGTTAGAAGAACATTTGTGTTGAATCGACCCGATTGATGTTATGCTATGAGTTACTTTCATCACAAGTTAATGGTTAATAACACAGAGATGGTTAACGTTTGCATGATTCCTTAGACCATGAGAGTATCGACTTTCTTCATGCTTGCTTCATGAACTTTGGGGTTTGTTAAACGTCATCCGTAAATGGGTGGCTATTACGGCGGCTTACGGGTTCATGGAAAAGTATGTCAAGTAACTTTATAGCTCTAGATTGGGATTTGCTCCTCCGATGATGGAGAGATATCTCTGGGCCCTCTCGGTGTTACGGTATCCATCATCGTCTGGCTAGACACTTTGTGATTTGATCACGGGGATGCCGGAACACGGTAACGACAAAAAGAGAACAAATACCGGTAACGAGGTAACTGGCATAGTGGACAAGTTGTTGACCCATGGGGATGCCATCATGTCTCACCTTGGGTATTTGTAACATATCGCGAAGCAACAGGAATAGCACACGGCAACTGGAGGTTCACTCGAATATTCATTCGTGTGGGTATAGGGGTCAATATGGGTGTCCACGGCTCCGATGTCGATCATTGATCGGAAAGGGTTCCATGTCATGTCTATGTAGGGTAACGTAGCAGAAAACAAAAATTTCCGACCTACGCACCAGCCCAGGACCACTATGGAGACTGCATACAAGGTTTGATCTTTTCGTTACCGACTCGTAGCGCAGCGGGAAGTAGAGTCGATGACGAACGGCGGTGCAGATCCCCGCAGCTAGGATTTACAACCTCCCAACCACGAGGATGTACTCCCTCATCTGCCCCTTGGACAGCCCTCCGGGAGGCGGTCGAACAGTCCCCCGGACGGTGTCGCGGACAGCCCTTCGGGAGGACCCACAGAACTCGGACCGTCACTTGGACAGCCCTTCGGGAGGCACTCTCGAACAGCCCCTCAGGCACTAAGATCGAAACTACGACCTCTCTACAGAGTTGCACACATACGGTGTCATCTATCTGGCAGGGCTTCGCCGTCCAGAACTAGTTCCTGCCGGAACCCAGACAGCCTTTCGGCTCTACGAAACTCTTTCGTGGGAGGGAGAGAGAATGCCAGATCATGCATGGCTTGTGTGAGAGAGCAAGGGATGAGGAGAATGGCAGCCACTCCTCCTCCTTTTATAGGCCAAGGCAAGGGGTGGGGTGGGGGTGAAAATATCAAAATACCCAAGCTTCATGTCACACATGAAAGGGCATAATGGTAACACAAGGGGGGCACCAAGGGGACACCACCATGGCAGCCCTTGGGCCGGCCCACACCTTGTCTCCCCCATTGGGGGGGGCCCCCCAACAAGCCACCAACATGTCTCCATGAAACATGCATGCTCCCTAGACAAAAAGCCACCAAACATGCAACCCCCGATTCGTGGGATCTTGTCCCCTCGCGCTGAGACAAGATGTTTTCCGCGAAACTTTTTCTGAAAAATTCCAGAAGGTCCCAGAACATTTCTGGCACCCTCTAAAATTATTCTGGGCATGATCCGAAACATTTTCGGTGCGGTGGTTTTTATCAGCGGAAAGCATCAACAGCGGTTACGGCAGTTTCGGAACATTTCCGTTTTTTCTCTCTGAAAATTCCCAGAAGTTCCCAGACCAATTCTGACATCCTCTGAAAATTTCCATGCGATGCCGAAACCCTATTTGACCTAATAATATATTCCGAAACACCTTTTCGGTTTTACCGAAACTCTTTCGGTGTTCTCTCTCTCCAGAACTCTTCCGTTTTCTCCGAAACATTTTCGGTGACTTTCTCTCAGACTCCTTGTCTAGTATTCAGCAGATAGATGACCCTTAAGCGTGTGACCCTATAGGTTCGGTGAAGTATAGACATGACACGGAACCCCTTCCGATCAATGATCAACATCGGAGCCATGGACACGCATATTGACCCCTATACCCACACGAATGAATATTCGAGTGAACCTCCAGTTGCCGTGTGCTATTCCTGTTGCTTCGCGATATGTTACAAATACCTGAGGTGAGACATGTTGGCATTCCCGTGGATCAACAACTTGTCCACTATGCTAGTTACCTCGTTACCGGTATTGTTCTCTTTTCTCGTTACCGTGTTCCGGCATCCCCGTGATCAAATCACAAAGTGTCTGGCCAGACGATGATGGATACCGTAACACCGAGAGGGCCCAGAGATATCTCTCCATCGTCGGAGGAGCAAATCCCAATCTTGAGCTACCAAGTTACTTGACACACTTTTCCATGAACCCGTAAGCCGCCGTAATAGCCACCCATTTACGGATGACGTTTAACAAACCCCAAAGTTCATGAAGCAAGTATGAAGAAACTCGACACTCTCATGGTCTAAGGAATTATGCAAACATTAACCATCTCTGTGTTATTAACCATTAACTTGTGACGAATGAATCTCATAGCATAACATCAATTCGGGTCGATTCAACACAAATGTTCTTCTAACATTGTGCCCTCAAAGTTGCTGGCATAGGCATGCCCATGATCAGGAAAACAGAACCATCATGCAACACTTGAGCCAGTCATAGAGGCTTGACTAGGAATACATTTTACCGTCTATTATTCCACACGTGCATATGAGTCTTCCTCCGAGCCTCGTTTTATTTGCAGACTCGAGAACCATAGCAGTTATAGCATGGAACATAAACCTAATTATGAACAGGGAGATAATCAATAACATTTATTATTGCCTCTAGGGCATATCTCCTACAGACTCCCACTTGCACTAGAGTCAATAATCTAGTTAATGCTAATGCACTTTACACCTGTGGCACACCGGTGTAAATATGCTTCGCTTGTGGTATAGCCTGAATGTCCAATGGATCTGACGACTTCAGCTCCGTGTGTATCTTTGCATATCCTTGCGTTTTCACGCTTTCACAAAATTCATATTTTGTGTGGACTTGGCTTTGTATGTATGTGAGTCACAGGTCGAACCTGGATTCCTCAGACTGAGTTATGGAGCAACTACCTGCAGTAGTGTCCCATTTACAAAAGCCATCTTGGAACCATACTAAGTTCATGAATGAACTATATGATTCAACATCATGTTTGTCGCTTCGAAAGTGGCAATATACTTTGCCTCTATTATAGAATTCGCCACAGTAACTTGTTTGAACAAATTCCAACTAACTGTGCCACCATATTGTGTGTTACACAAAACCCTCAATTTAAATCGAAAATCGCATGGAGAAAAGATGAAGACTGTATCGATGTAACCTTTTACAACGAACTCTTCATGATCTCCACTTGCGAGAAAACATGTCATCAGTGCTACTATAGTACTCAATGACCCTTTTTCACTGTTGTCCCGTGATCAGTACTTTTGATCACTTTGGTATCTATACTCGCAACAACTTTGGGAGTATTGGATATATCTGGTTGTTTTACATACCATGGAATACATGATTAATCCAAACACAAGAGTGTGTGGAATCTCCATCATGTATTTTGCTCATCAGTGTTTTGGGACACCGAGTCTTGCAAAAACTCTTTCCATGTGACTTCGGCAAGAATCACTCCTTGTTGTTTTTAAATGCTAAAAGGTTTTAGCATTTTGTCAATATGTATCTTTGCTCAGCCCCATTAGGTAAATCTATCTCCATAGATCATCATGCCTAATATAAAGGCTATTTAGCCCAAGCACTTCATCGAAAAACTATTTTCAAATGAAGTCCTAATTCGTGTCAAGAAATTTATTTCCAATAAACAATGTGTCAAGCACACAACATTTTCAGAAATTTTATTATGCTCCCACTTACTTTCTTGAATCATAAGCATCTTCGTTACCCATTGATGAAGTCAAACCCCTTTGACCATTTCATCCAAACACGAAGATTCCAACTCCATTTTGCTCTCTCCTATCCATTGCTGGAACTCTGAAGTTTGCACACTCACTAGCATCCTCTGGAATGACAAAATACCTTGGACTGTAACACATGCAAGTCCTTGGTTTCATTTCCATCATATGGAAATCCTATTGTCATCCATGTTTCATATCTCATGACTGAAATATGTATTAATTGCTAGTTCAACCCGAACTGACTTTAAGCATCACTACGGTGAAACAACCTCATCGTAGTCAACTCCTTGAACTTGTTATTTCAACAAGTCAAGCTTTATGGATAAAACATTTTTATCCGTATCAGTTTTTAGTTCCATAAAATTCGTTAGACTCTGAGTCTTCCGAAAGGTGTATCAAGGTTTTAATCTTGAATCACTTATATGAGAACTATCTCGGATTGTATTGGCATTTAGCCAATTCCGGAGTCAGGGCCCATCAACGCTTCCTTATGTATCGTAGGTATACTATTGTCTAACAACAATATCTCGTTTGCGCACCTGATAGGTTTGCACGAGCTTTTCCTACGTGGTTCAGCTGCAAGTTCGACCGAAGTCCATACATTTTATTGTAGAGACTTCCGTATCAGTCGCAGTGGGAAACTCTGGAATTTCTTCCAAGGTCTCTTTCCTTTGATCTGATGACGAAGATACTGTTTATCTCGTCGAGTTGCACTATTCTCCCACTCACCATTTTGAAAGAACCATTTTCTTCAGAAAGCATACCGTCCTTTGTGGCAAACCTATTTGCCTCGGTATAGTGAGGGAGGAATACCCAACATTTTGGGATAACCTACAAAGTAGCACTTGTCTGATTTGGAATAGGTCTGTAACCTTTTACACAAGCCCCATATTCCAAATGTTAAGAAAAGATATAGCATGGTTGGGCGTACCATACCATGGTGTCATTTCAACAGACCTGATGGAGCTCTTTTCAGTGTAAAAGCCGCAGTCTCTAAAGCATCACTTTAAAAGGGATAATGGCAAATTTATTTATGTCATCTTTGATCTTACCATGTCATAAATGGTTCGATTACATCTTCACGGACTTTCCACTTGCAGTGGTGTTCCGGGAGGTGCAAGTTATGAAACCCCTTTCACAACTCATCAGACATTCGCTAAACTTGTAACTCAAATATTTCTTTCTGCAATTGAATTATAGAAACATAATTTTCTTGTTACAATAACTTCTACTTCATATTTGAAAACCTTTTGAATGAAATCAAAAGATCCAGACTTACGTCTCATCAAGTAAATATCCACATATCTACTTGATTCATTTCTGAAGATAGACAAATCCACTGTTTGCAACAACATTTATCGGACTACATACATCAAAATGTATGATCACCAATAAGTTCTTTGCTCGTTCCTTATGGCCTGTGAACGGTATTTCAGTCACTTCTCTTTTCAGAGGAAATTTGCAAGTGTCAGATGATTCAAAATCAAACGACTTCAAAATCCATCATAATGGAATTTTCCATGCGGGTTTCTCCAATGTGACCAAATGTAGTGCCACACTTGTGTGGTATTCTCTTAGTCTTATGACATTTAGCGTCAGTGTTATGGGTGTATCATATTACTATCAATATTCATAACATACATCCCATCTAGATGGAAGCATGGCCCTTCATGTTATTCATAATACTGAACAACAATTGTTCTTTTATGAACAACCCTTTTTGCAACAACATTGTGCAAGGGGCTAGAGTGTAAAAACTCTAAAATGAATTATGAAAGTAAATCTAGAGGTAATATATTATTGTCATTATTCATAACATACATCTCATTCATAATGAAAGTATGGCCCTTATGTTATTCATAACACCGAACATCAAAAGTTCTCTTATGAACAACCTTCTTGCAAGATACCTTATGCAAAGGGCTAGAGTGTGAAACTCTAAAATGAATTATGAAAGTAAATACATAGGTAATACACCGATGGAAGGTATAGTAACATTTACTATGTTCCATATGTGTATCTCAACCTCATTCCTGGCTAGTCTTTCAGGCCATAGTAGTTCTTACATCGAGTTGCAACAGAATGCAATCGAGCGGGTATCTTTGTGATTGTCTCACAATACCCAAAAATTAGTGATTAACATGTTTAACCATAATTCCCAAGAACTATATCTTTGACCAGCCTTCTATACATCAAAAACTTGTATGACATTCATACATGAGCTGGATATTCCAGTCTTCTTTCTTATTGCCTTTATACTTCTAACAGTTTAACTTTTAGTATTTCTCCTACTTCCAGAAGAAGCACCCAACTTAAGAGTGGCGTCAGCCCCGGACTTCCTAGGCGTGAAAGTTTTACTAACACCCTTCGGACACTTCCTTTCTCTTTAAGTTGTTGTTTTATTCACCTTTCATCATATGACAGGCGTTCTTCTGGATCCCTCTCTTGTCAGTCTAATGCATAGTAAACTCCTTTACTAATAGTTTGCAAACAAACATTGCTTTGGATATCTCATATCTTCTAGCCTTTGTCTGTCTCTAAAAATGATTTTCAGATTCCATGAATATCACATAACTATCCAAACTTTCGAAGTTTGGGTCTCATGGAAGCAAACATTTTGCACTTGACTGAAACGGAATTCTAGCTTTTGGATCGAAGGACGAGAGTCACATGATCCATAGCATAAGCGAGAGAATACCGAAAGTATGCGATAGGACAAAGTCCTTCTCGGCACTCTTGAGGACAATCCTCACATTACGTTACCAACCGTAAAGTATTAACCAGATATTTAACAGCTATTCACTTTTAACAGGGAAGGTGGAAACGCGAGCCATTATTCTACAACTATTTTGCAAATCACACTTAGACAGTGTTCAAAATTAATTGCACTGAGAATTAAACAAGTTAATGCAAAGTGCGCTCCCACTCAAATCAATATCTCTCATAATTGATTGTGAGTGATACAAGACCCGCATTTCCATTCAACGCCATTGAACGAGATGAACACTGATGGCGCGAACTTCAATCGGTAGGCAAACTTGCCAATCACATCTCTATGTGACTCTTGTTCATCTTTCGATGGGCGTGTTCCGAGCTCAGGGAGATCCTTCCAGAACGTCAAGACAACCAAGTGATCTCGCTGCGAGGTCTCAACTCACCCGCCTCACACATCCCTAATCGTTCGCACCCAGGGAGATCCTGTGATGCCCCGAAAAGTTAGGTGCCGTGACGGTGCTACACTTGGGAGAACACTAACTACTTGATATTTTTGTGAGAGATCACCCTAATAAAAGCGACTACCGCACAATCAAGAAGGGTGCATCATAAGGGATAAACATCTCAGGCAATTCATAATAGCATGATATGGTATAGCCCTTTCTGACGGAGAAGTCTTGTATTTCTTCGTCTTTGGCATTCGTGTCGGTGTTCACCTTTGCGAAGATTGCCACCACCTTGTCGATGCACCAGATAATATTGCTATCTCTATAGCTAATAAAATAAGTGCATTACATAAGGTTGACACGCAGGTCATTAAAGTGCAATCATATGGCTCCAGCCATCATGCCGAATCATGACACGCAGGTCATGTTAATCAGTTTACATCATATAGACATCTCATACATAATCAAATTATTATGAGCACTACTATACCACATCATATGCACATGCAAACCCTCCTGCAAAACCAAGTTAGACGCCTCTAATCGGTTTAGCAAAAACTGGTTTTACGTGGCTTCTAAGGTTTCGAAACAAACCGAAGCTACCAACGTCCATCATCAAGCATGATTATCCAAGTCGCTAGATTAACAACGCGGGGTGTATGAAACACGAGATAATAAAATCTCAAGCCCCATACTGAACTTCGTCATACGCATGACCCCCGTGCAGATCATATCTGCATTGCCCTTTCATCTGTGAAACATCCATCTTTCATTGACTAAAGTGGAACCCAAAGAACTGTTAGCACTTCGTTGATCTGTCAATCAGCATACTCAGGAGCAGCATGAAAGGATCGCGGATTGCCAGAACTTTGTCAGATTCCGCAATGCTGTCAAGATCAGGACTACGCAAATTCGAGGGAAGCAACAAGAACATCGGGTAACAGATTTCATCTGCTACCCGCACAAATAATTTTCAGTAATAGAACTCATCTACTACCTAATTATATTGTGCAACACCCATACATCTCCATGTATTCTAGATCGCAACCTGCATCTACGCATAGCACGGCTCATGATGCCACTGTAGGGTAACGTAGCAGAAAACAAAAATTTCCGACCTACGCACCAGCCCAGGACCACTATGGAGACTGCATACAAGGTTTGATCTTTTCGTTACTGACTCGTAGCGCAGCGGGAAGTAGAGTCGATGACGAACGGCGGTGCAGATCCCCGCAGCTAGGATTTACAACCTCCCAACCACGAGGATGTACTCCCTCATCTGCCCCTTGGACAGCCCTCCGGGAGGCGGTCGAACAGTCCCCCGGACGGTGTCGCGGACAGCCCTTTGGGAGGACCCACAGAACTCGGACCGTCACTTGGACAGCCCTTCGGGAGGCACTCTCGAACAGCCCCTCGGGCACTAAGATCGAAACTACGACCTCTCTACAGAGTTGCACACATACGGTGTCATCTATCTGGCAGGGCTTCGCCGTCCAGAACTAGTTCCTGCCGGAACCCAGACAGCCTTTCGGCTCTACGAAACTCTTTCGTGGGAGGGAGAGAGAATGCCAGATCATGCATGGCTTGTGTGAGAGAGCAAGGGATGAGGAGAATGGCAGCCACTGCTCCTCCTTTTATAGGCCAAGGCAAGGGGTGGGGTGGGGGTGAAAATATCAAAATACCCAAGCTTCATGTCACACATGAAAGGGCATAATGGTAACACAAGGGGGGCACCAAGGGGACACCACCATGGCAGCCCTTGGGCCGGCCCACACCTTGTCTCCCCCATTGGGGGGGGCCCCCCAACAAGCCACCAACATGTCTCCATGAAACATGCATGCTCCCTAGACAAAAAGCCACCAAACATGCAACCCCCGATTCGTGGGATCTTGTCCCCTCGCGCTGAGACAAGATGTTTTCCGCGAAACTTTTTCTGAAAAATTCCAGAAGGTCCCAGAACATTTCTGGCACCCTCTAAAATTATTCTGGGCATGATCCGAAACATTTTCGGTGCGGTGGTTTTTATCAGCGGAAAGCATCAACAGCGGTTACGGCAGTTTCGGAACATTTCCGTTTTTTCTCTCTGAAAATTCCCAGAAGTTCCCAGACCAATTCTGACATCCTCTGAAAATTTCCATGCGATGCCGAAACCCTATTTGACCTAATAATATATTCCGAAACACCTTTTCGGTTTTACCGAAACTCTTTCGGTGTTCTCTCTCTCCAGAACTCTTCCGTTTTCTCCGAAACATTTTCGGTGACTTTCTCTCAGACTCCTTGTCTAGTATTCAGCAGATAGATGACCCTTAAGCGTGTGACCCTATAGGTTCGGTGAAGTATAGACATGACACGGAACCCCTTCCGATCAATGATCAACATCGGAGCCGTGGACACCCATATTGACCCCTATACCCACACGAATGAATATTCGAGTGAACCTCCAGTTGCCGTGTGCTATTCCTGTTGCTTCGCGATATGTTACAAATACCCGAGGTGAGACATGTTGGCATTCCCGTGGATCAACAACTTGTCCACTATGCTAGTTACCTCGTTACCGGTATTGTTCTCTTTTCTCGTTACCATGTTCCGGCATCCCCGTGATCAAATCACAAAGTGTCTGGCCAGACGATGATGGATACCGTAACACCGAGAGGGCCCAGAGATATCTCTCCATCGTCGGAGCAGCAAATCCCAATCTTGAGCTACCAAGTTACTTGACACACTTTTCCATGAACCCGTAAGCCGCCGTAATAGCCACCCATTTACGGATGACGTTTAACAAACCCCAAAGTTCATGAAGCAAGTATGAAGAAACTCGACACTCTCATGGTCTAAGGAATTATGCAAACATTAACCATCTCTGTGTTATTAACCATTAACTTGTGACGAATGAATCTCATAGCATAACATCAATTCGGGTCGATTCAACACAAATGTTCTTCTAACATTGTGCCCTCAAAGTTGCTGGCATAGGCATGCCCATGATCAGGAAAACAGAACCATCATGCAACACTTGAGCCAGTCATAGAGGCTTGACTAGGAATACATTTTACCGTTTATTATTCCACACGTGCATATGAGTCTTCCTCCGAGCCTCGTTTTATTTGCAGACTCGAGAACCATAGCAGTTATAGCATGGAACATAAACCTAATTATGAACAGGGAGATAATCAATAACATTTATTATTGCCTCTAGGGCATATCTCCTACAGTCTATACTTCACCGAACCTATAGGGTCACACGCTTAAGGGTCATCTATCTGCTGAATACTAGACAGGGAGTCTGAGAGAAAATCACAGAAAAAGTTCCGGACACCGAAAAAGTTCCGCAGAGAGAGGTCACCGGATGAGTTCCGGTGAAACTGAAAAGTTGTTTCAGAGGATACCATAAAGTCAAATTGGTTTCGGCACATGCCTGATAATTCTTGGAGGATGCCAGAATCATTCTGGAAACTTTCTGGAATTTTCGGAGATGAAAACCGGAAATGTTCCGGAGCTGCCGGAACCGCTTCAGATGCTTTTCGCAGATGAAATCACTAAACTGGAATTGTTCCAGAACGCGTTGAAAATTATTATGGTGGGTACTGGAAATGTTCTAAGCCCACATAAATATTTTCAGTTCGAATGGACGCTGAAAAATGTCGTCATGAATAGTGAAAGTGCTTTTTGGGTTACTTTTTGGAAAGCCACTTGTTTGGGCTTTATCCCAAAAGATCTAGGGATGACATGGATGGATTGGGAGGCCCTCTTGGGGGCCCCCCAAGGGGTGTGGCCGGACACACTTGGGGCTCCACCATGGAGCCCCTCTTGTTCCTTGGCTTCACTTCTATGCCCTTGGTGGAAGGACTTCATTCATGTACTTTTGGGTTTTATTGTAAAACCACCCTACCCCTTGGGATTTCCTATAAATAGAGGTGGAGGGGCAGCCCTCCACACTCATCCCTTGCTCTCATACTCATGCCATGCAATGATCTGGCTTCTCTCTCCCTCCCACGAAAAGAGTTTCGTAGAGCCGAAAGGCTGTCTGGGTTCCGGTGGGAACTAGTTCTGGACGGTGAAGCCCTGCCGGATGGATGACACCGTATGTGTGCAACTCTGTAGAGATGTCGTAGTTTCGATCTTAGTGCCCGAGGGGCTGTTCGAGAGTGCCTCCCGAAGGGCTGTCCATGTGACGGTCCGAGTTCTGTGAGTCCTCCCGAAGGGCTGTCCGTGACACCGTCCGGGGGACTGTCCGACCGCCTCCCGGAGGGCTGTCCGAGTGGTGGATGAGGGTATACATCCTCGCGGTTGGGAGGTTGTAAATCCTAGCTGCGGGGATCTGCACCGCCGATCGTCATCGACTCTACTTCCGCTGCGCTATGAGTCGGTAACGAAAATGATCAAACCTTGTATGCAGTCTCCATAGTGGTCCTGGGCTGGTGCGTAGGTCAGAAAATTTGTGTTTTCTGCTGCATTACCCTACAGGTTCCTATAGGCAGTCGGCTCTGATACTAACCTGTGACGCCCTCGGCTTAATCGTGCACTAATCATACACGCAAATGCACACGATCAAGCCTAAGGACTCACTTGAAGATATTACAACACAACTCTAAAACATAAATAAAGGCATACAAGCAATATATTACAAGCCAGGGCCTCGAGGGCTCAAATACATAGCTCGATGGCATACAAGCATCAGCGGAAGCATCAGATATCTGAGTACAGATACAAAAGAGAAACAGAAAGGCCTTTGGAAAGGCGGGGCATAACAAAACACTACGATCGAAAGGCGTAGGCCTCCTGCCTAGGACCCTCCGTTCCTACTCCTGGTCGTCAGCCATCTCGAAGTAGTAGCCATCCTCGGGGTGGTAGAAGTAGTCGTCGGCGGGGCAGCGTTCTCAGGGGCTCCGTCATCTGGTCACGACAAACTGGTATGGGGAGAAAAAGAAAGCAAAGTAACCATGAGTACTCGGAAGTACTCAGCAAGCAAGGATCTACACTACATATGCAACATTATCAAAGGGAGGCTGTATATGTGGACTGGGCTGCAGAAATGCCAGAATAGAGAGAAAGCCTAGTCCTATCGAAGACTAGCATCTTCAGCAACTCCAAACATCATCAACGATCTTGCAGCATTAGAAGAGTACAGTATAGCATAATGTAAAGTAGAAATAGTTATAAGTAACAGTCTCGCCCAGAGATCCTTTCTCGACTCCCTGCGAGAAAGCGATCCCGGAGCCACATATACAGGTATCATCTCAAGTTCTAGCTGTATCGATCGGGATAAAACTCCGAGTGTCCTTTACCATAGGACCGACTATCGATAGATGTGTTCTTCCCTGCAGGGGTGCACCAACTTACCCACCACGCTCGCTTAACTCCGGCCGGACACACTTTCCTGGGTCATGCCCGGCCTCGGCTAAACGATACACCACAACCCTACCTACAGCTCAGCAGAGAGGTCCCCGTCGGTCTACCTCCTAAGCGCTCAGGGGTCTTGGGCCATCGCCCTGTGCACTCCGGGTCGTTGCATGCAGGGTGAAGCCAGGCACCACCTCTCTCCAGGGTGGCGCCGGTCTGTCCCGGCCGCGAGGCTGAACTGGACGTCTGACAGAGCTTTCGGCTGATGCTATGATGCAGAGTGCCCATAACTCTTCCCACGTGATGGTTAGTGCTATCCGACCAGAGGCCGGCTAGGATCACATATCCAAATCGATAGTGGACTAGTGGCTTGCAGTAACGAGCAGAGATTCACGATCGATGTGACCCCGTCGCCCCGTCTCGAGGACTTGCTGCAAGGGCTAAGAATGCCCGACCGCGCATCATAGAATAACTCACGGGTAACTATCCATCATTCGCGGGTACCCCTCAGGGTCGACGCGCCTTTTCAAGTATTAGTATCAACAGTAATGCAAGGCATCTGTGTGGTCACCGTATCAAGGGGAATCCGAGGCATCACCCTCGTTGGACTCCCACCTGATGTAACATCGAGATGGACGTAGGAGGCATCACCCTCGAGGTCCACACTTGAGGTGTTGCACGACTTCGTCGTTATCGGGGGTGGTGTAGGAGGAATCACCCTCTCTGACCACGACCGAATATCTAACCTACAAGGTTATCATCAGAAGTGCTGACGAGGAATCACCCTCGGCACTCGATAGTAACCCAGTAGTGTCGACCAACTAAGGAGGAAGTGAGGTGCGGTGCCGGGTCCTGGTCTTCGATCCTGTTGCTCGGGTCTTCTGATACTCCAGCGGGGCAGTCGGGATAAGTGGGGGTCACTGATGGGGCTCTACCCAGTCTATTCTAAATAGTTTAGGATGAGCAGGTAGGTATCAACAGCAGGTTACAATAAACAGGCTATGTAGCAGAAATAGGATAACAGTAACAGTAGCAAAATTCTAATGCAAGCATGAGAAAATATAATAGGCGATATCGGGATGATCAAAGGGGGGGCTTGCCTGGTTGCTCGGTGGCAAAGGCAAGGTCATCGGTGGTGTAGCCAATCACCGGAGCTGTGTCTGTCTCGGAGACTACGTCGGTACCGGGATCTAACGAGAGAGAAGAGGGGGAAGAACAGTAAATACAAAGCAATAGGTGCATGACATGTCAACAAGCAGAGCTAGCGGTGTTCTATCGCAGGGCTAGGTAATACCGGCGAAAGAGAAAAACATCCGGGAAAGTATTCCCGGTGTCCGGCATTTTGGACAGACGAAAAGAGGGGAACGGTTGCATGTTCGCTATGTTAGGGACGTGTGGCGGACGAACGGACCGCGTATTTGAATTCGTCTCGTCGTTCTGAGCAAGTTTCATGTACAAAGTTTTTCCATCCGAGCTACGGTTTATGTTCTATTGAATTTCAAAGTTTAATCTATATTCTGAAATTGTTTTAATTACTAAATTCGTCAGAAATTGAATTATGACATCATCCTGGCGTCAGCACAGCGTCAGCGGTCAACGGACCCGCTGACCAGTCAACAGGGCCCACCAGTCAGTGACTGGGGCTGCCCAGTCAGCGTTGACTTCAGTCACCGGGGCCAGCTGGGCCCTGGGGGCCACCAGGCAGTCACCCTGGGGGTGGCCCCAGCGGTGCCACGTCGGCACGGGCGCCGGCGTTTAGCCGCCGGCGGCCAAAATCACGGCGGAGGCATGGGAGGCGGCCGGAAATGCGCTCCGGACGCCGTTCGATGCACGCGAGGCGGCGTTCGAAAGCGGGGGCGACGCCGCGTCGAACGACACCGGTGGAAGCGGCTGAGGTGGTCGGTAACGCCGATGACGACCACCGCGGGCGGCGCCGGAGTTCGTCGCGCTCGGGATCGGCACTAGAGGGAACGAGGAAACGCGCGCGGGGCCTCGCTGGGTTCCTTGTTGCTCCAGGAGCTCGGTAGCGAGCTCGGACACGAGCTGCGGCAGCAGTGGCTACAGCGGCGAGCATAACTACGGTGGTGAGTTCGGCCTCAGCGAAAACGACAGCTACGTGCAGGGAAAAGGGCAAGGGAAAGAGGGGAGAGGGGGAGAAGCTCACCGAGCAGGCGCAAGATGGCTCGGCGATGGGTTAGGAGCAGCAGAGGCGGCGAATTCGTCGGAAGAACTCGTCGGAGCTGAGGAAGAAGACGTGCTCGAGACGCTCGCCACCGCGGCTCCCAGCTTGACCCAGCCATAGCAGGCGATGCGGGGGACAACAGCGGAGCGGAGGGAATCCACGAGAGGGCAGGGGGAGCTCGATGGCCTCGCCTACGTCGAGGTCACGGCGACGGTGGCGCCCGGCTCCAGTCCAGATCGAGAGAGACGGGGCAAGGGGAAGAATGGAGGGGGATCTAGGGTCCAGGGGAGAGGGGAGGCTCGGGGCAGTCCTTATCCTCGTCGGGGAGCCACGGATGGCCGGCGCGTGGTGGATCGCCGGCTCGGGCGCGTGCGGTGGCGACACGGCGACAGAGGAGGGAGACGACTCGGTTGATGGGCTGGGCCTCCAGGTGCTATGCACTGCTGGGCCTGCCAGGTAAGTGGCCTCTGGCCTTTTTCTTTATTTCTGTTTACTGTTTTAGCTTTTATTTATTAAACGGAGGTAGAAAATGATTTCTGTGGGCCACCAAATAGTTTAGAAAAATGTGGGACTAAGCCACAATATTTCTTGGTAATATTTGGCACTGCCAGCAAAAGTTTGGAGGCCAAATGAATAGGTTAGATATTTTTAGAAATTGAAAAGCAACGGATTAATGCTGCTGGACTACAGTTTAAAGTCCAGGGGCATTTTTGTGTGTTCCAGAAATATTGGTTTCAATTTTATAATTGCCATGGGATTATTTACTATTTAATGAACATTTTAGTTTCCACTTTGGAACAACTTTTATTTTCACTTTGAATTTGAATGACAATTTGAGTTGGAATCTGAAATGGGATTTGATGCAATAACGATCAAGCACTGTTAAGCAAGGTGACTTGGCATAATTAACTCAGAGTGACAGTGCTTTATTACATAGGGGTGTTACACATCATACATGCCATAAGTTGTGGTGGCTTGTCTGAAGAGGCAGCACGCGGCTCCGGGGTGTGGCCCCCCTCACAGACGGCGCCGCCAGCACCTGAAGGGGGGAAACGGCCGTGTCGGGTCTACACGGAGGGGATCTTGCTGTGGGTTTGGCCTGGACGTTGCTCCCAAGAGTTCCTATGGGCTGACCTACCACAACCGGGTGGAGAGGTCCACTGGTCAAAGCCCGTCCGAGACAAGTCAAAGGGTTAGATCACGTGGTCAAACGCTTCCAGGGTTAGGCGGGACGGGGGCCCTGGGGGGTAGCAATGCCACCGGAGCGTCGCACCGGGCCCTCATACATGCCGTAAGGTGTGGTGGCATGTCTGAAGAGGCAGCGTGCGGCTCCGGGGTGTGGCCCCCCTCACGGACGACGGCGCCGCCGTGGGCACCTGGAGGGGGGAAACTGCCGCGTCAGGTCTACACGAAGGGGATCTTGCTGTGGGTTGGGCCGGGACAGTGTTCGGGGGTGTAGCTATGGGCTGGGCTATGACAACCCGCTGAAAAGGTCCACCGGTCAAACCTCGTTCGGCGAAAGTCAAAGGGCTAGATCCGGCGGTTGTCTGTGTTAGGGTTAGACTGGATGGGGTACCTGGGGGGTACCAAGGTCGCCAGGTCTTGCGGTGGGCCCTCCTACGCTTGTGGAAGCATGGTGGCAGGTGCAAGCAGCCGACATGCGGCTCCGTAGTGTGACCCCCCTCACGGACGTCGCTGCCGCCGTCGCACGGAGGGGGAAAACGGTCACCAGAGCTTCGCACCGGGTTCTCATACAGAAGGCAAACAAAAAAATAGTAATAATTGAATTTATAAAAAACACCGGCATCTATCATGGAAAACAGACTCTCACTGTGAAACCTTCAGTGCCCGGGCACCGGGCCGGGCACTGTATGTTTCACAGTAATTGTCCGTTTTCTTAACGGAAGTCTAATGAATACGGGAGCTTACTTCGTATGGATTAGCCAACTATTTAAACTGGTCATATTGCTTGTCTTTGGGTGAGCTGGGACTATTTTTTAAACTGCTGACCTCCTATCTATGCCGACGGCAAAGCCGTCGGCATAGATGACACGTAGCATGGCAATCTATGCCGACGGCTAGGCCGTCGGCATACTTCACCTTATCCCCTCGCGGCTCCCCGTGGCCATTCATTCTCTATCCCCTCGCACTCTCCCGACCCCAACTAATCGCCGCCACTGCCTACTCCACCCCGACCCCTGCAGGAGCCGCCGCCGCACTCGCCCCCGACCATTGTCACCACCGCACCGCCGCCTCGCCCCGACCACTGCCGCCACCCGCCGCACTCCGCCCCGACCGCCTGCCGCCGCCTCTCCCCACCCACCACCGGCCCCTGCGCGCCGCCTCCACACCCCCGCCGCCGCCGCCTCCTCCCTCCACATCGTGCCGACCGTCCTCCCACCTCCACCGCCTCGCCCCGCTCACCCAAGGACTCGCCCCCTCCGCCACCGCCCCCGACCACGTGCTGGCCGGCTGCTCCCGGCTGGCCCGCGTCCCTGCCTGACCAGCCTTGCTGGTAGCAGCGGCGGGCGCCCTCCTATGCTTCTCCGGCCGGCCTCGCCCCGCCCCGGCCCTCCCGTCCCCGGCCCCTGCCTCACCAGCCCTCCACCGCCGGCCCCTGCCATGCCCCTCCCGGTGAGCTACATTCCTTTTTTAATCATTTTTTTGCATTATTTTGCTACTGTTGGATGGATGAATGGATGCATGGATGGATGTTCTGACAGAGCTTTCGGCTGATGCTACGATGCAGAGTGCCCATAACTCTTCCCACGTGATGGTTAGTGCTATCCGACCAGAGGCCGGCTCGGATCACATATCCAAATCGTTAGTGGACTAGTGGCTCGCAGTAACGAGCAGAGATTCACGATCGATGTGACCCCGTCGCCCCGTCTCGAGGACTTGCTGCAAGGGCTAAGAATGCCCGACCGCGCATCATAGAATAACTCACGGGTAACTATCCATCATTCGCGGGTACCCCTCAGGGTCGACGCGCCTTTTCAAGTATTAGTATCAACAGTAATGCAAGGCATCTGTGTGGTCACCGTATCAAGGGGAATCCGAGGCATCACCCTCGTTGGACTCCCACCTGATGTAACATCGAGATGGACGTAGGAGGCATCACCCTCGAGGTCCACACTTGAGGTGTTGCACGACTTCGTCGTTATCGGGGGTGGTGTAGGAGGAATCACCCTCTCTGACTGTAGGAGATATGCCCTAGAGGCAGTAATAACAGTTATTTTATATCTCCAAAGTTTGTAATGAATGTTTATGTGCCATGCTATAACTGCTGTGATTCTCGAGTCTACAATAAAACGAGGCTTGGAGGGAAACTCATGTGCACGTGTGGGATAATAAACAGAAAAATGTATTCCTGGTCAAGCCTCTATGACTGGCTCAACTATTGCATGATGATCCTGTTTTCCTGATCATGGGCATGTCTATGCCGGCAAATTTTGAGGGCACAAATTGTTGGTAGAACACTTGTGTTGAATCGACCCAAATTGATGTTATGCTATGAGATGCATTCGTCACAACTTAATGGTTTATAACACAGAGAAGTTAATGTTTGCATAATTCCTTAGACCATGAGAGTATCGAGTTCCTTCATACTTGCTTCATGAACTTTGGGGTTTGTTAAACGTCATCCGTAACTGGGTGGCTATTACGGCAGCTTTCGGGTTCACGGAAAAGTATGGCAGTAACGAGATAGCTCAAGATTGGGATTTGCTCCTCCGGCAATGGAGAGATATACTCGGGCCCTCTCGGTGTTACGGTATCCATCATCGTCTGGCCAGACACCTTGTGATTTGATCACTGGGATGCCGAAACACGGAAACGAGAAAAGAGAACAAAACCGGTAACGAGGTAACTTGCATGATGGACAAATTGTTGATCCACAGGAATGCAATAAATCTCACCTCGGGTGTTTGTGACATATCGCGAAGCAACAGGAATAGCACACGGCAACTGGAGGTTCACTCGAATATTCATTCGTGTGGGTATAGGGGTCAATATGGGTGTCCACGGCTCCGATGTTGATCATTGATTGGAAAGGGTTGCAGGTCATGTCTATGCTTCACCGAACCTATAGGGTCACACGCTTAAGGGTCATCTATCTGCTGAATACTAGACAGGGAGTCTGAGAGAAAATCACCGAAAAAGTTTCGGACACCGAAAAGTTTCGGACAGCGGAAAAGTTCCGCAGAGAGAGGTCACCGGATGAGTTCCAGTGAAACTGAAAAGTTGTTTCAGAGGATACCATTAAGTCAAATTGGTTTCGGCACATGCCTGATAATTCTTGGAGGGTGCCAGAATCATTCTGGAAACTTCTGGGAATTTTCTGGAAGAAAAACCGGAAATGTTTCGGAGCTGCCGGAACCGCTTCAGATGCTTTTCGCAGATGAAAATCACTAATCTGGAATTGTTCCAGAACGCGTTGAAAATTATTTTAGTGGGTACTGGAATTGTTCTAAGCCCACATAAATATTTTCAGTTCGAACGGACGCTGAAAAATGTCGTCATGAATAGTGAAAGTGCTTTTTGGATAATTTTTGGAAGCCACCTTTTAGGGATTTTGCTAAAGGCTTCTAGAAGGTGATGTGGATGGATGAGAACCCCCTTTGGGGGGGCCCTCATGGGGGAGTGGCCGGCCACACTAGGGGCTCCACCTTGGAGCCCCTCTTGTTCCTTGGTTTCTCCTTTAGGTCCTTGTGGAAGGACTTCCCTCATATGCCTTTGGGTTTTATTGGATAACTACCCTACCCCTTGGCTTTCCTATAAATAGAGGTGGAGGGGCAGCCCTCCACACTCATCCTTGCTCTCATACACATGCCATGCATTATCTGGCTTCTTCTCTCCCTCCCACGAAAAGAGTTTCGTAGAGCCGAAAGGCTGTCTGGGTTCCGGCAGGAACTAGTTCTGGACGGCGAAGCCCTGCCGGATAGCTGACACCGTATGTGTGCAACCCCGTAGAGAGGTCGTAGTTTCGGTCTTTTGCCCGAGGGGCTGTTCGAGTGTCCTCCCGAAGGGCTGTCCGAATCTCCGTTCGAGTTTCGTGGGTCCTCCCGAAGGGCTGTCCGCGACATCGTCCGGGGGACTGTCCGACCGCCTCCCGAAGGGCTGTCCAACGAGGGAGTACATCCTCGCTGTTGGGAGGTTGTAAATCCTAGCTGCGGGGATCTGCACCAACGATCTCCATCGACTCTTCTTCCGCTGCGCTTCGAGTCGGTACGGATCAGATCAAACCTTGTATGCAGTCTCTATAGTGGTCCTGGGCGTGCTCGCTATACCGAAAATTTTGATTTTGTGTCGTGTTCCCCAACAGTGGCATCAAGAGCCGTGCTATGCGTAGATGCAGGTTTCGATCTAGAATACATGGAGATGTATGGGTATTGCATAATATAATTAGGTAGTAGATGAGATCTATTGCTGAAAATTATTTATGCGGGTGACAGATGAAATCTGTTACCCGACGTTCTTGTTGCTTCCCAAGAATTTGCGTTTGCTCAATCTCGAGACAGCATGGTGGAATTTGAAAAAGTTCTGGCAATCCGTGATCCTGATTGATCATGGAAGTGCTATCAGTTCTTTGGGTTCTGCCATAGTCAAAAGAAAGATGAAATTCGCAGATGACGAAGTTTAGTATGGGGCTCGAGATTTAATTATCTCGTGTTTCATACACCCCGAGATGTTAATCTAGCAACTTGAATAATCATACTTGATGATAAAACGTTGGTAGCTACGGTTTAAGTCAAAACCTTAGAAGCCACGTAAAGTAAAATTTTGCATAAACCGATTAGAGGCGTCTAACTTGGTTTTGCAGGATGGTTTGCATGTGATGTGGTATAGCAAGTCTCATATTCAATTTGATTATGTATGAGATGACTATATGATGTAATTAACATGACCTGCGTGTCATGATTCGGCATGATGGCTGGAGCCATATGATTGCACTTTAATGACCTGCGTGTCAACCTTAAGTAATGCATTTATTTTATCTGCTACGGAGATAGCAATATTATCTGGTGCATCGACAAGGTGGTGGCAATCTTCGCGAAGGTGAACACCAACGCGAATGCCGAAGACGAAGAATCTTGACTTCTTCGTCAGAAGAGGCTATACCATATCATGCTATTATGAATTGCCTGAGATGTTTATCCCTCTTGATGCACCCTTCTTGATTGCGTGTAGTCACTTTTATTAGGGTGATCTCTCACTAATAATATCAAGTAGTTAGTGTTCTCCCAAGTGTAGCACCGTCACGGCACCTATCTTTTCGGGGTGCGCCGTGTCACACGGGTACGAACGATTAGAGAAGTGTGAGGCGGGTGAGTTGAGACCTCGCAGCGAGTTCTCTTGGTTGTCTTGACGTTCAGGCATGACCGTCATGAGCTCGGAACACACGCATCGAAAAATGAACAAGAGTCACATAGAGATGTGATTGGCAAGTTGGCCTACCGGTTAAGATTTTTGTCATCAGTGGTGTTACACCAATGGCAAACAATCAAGACACGGGTCTTGAATCACTCACAATCAATTTTGAGAGATATTGTTTTGAGTGGGAGCGCACTTTAGAATAAAACTGTTTATTCACTAGTGCAAATTTTCATTATAAACAAAGTCTAAGTGAAACCTGTGTTTTCCGTTGTAGATCAAATGGCTCGCAACACCGCGTTCAACTTAGGCCCGATGTTAGAAAAAGAGAAGTTAACTACGACTGGAAACAACTATGCGGACTGGGTCCGCAACCTGAGGATTGTCCTAAGGAGCGCTAAGAAACTGTATGTGCTTGAAAATGCTCTTCCAGCTAAACCGGCGGCAGAGGCCCCGGAAGATGAACAAAATGTCTGGGCCACTAAGGATGATGATCACAACTTAGTGCAGTGCCTCATGCTAGCTTGCATGAGTACAGACCTTCAAAAACGTTTTGAATTCCATAAACCCCGTGATATGATTCGGGAATTGGATGCTCTGTACAAGGAAACCGCAAAGTCTGAACAATTTGATATCATGAAGGCTTTGATGGATTGCAAGATGGCTGAGGGTAGTTCAGTTGGTGAACACGTGGTCAAAATGATTGGCTATGCTGAAAGGCTTAAAACCCTGGAATTTCCACTTCCACCTGGCCATACGATGGACATGTTGCTTTCTTCACTCCCCCCGTCTTACGACGGTTTTGTATTAAACTACAACATGAGTGGGATGGAGAAAGAACCGGAAGAGGTGCTCGCCATGCTGAAGACTGCAGAAGGAGGACTGCGGAAAAATCGCAAGCAAGTGTTGCTTGTGAATAAAACCGCCAGTTTCAAAAAGAAGAAAGGCAAGCCAAAGAAGGGAAAGGGCGCCGGTAAGACCGGCTCCCAAAGCAACTCTAAGGGTGGAGCCAAGAATGAAACTGAATGCTTCTACTGCAAGGGCACAGGACACTGGAAGAGAAACTGCAAGAAGTATCTGGAAGATAAGAAGTCTGGGAAAACCGGAAAAGGTATAATTGTTATACAAGTTAATGTCATTGACGTTTTGCTTGCTAGCAAAAATTCTAAGTCTTGGGTATTTGATACCGGATCGGTTGCTCACATTTGCAACTCGATACAGGGGCTTCAGAAGGTGCGCAAGCTGGCAAAGAATGAAGTCGTGATGCGCGTCGGGAACGGCACTGGGATCGCCGCTCAAGCCGTCGGCATTATGCCTCTACGTCTCCCTTCAGGATTTATCTTAGAACTAAGTAACTGTTATTTTGTTCCACTGTTGTGTAGAAACATTATCTCCGGATCATGTTTAGTACACGATGGGTATTCGTACAAGTCTGAGAACAATGGTTGTTCACTTTATTGTAAGGATATGTTTTATGGATTTGCACCCATTGTTGGGGGCCTTTTCATACTAAATCTTGAATGTGGAAATGATGTCTTTAACGTGAATGTTAAATGCCTTAAGAAGGCTGATACCACCACCACTTTCTTGTGGCACTGTCGGCTTGGCCACATCGGAAAGAAACGCATGCAAAGACTCCATAAAGATGGAGTTTTACCGTCCCTTGATTTTGAATCATTTGACACATGTGAAGCTTGCTTGATGGGGAAAATGACCAAGACGCCGTTCACGGGTCATCCTGAACGGGCGGGTGAATTGTTGGAAATAATACATAGTGATGTATGTGGTCCAATGAACACGGCCGCACGGGGTGGGTATTTTTACTTCATGACTTTTACTGATGATTTAAGTCGGTATGGCTATATCTACTTGATGAAGCATAAGTCGGAAACCTTTGAAAAGTTCAAAGAATTTCAGAATGAGGTAGAAAATCATCGTGACAAAAAGATTAAGTTTCTGCGGTCTGATCGTGGAGGCGAGTATCTTAGTCATGAGTTTGGCCAACATCTGAGTGATCGTGGAATCGTTTCACAGCTTACGCCTCCCGGAACTCCACAGAGAAATGGAGTATCGGAACGACGTAACCGAACCTTGTTGGACATGGTAAGATCGATGATGTCTCTTACAGATCTACCGATATCTTTTTGGGGTCACGCACTACTTACTGCCGCTCACACACTTAACAGAGCACCGTCTAAGTCTGTTGAGACGACGCCATATGAGATATGGCACGGGAAGAAACCCGACCTATCGTTTCTCAAAATTTGGGGTTGTGAGGCATACGTAAAGCGTTTACAGCCAAGTAAACTTGATCCCAGATCAGACAAATGTTACTTTGTAGGTTACCCAAAGGAGACAGTTGGGTATTCTTTCTACCACACCTCCGAGAGCAAAGTTTTTGTTGCAAAACATGGAGTCTTTCTTGAGAAAGAGTTTCTCACTAAAGAAGTGAGTGGGAGGACAGTACAACTTAATGAGATTAGTGAATCTTTGGCAACCGTTGATATGGCTAAGGAACCGGAAGAAATTCCGCTAATTATCCCTACAACCGAGCCGGAAGTTGTCGCATATGATGCGGAGACTTCAGACAATGTTGTAACTGAACCGCGCAGATCAGGTAGGGCTATCCAGCCACCTGAGTGGTTTCATAACGAAATCTTCATTCTTGAAGACGATGAACCTGCGCACTACAAGGAAGCGATGGCGGGGCCCAGCTCAAAAGAATGGCACAAGGCCATGAGATCCGAAATGGAATCCATGTACGAAAACCAAGTTTGGAACTTGGAAGAACTTCCAGAAGGCGTAAAGCCGATTGGTTGTAAATGGATTTTCAAAAGGAAGACGGACGCGGATGGTAACATTACTATCCACAAAGCTAGACTTGTCGCGAAAGGGTTCACGCAAGTTCCAGGAGTGGACTACGACGAGACTTTCTCGCCCGTAGCTATGCTTAGGTCTGTTCGGATATTACTAGCAATTGCTGCTTATTTTGATTATGAAATATGGCAGATGGATGTCAAAACGGCTTTCCTAAATGGAAACCTCAAAGAGGATGTATACATGATACAGCCAGAAGGTTTTGTCATTCATGAGGATGCTGGAAAGTTATGCAAACTTTAGAAAGCCATTTATGGTCTGAAGCAAGCGTCAAGGAGCTGGAACATTCGTTTTGATGAAGTGGTCAAAGAGTTTGGCTTCATCAGGAATAACGAAGAATCTTGTGTTTACAAGAAGTTTAGTGGGAGCGCAAAAGCATTTCTAATCTTGTATGTGGATGACATATTGTTGATTGGAAATGACGTGAATTTTCTTAGCGAAATAAAAGACTCATTGAAGAAAAGGTTTTCAATGAAAGACTTAGGTGAAGCGGCATATGTATTGGGCATCAGAATCTATAGAGATAGATCAAAACGCCTGATAGCGCTTAGCCAAAGCACGTACATTGACAAGGTGTTGAAAAGGTTCAACATGGAGAACTCCAAGAAAGGCCTACTCCCCATGTCACCTGGCACAGTGCTTTGCAAGAATCAGAGTCCTCGGACTCTTGATGAGCGAGTACAAATGAATGTTGTTCCATATGCCTCGGCAGTTGGTTCTATTATGTATGCCATGCTATGTACAAGACCGGATGTTTCCTATGCGCTAAGTGTTAGCAGCCGGTACCAAAGTGATCCAGGATTGGAACACTGGGCCGCAGTCAAGGGTATTCTTAAGTACCTCAGAAGGACCAAGGATTTACTCCTTGTGTACGGAGGTGATGAAGAGCTCATTGTAAGTGGTTACACTGATGCAGGCTTCATGACTGACCTAGATGACTTCAAATCTCAATCAGGCTATGTTTTCATATTGAACGGTGGCGCAGTTGATTGGAAAAGTTCCAAACAGAAGACTGTGGCGGACTCTACGACGGAGGCGGAGTATGTTGCCGCTTCAGAAGCCTCCAAGGAGGCGGTATGGATCAAGCAATTTCTTGAAGACCTTGGTGTGGTTTCTAGTGCCCAGGACCCGGTGGAGATCTATTGTGATAATAGTGGCGCCGTGGCTCAGGCAAGGGAGCCAAGTTCGCACCATAAGACAAGGCATATTCAACGCAAATATAAACTCATTCGACATCATGTCGAAGAGGGTTTAGTGAAAGTACGCAAAGTTCACACGGATCTGAATGTGTCAGACCCGATGACAAAGCCTCTACCACGAGCAAAGCATGAGCAGCACCGGATAGCCATTGGTGTTAGGGAAGCCATGTAACTGGATTATGACTCTAGTGCAAGTGGGAGTCTGTAGGAGATATGCCCTAGAGGCAGTAATAACAGTTATTTTATATCTCCAAAGTTTGTAATGAATGTTTATGTCCCATGCTATAACTGCTGTGATTCTCGAGTCTACAATAAAACGAGGCTTGGAGGGAAACTCATGTGCACGTGTGGGATAATAAACAGAAAAATGTATTCCTGGTCAAGCCTCTATGACTGGCTCAAGTATTGCATGATGATCCTGTTTTCCTGATCATGGGCATGTCTATGCCGGCAAATTTTGAGGGCACAAATTGTTGGTAGAACACTTGTGTTGAATCGACCCAAATTGATGTTATGCTATGAGATGCATTCGTCACAAGTTAATGGTTTATAACATAGAGAAGTTAATGTTTGCATAATTCCTTAGACCATGAGAGTATCGAGTTCCTTCATACTTGCTTCATGAACTTTGGGGTTTGTTAAACGTCATCCGTAACTGGGTGGCTATTACGGCGGCTTTCGGGTTCACGGAAAAGTATGGCAGTAACGAGATAGCTCAAGATTGGGATTTGCTCCTCCGGCGATGGAGAGATATACTCGGGCCCTCTCGGTGTTACGGTATCCATCATCGTCTGGCCAGACACCTTGTGATTTGATCACTGGGATGCCGAAACACGGAAACGAGAAAAGAGAACAAAACCGGTAACGAGGTAACTTGCATGATGGACAAATTGTTGATCCACAGGAATGCAATAAATCTCACCTCGGGTGTTTGTGACATATCGCGAAGCAACAGGAATAGCACACGGCAACTGGAGGTTCACTCGAATATTCATTCGTGTGGGTATAGGGGTCAATATGGGTGTCCACGGCTCCGATGTTGATCATTGATTGGAAAGGGTTCCAGGTCATGTCTATGCTTCACCGAACCTATAGGGTCACACGCTTAAGGGTCATCTATCTGCTGAATACTAGAGAGGGAGTCTGAGAGAAAATCACCGAAAAAGTTTCGGACACCGAAAAGTTTCGGACAGCGGAAAAGTTCCGCAGAGAGAGGTCACCGGATGAGTTCCGGTGAAACTGAAAAGTTGTTTCAGAGGATACCATTAAGTCAAATTGGTTTCGGCACATGCCTGATAATTCTTGGAGGGTGCCAGAATCATTCTGGAAACTTCTGGGAATTTTCTGGAAGAAAAACCGGAAATGTTTCGGAGCTGCCGGAACCGCTTCAGATGCTTTTCGCAGATGAAAATCACTAATCTGGAATTGTTCCAGAACGCATTGAAAATTATTTTAGTGGGTACTGGAATTGTTCTAAGCCCACATAAATATTTTCAGTTCGAACGGACGCTGAAAAATGTCGTCGTGAATAGTGAAAGTGCTTTTTGGATAATTTTTGGAAGCCACCTTTTAGGGCTTTTGCTAAAGGCTTCTAGAAGGTGATGTGGATGGATGAGAACCCCCTTTGGGGGGGCCCTCATGGGGGAGTGGCCGGCCACACTAGGGGCTCCACCTTGGAGCCCCTCTTGTTCCTTGGTTTCTCCTTTAGGTCCTTGTGGAAGGACTTCCCTCATATGCCTTTGGGTTTTATTGGATAACTACCCTACCCCTTGGCTTTCCTATAAATAGAGGTGGAGGGGCAGCCCTCCACACTCATCCTTGCTCTCATACACATGCCATGCATTATCTGGCTTCTTCTCTCCCTCCCACAAAAAGAGTTTCGTAGAGCCGAAAGGCTGTCTGGGTTCCGGCAGGAACTAGTTCTGGACGGCGAAGCCCTGCCGGATAGCTGACACCGTATGTGTGCAACCCCGTAGAGAGGTCGTAGTTTCGGTCTTTTGCCCGAGGGGCTGTTCGAGTGTCCTCCCGAAGGGCTGTCCGAATCTCCGTTCGAGTTTCGTGGGTCCTCCCGAAGGGCTGTCCGCGACATCGTCCGGGGGACTGTCCGACCGCCTCCCGAAGGGCTGTCCAACGAGGGAGTACATCCTCGCTGTTGGGAGGTTGTAAATCCTAGCTGCGGGGATCTGCACCAACGATCTCCACCGACTCTTCTTCCGCTGCGCTTCGAGTCGGTACGGATCAGATCAAACCTTGTATGCAGTCTCTATAGTGGTCCTGGGCGTGCTCGCTATACCGAAAATTTTGATTTTGTGTCGTGTTCCCCAACAGTGGCATCAAGAGCCGTGCTATGCGTAGATGCAGGTTTCGATCTAGAATACATGGAGATGTATGGGTATTGCATAATATAATTAGGTAGTAGATGAGATCTATTGCTGAAAATTATTTATGCGGGTGACAGATGAAATCTGTTACCCGACGTTCTTGTTGCTTCCCAAGAATTTGCGTTTGCTCAATCTCGAGACAGCATGGTGGAATTTGACAAAGTTCTTGCAATCCGTGATCCTGATTGATCATGGAAGTGCTATCAGTTCTTTGGGTTCTGCCATAGTCAAAAGAAAGATGAAATTCGCAGATGAAAGGGCATTGCAGATATGATCTGCACGGGGGTCATGCGTATGACGAAGTTTAGTATGGGGCTCGAGATTTAATTATCTCGTGTTTCATACACCCCGAGATGTTAATCTAGCAACTTGAATAATCATACTTGATGATAAAACGTTGGTAGCTACGGTTTAAGTCAAAACCTTAGAAGCCACGTAAAATAAAATTTTGCATAAACCGATTAGAGGCGTCTAACTTGGTTTTGCAGGATGGTTTGCATGTGATGTGGTATAGCAAGTCTCATATTCAATTTGATTATGTATGAGATGACTATATGATGTAATTAACATGACCTGCGTGTCATGATTCGGCATGATGGCTGGAGCCATATGATTGCACTTTAATGACCTGCGTGTCAACCTTAAGTAATGCATTTATTTTATCTGCTACGGAGATAGCAATATTATCTGGTGCATCGACAAGGTGGTGGCAATCTTCGCGAAGGTGAACACCAACGCGAATGCCGAAGACGAAGAATCTTGACTTCTTCGTCAGAAGAGGCTATACCATATCATGCTATTATGAATTGCCTGAGATGTTTATCCCTCTTGATGCACCCTTCTTGATTGCGTGTAGTCGCTTTTATTAGGGTGATCTCTCACTAATAATATCAAGTAGTTAGTGTTCTCCCAAGTGTAGCACCGTCACGGCACCTATCTTTTCGGGGTGCGCCGTGTCACACGGGTACGAACGATTAGAGAAGTGTGAGGCGGGTGAGTTGAGACCTCGCAGCGAGTTCTCTTGGTTGTCTTGACGTTCAGGCATGACCGTCATGAGCTCGGAACACACGCATCGAAAAATGAACAAGAGTCACATAGAGATGTGATTGGCAAGTTGGCCTACCGGTTAAGATTTTTGTCATCAGTGGTGTTACACCAATGGCAAACAATCAAGACACGGGTCTTGAATCACTCACAATCAATTTTGAGAGATATTGTTTTGAGTGGGAGCACACTTTAGAATAAAACTGTTTATTCACTAGTGCAAATTTTCATTATAAACAAAGTCTAAGTGAAACCTGTGTTTTCCGTTGTAGATCAAATGGCTCGCAACACCGCGTTCAACTTAGGCCCGATGTTAGAAAAAGAGAAGTTAACTACGACTGGAAACAACTATGCGGACTGGGTCCGCAACCTGAGGATTGTCCTCAGGAGCGCTAAGAAACTGTATGTGCTTGAAAATGCTCTTCCAGCTAAACCGGCGGCAGAGGCCCCGGAAGATGAACAAAATGTCTGGGCCACTAAGGATGATGATCACAACTTAGTGCAGTGCCTCATGCTAGCTTGCATGAGTACAGACCTTCAAAAACGTTTTGAATTCCATAAACCCCATGATATGATCCGGGAATTGGATGCTCTGTACAAGGAAACCGCAAAGTCTGAACAATTTGATATCATGAAGGCTTTGATGGATTGCAAGATGGCTGAGGGTAGTTCAGTTGGTGAACACGTGGTCAAAATGATTGGCTATGCTGAAAGGCTTAAAACCCTGGAATTTCCACTTCCACCTGGCCATACGATGGACATGTTGCTTTCTTCACTCCCCCCGTCTTACGACGGTTTTGTATTAAACTACAACATGAGTGGGATGGAGAAAGAACCGGAAGAGGTGCTCGCCATGCTGAAGACTGCAGAAGGAGGACTGCGGAAAAATCGCAAGCAAGTGTTGCTTGTGAATAAAACCGCCAGTTTCAAAAAGAAGAAAGGCAAGCCAAAGAAGGGAAAGGGCGCCGGTAAGACCGGCTCCCAAAGCAACTCTAAGGGTGGAGCCAAGAATGAAACTGAATGCTTCTACTGCAAGGGCACAGGACACTGGAAGAGAAACTGCAAGAAGTATCTGGAAGATAAGAAGTCTGGGAAAACCGGAAAAGGTATAATTGTTATACAAGTTAATGTCATTGACGTTTTGCTTGCTAGCAAAAATTCTAAGTCTTGGGTATTTGATACCGGATCGGTTGCTCACATTTGCAACTCGATACAGGGGCTTCAGAAGGTGCGCAAGCTGGCAAAGAATGAAGTCGTGATGCGCGTCGGGAACGGCACTGGGATCGCCGCTCAAGCCGTCGGCATTATGCCTCTACGTCTCCCTTCAGGATTTATCTTAGAACTAAGTAACTGTTATTTTGTTCCACTGTTGTGTAGAAACATTATCTCCGGATCATGTTTAGTACACGATGGGTATTCGTACAAGTCTGAGAACAATGGTTGTTCACTTTATTGTAAGGATATGTTTTATGGATTTGCACCCATTGTTGGGGGCCTTTTCATACTAAATCTTGAATGTGGAAATGATGTCTTTAACGTGAATGTTAAATGCCTTAAGAAGGCTGATACCACCACCACTTTCTTGTGGCACTGTCGGCTTGGCCACATCGGAAAGAAACGCATGCAAAGACTCCATAAAGATGGAGTTTTACCGTCCCTTGATTTTGAATCATTTGACACATGTGAAGCTTGCTTGATGGGGAAAATGACCAAGACGCCGTTCACGGGTCATCCTGAACGGGCGGGTGAATTGTTGGAAATAATACATAGTGATGTATGTGGTCCAATGAACACGGCCGCACGGGGTGGGTATTTTTACTTCATGACTTTTACTGATGATTTAAGTCGGTATGGCTATATCTACTTGATGAAGCATAAGTCGGAAACCTTTGAAAAGTTCAAAGAATTTCAGAATGAGGTAGAAAATCATCGTGACAAAAAGATTAAGTTTCTGCGGTCTGATCGTGGAGGCGAGTATCTTAGTCATGAGTTTGGCCAACATCTGAGTGATCGTGGAATCGTTTCACAGCTTACGCCTCCCGGAACTCCACAGAGAAATGGAGTATCGGAACGACGTAACCGAACCTTGTTGGACATGGTAAGATCGATGATGTCTCTTACAGATCTACCGATATCTTTTTGGGATCACGCACTACTTACTGCCGCTCACACACTTAACAGAGCACCGTCTAAGTCTGTTGAGACGACGCCATATGAGATATGGCACGGGAAGAAACCCGACCTATCGTTTCTCAAAATTTGGGGTTGTGAGGCATACGTAAAGCGTTTACAGCCAAGCAAACTTGATCCCAGATCAGACAAATGTTACTTTGTAGGTTACCCAAAGGAGACAGTTGGGTATTCTTTCTACCACACCTCCGAGAGCAAAGTTTTTGTTGCAAAACATGGAGTCTTTCTTGAGAAAGAGTTTCTCACTAAAGAAGTGAGTGGGAGGACAGTACAACTTAATGAGATTAGTGAATCTTTGGCAACCGTTGATATGGCTAAGGAACCGGAAGAAATTCCGCTAATTATCCCTACAACCGAGCCGGAAGTTGTCGCATATGATGCGGAGACTTCAGACAATGTTGTAACTGAACCGCGCAGATCAGGTAGGGCTATCCAGCCACCTGAGTGGTTTCATAACGAAATCTTCATTCTTGAAGACGATGAACCTGCGCACTACAAGGAAGCGATGGTGGGGCCCAGCTCAAAAGAATGGCACAAGGCCATGAGATCCGAAATGGAATCCATGTACGAAAACCAAGTTTGGAACTTGGAAGAACTTCCAGAAGGCGTAAAGCCGATTGGTTGTAAATGGATTTTCAAAAGGAAGACGGACGCGGATGGTAACATTACTATCCACAAAGCTAGACTTGTCGCGAAAGGGTTCACGCAAGTTCCAGGAGTGGACTACGACGAGACTTTCTCGCCCGTAGCTATGCTTAGGTCTGTTCGGATATTACTAGCAATTGCTGCTTATTTTGATTATGAAATATGGCAGATGGATGTCAAAACGGCTTTCCTAAATGGAAACCTCAAAGAGGATGTATACATGATACAGCCAGAAGGTTTTGTCATTCATGAGGATGCTGGAAAGGTATGCAAACTTCAGAAAGCCATTTATGGTCTGAAGCAAGCGTCAAGGAGCTGGAACATTCGTTTTGATGAAGTGGTCAAAGAGTTTGGCTTCATCAGGAATGACGAAGAATCTTGTGTTTACAAGAAGTTTAGTGGGAGCGCAAAAGCATTTCTAATCTTTTATGTGGATGACATATTGTTGATTGGAAATGACGTGAATTTTCTTAGCGAAATAAAAGACTCATTGAAGAAAAGGTTTTCAATGAAAGACTTAGGTGAAGCGGCATATGTATTGGGCATCAGAATCTATAGAGATAGATCAAAACGCCTGATAGCGCTTAGCCAAAGCACGTACATTGACAAGGTGTTGAAAAGGTTCAACATGGAGAACTCCAAGAAAGGCCTACTCCCCATGTCACCTGGCACAGTGCTTTGCAAGAATCAGAGTCCTCGGACTCTTGATGAGCGAGTACAAATGAATGATGTTCCATATGCCTCGGCAGTTGGTTCTATTATGTATGCCATGCTATGTACAAGACCGGATGTTTCCTATGCGCTAAGTGTTAGTAGCCGGTACCAAAGTGATCCAGGATTGGAACACTGGGCCGCAGTCAAGGGTATTCTTAAGTACCTCAGAAGGACCAAGGATTTACTCCTTGTGTACGGAGGTGATGAAGAGCTCATTGTAAGTGGTTACACTGATGCAGGCTTCATGACTGACCCAGATGACTTCAAATCTCAATCAGGCTATGTTTTCATATTGAACGGTGGCGCAGTTGATTGGAAAAGTTCCAAACAGAAGACTGTGGCGGACTCTACGACGGAGGCGGAGTATGTTGCCGCTTCAGAAGCCTCCAAGGAGGCGGTATGGATCAAGCAATTTCTTGAAGACCTTGGTGTGGTTTCTAGTGCCCAGGACCCGGTGGAGATCTATTGTGATAATAGTGGCGCCGTGGCTCAGGCAAGGGAGCCAAGTTCGCACCATAAGACAAGGCATATTCAACGCAAATATAAACTCATTCGACATCATGTCGAAGAGGGTTTAGTGAAAGTACGCAAAGTTCACACGGATCTGAATGTGTCAGACCCGATGACAAAGCCTCTACCACGAGCAAAGCATGAGCAGCACCGGATAGCCATTGGTGTTAGGGAAGCCATGTAACTGGATTATGACTCTAGTGCAAGTGGGAGTCTGTAGGAGATATGCCCTAGAGGCAGTAATAACAGTTATTTTATATCTCCAAAGTTTGTAATGAATGTTTATGTCCCATGCTATAACTGCTGTGATTCTCGAGTCTACAATAAAACGAGGCTTGGAGGGAAACTCATGTGCACGTGTGGGATAATAAACAGAAAAATGTATTCCTGGTCAAGCCTCTATGACTGGCTCAAGTATTGCATGATGATCCTGTTTTCCTGATCATGGGCATGTCTATGCCGGCAAATTTTGAGGGCACAAATTGTTGGTAGAACACTTGTGTTGAATCGACCCAAATTGATGTTATGCTATGAGATGCATTCGTCACAACTTAATGGTTTATAACACAGAGAAGTTAATGTTTGCATAATTCCTTAGACCATGAGAGTATCGAGTTCCTTCATACTTGCTTCATGAACTTTGGGGTTTGTTAAACGTCATCCGTAACTGGGTGGCTATTACGGCAGCTTTCGGGTTCACGGAAAAGTATGGCAGTAACGAGATAGCTCAAGATTGGGATTTGCTCCTCTGGCAATGGAGAGATATACTCGGGCCCTCTCGGTGTTACGGTATCCATCATCGTCTGGCCAGACACCTTGTGATTTGATCACTGGGATGCCGAAACACGGAAACGAGAAAAGAGAACAAAACCGGTAACGAGGTAACTTGCATGATGGACAAATTGTTGATCCACAGGAATGCAATAAATCTCACCTCGGGTGTTTGTGACATATCGCGAAGCAACAGGAATAGCACACGGCAACTGGAGGTTCACTCGAATATTCATTCGTGTGGGTATAGGGGTCAATATGGGTGTCCACGGCTCCGATGTTGATCATTGATTGGAAAGGGTTCCAGGTCATGTCTATGCTTCACCGAACCTATAGGGTCACACGCTTAAGGGTCATCTATCTGCTGAATACTAGACAGGGAGTCTGAGAGAAAATCACCGAAAAAGTTTCGGACACCGAAAAGTTTCGGACAGCGGAAAAGTTCCGCAGAGAGAGGTCACCGGATGAGTTCCAGTGAAACTGAAAAGTTGTTTCAGAGGATACCATTAAGTCAAATTGGTTTCGGCACATGCCTGATAATTCTTGGAGGGTGCCAGAATCATTCTGGAAACTTCTGGGAATTTTCTGGAAGAAAAACCGGAAATGTTTCGGAGCTGCAGGAACCGCTTCAGATGCTTTTCGCAGATGAAAATCACTAATCTGGAATTGTTCCAGAACACGTTGAAAATTATTTTAGTGGGTACTCGAATTGTTCTAAGCCCACATAAATATTTTCAGTTCGAACGGACGCTGAAAAATGTCGTCGTGAATAGTGAAAGTGCTTTTTGGATAATTTTTGGAAGCCACCTTTTAGGGCTTTTGCTAAAGGCTTCTAGAAGGTGATGTGGATGGATGAGAACCCCCTTTGGGGGGGCCCTCATGGGGGAGTGGCCGGCCACACTAGGGGCTCCACCTTGGAGCCCCTCTTGTTCCTTGGTTTCTCCTTTAGGTCCTTGTGGAAGGACTTCCCTCATATGCCTTTGGGTTTTATTGGATAACTACCCTACCCCTTGGCTTTCCTATAAATAGAGGTGGAGGGGCAGCCCTCCACACTCATCCTTGCTCTCATACACATGCCATGCATTATCTGGCTTCTTCTCTCCCTCCCACGAAAAGAGTTTCGTAGAGCCGAAAGGCTGTCTGGGTTCCGGCAGGAACTAGTTCTGGACGGCGAAGCCCTGCCGGATAGCTGACACCGTATGTGTGCAACCCCGTAGAGAGGTCGTAGTTTCGGTCTTTTGCCCGAGGGGCTGTTCGAGTGTCCTCCCGAAGGGCTGTCCGAATCTCCGTTCGAGTTTCGTGGGTCCTCCCGAAGGGCTGTCCGCGACATCGTCCGGGGGACTGTCCGACCGCCTCCCGAAGGGCTGTCCAACGAGGGAGTACATCCTCGCTGTTGGGAGGTTGTAAATCCTAGCTGCGGGGATCTGCACCAACGATCTCCACCGACTCTTCTTCCGCTGCGCTACGAGTCGGTACGGATCAGATCAAACCTTGTATGCAGTCTCTATAGTGGTCCTGGGCGTGCTCGCTATACCGAAAATTTTGATTTTCTGTCGCGTTCCCCAACACTGACACGACCGAATATCTAACCTACAAGGTTATCATCAGAAGTGCTGACGAGGAATCACCCTCGGCACTCGGTAGTAACCCAGTAGTGTCGACCAACTAAGGAGGAAGTGAGGTGCGGTGCCGGGTCCTGGTCTTCGATCCTGTTGCTCGGGTCTTCTGATACTCCAGCGGGGCAGTCGGGATAAGTGGGGGTCACTGATGGGGCTCTACCCAGTCTATTCTAAACAGTTTAGGATGAGCAGGTAGGTATCAACAGCAGGTTACAATAAACAGGCTATGTAGCAGAAATAGGATAACAGTAACAGTAGCAAAATTCTAATGCAAGCATGAGAAAATATAATAGGCGATATCGGGATGATCAAAGGGGGGGCTTGCCTGGTTGCTCGGCGGCAAAGGCAAGGTCGTCGGTGGTGTAGCCAATCACCGGAGCTGCGTCGGTCTCGGAGACTACGTCGGTGCCGGGATCTAACGAGAGAGAAGAGGGGGAAGAACAGTAAATACAAAGCAACAGGTGCATGACATGTCAACAAGCAGAGCTAGCGGTGTTCTATCGCAGGGCTAGGTAATACCGGCGAAAGAGAAAAACATCCGGGAAAGTATTCCCAGTGTCCGGCATTTCGGACAAATGAAAAGAGGGGAACGGTTGCATGTTCGCTATGTTAGGGACGTGTGGCGGACGAACGGACCGCGTATTTGAATTCGTCTCGTCGTTCTGAGCAAGTTTCATGTACAAAGTTTTTCCATCCGAGCTACGGTTTATGTTCTATTGAATTTCAAAGTTTAATCTATATTCTAAAATTGTTTTAATTACTAAATTCGTCAGAAATTGAATTATGACATCATCCTGGCGTCAGCACAGGATCAGCGGTCAACGGACCCGCTGACCAGTTAACAGGGCCCACCAGTCAGTGACTGGGGCTGCCCAGTCAGCGTTGACTTCAGTCACCGGGGCCAGCTGGGCCCTGGGGGCCACCAGGCAGTCACCCTGGGGGTGGCCCCAGCGGTGCCTCGTCGGCACGGGCGCCGGCGTTTAGCCGCCGGCGGCCAAAATCACGGCGGAGGCATGGGAGGCGGCCGGAAACGCGCTCCGGACGCCGTTCGATGCACGCGAGGCGGCGTTCGAAAGCGGGGGCGACGCCGCGTCGAACGACACCGGTGGAAGCGGCTGAGGTGGTCGGTAACACCGACGACGACCACCGCGGGCGGCGCCGGAGTTCGTCGCGCTCGGGATCGGCACTAGAGGGAACGAGGAAACGCGCGCGGGGCCTCGCTGGGCTCCTTGTTGCTCCAGGAGCTCGGTAGCGAGCTCGGACACGAGCTGCGGCAGCAGTGGCTACAGCGGCGAGCACAACTACGGTGGTGAGTTCGGCCTCGGCGAAAACGACAGCTACGTGCAGGGAAAAGGGCAAGGGAAAGAGGGGAGAGGGGGAGAAGCTCACCGAGCAGGCGCAAGATGGCTCGGCGATGGGTTAGGAGCAGCAGAGGCGGCGAATTCGTCGGAAGAACTCGCCGGAGCTGAGGAAGAAGACGTGCTCGAGACGCTCGCCACCGCGGCTCCCAGCTTGACCCAGCCATAGCAGGCGATGCAGGAGACAACAGCGGAGCGGAGGGACTCCACGAGAGGGCAGGGGGAGCTCGATGGCCTCGCCTACGTCGAGGTCACGGCGACGGTGGTGCCCGGCTCCAGTCCAGATCGAGAGAGACGGGGCAAGGGGAAGAATGGAGGGGGATCTAGGGTCCAGGGGAGAGGGGAGGCTCGGGGCAGTCCTTATCCTCGTCGGGGAGCCACGGATGGCCGGCGCGTGGTGGATCGCCGGCTCGGGCGCGTGCGGTGGCGACACGGCAACAGAGGAGGGAGATGACTCGGTTGATGGGCTGGGCCTCCAGGTGCTATGCACTGCTGGGAATGCCAGGTAAGTGGCCTCTGGCCTTTTTCTTTATTTCTGTTTACTGTTTTAGCTTTTATTTATTAAACGGAGGTAGAAAATGATTTCTGTGGGCCACCAAATAGTTTAGAAAAATGTGGGACTAAGCCACAATATTTCTTGGTAATATTTGGCACTGCCAGCAAAAGTTTGGAGGCCAAATGAATAGGTTAGATATTTTTAGAAATTGAAAAGCAACGGATTAATGCTGCTGGACTACTGTTTAAAGTCCAGGGGCATTTTTGTGTGTTCCAGAAATATTGGTTTCAATTTTATAATTGCCATGGGATTATTTACTATTTAATGAACATTTTAGTTTCCACTTTGGAACAACTTTTATTTTCACTTTGAATTTGAATTACAATTTGAGTTGGAATCTGAAATGGGATTTGATGCAATAACGATCAAGCACTGTTAAGCAAGGTGACTTGGCATAATTAACTCAGAGTGACAGTGCTTTATTACATAGGGGTGTTACACATCATACATGCCATAAGTTGTGGTGGCTTGTCTGAAGAGGCAGCACGTGGCTCCGGGGTGTGGCCCCCCTCACAGACGGCGCCGCCAGCACCTGAAGGGGGGAAACGGCCGTGTCGGGTCTACACGGAGGGGATCTTGCTGTGGGTTTGGCCTGGACGTTGCTCCCAAGTGTTCCTATGGGCTGACCTACCACAACCGGGTGGAGAGGTCCACTGGTCAAAGCCCGTCCGAGACAAGTCAAAGGGTTAGATCACGTGGTCAAACGCTTCCAGGGTTAGGCGGGACGGGGGCCCTGGGGGGTAGCAATGCCACCGGAGCGTCGCACCGGGCCCTCATACATGTCGTAAGGTGTGGTGGCATGTCTGAAGAGGCAGCGTGCGGCTCCGGGGTGTGGCCCCCCTCACGGACGACGGCGCCGCCGTGGGCACCTGGAGGGAGGAAACTGCCGCGTCAGGTCTACACGAAGGGGATCTTGCTGTGGGTTGGGCCGGGACAGTGTTCGGGGGTGTAGCTATGGACTGGGCTATGACAACCCGCTGAAAAGGTCCACCGGTCAAACCTCGTTCGGCGAAAGTCAAAGGGCTAGATCCGGCGGTTGTTTGTGTTAGGGTTAGACTGGATGGGGTACCTGGGGGGTACCAAGGCCGCCAGGTCTTGCGGTGGGCCCTCCTACGCTTGTGGAAGCATGGTGGCAGGTGCAAGCAGCCGACATGCGGCTCCGTAGTGTGACCCCCCTCACAGACGTCGCTGCCGCCGTCGCACGGAGGGGGAAAACGGCCACCAGAGCTTCGCACCGGGTTCTCATACAGAAGGCAAACAAAAAAATAGTAATAATTGAATTTATAAAAAACACCGGCATCTATCATGGAAAACAGACTCTCACTGTGAAACCTTCAGTGCCCGGGCACCGGGCCGGGCACTGTAAGTTTCACAATAATTGTCCGTTTTCTTAACGGAAGTCTAATGAATACGGGAGCTTACTTCGTATGGATTAGCCAATTATTTAAACTGGTCATATTGCTTGTCTTTGGGTGAGCTGGGACTATTTTTTAAACTGCTGACCTCCTATCTATGCCGACGGCAAAGCCGTCGGCATAGATGACACGTAGCATGGCAATCTATGCCGACGGCTAGGCCGTCGGCATACTTCACCTTATCCCCTCGCGGCTCCCCGTGGCCATTCATTCTCTATCCCCTCGCACTCTCCCGACCCCAACTAATCGCCGCCACTGCCTACTCCACCCCGACCCCTGCAGCCGCCGCCGCACTCGCCCCCGACCATTGTCACCACCGCCGCACTCGCCCCGACCACTGCCGCCACCGCCGCACTCCGCCCCGAACCCCTTCGCCGAACGCCAACTCCCACTCCACCCCGGCCCCTGGCGCCACCGCCTCCACACCCGCGCCGCCGCCGCCTCCTCCCGCCGTCGTCCCTACCTCCTCCTGACCCCAGCGCCGCCCCGGCCTCCCCCCGACCGCGCGCCGACCGCCCCGACCACGGCTGGCCGCGGCTCCGGCGGGCCCGCGTCCCTGCCCGACCAGCCCTGCTGGTAGCGGCGGCGGGCGCCCTCCTATGCTTCTCCGGCCGGCCTCGCCCCGCCCCGGCCCTCCCGTCCCCGGCCCCTGCCTCACCAGCCCTCCACCGCCGGCCCCTGCCATGCCCCTCCCGGTGAGCTACATTCCTTTTTTAATCATTTTTTTGCATTATTTTGCTACTGTTGGATGGATGAATGGATGCATGGATGGATGTTCTGACAGAGCTTTCGACTGATGCTACGATGCAGAGTGCCCATAACTCTTCCCACGTGATGGTTAGTGCTATCCGACCAGAGGCCGGCTCGGATCACATATCCAAATCGTTAGTGGACTAGTGGCTTGCAGTAACGAGCAGAGATTCACGATCGATGTGACCCCGTCGCCCCGTCTCGAGGACTTGCTGCAAGGGCTAAGAATGCCCGACCGCGCATCATAGAATAACTCACGGGTAACTATCCATCATTCGCGGGTACCCCTCAGGGTCGACGCGCCTTTTCAAGTATTAGTATCAACAGTAATGCAAGGCATCTGTGTGGTCACCGTATTAAGGGGAATCCGAGGCATCACCCTCGTTGGACTCCCACCTGATGTAACATCGAGATGGACGTAGGAGGCATCACCCTCGAGGTCCACACTTGAGGTGTTGCACGACTTCGTCGTTATCGGGGGTGGTGTAGGAGGAATCACCCTCTCTGACCACGACCGAATATCTAACCTACAAGGTTATCATCAGAAGTGCTGACGAGGAATCACCCTCGGCACTCGGTAGTAACCCAGTAGTGTCGACCAACTAAGGAGGAAGTGAGGTGCGGTGCCGGGTCCTGGTCTTCGATCCTCTTGCTCGGGTCTTCTGATACTCCAGCGGGGCAGTCGGGATAAGTGGGGGTCACTGATGGGGCTCTACCCAGTCTATTCTAAACAGTTTAGGATGAGCAGGTAGGTATCAACAGCAGGTTACAATAAACAGGCTATGTAGCAGAAATAGGATAACAGTAACAGTAGCAAAATTCTAATGCAAGCATGAGAAAATATAATAGGCGATATCGGGATGATCAAAGGGGTGGCTTGCCTGGTTGCTCGGCGGCAAAGGCAAGGTCGTCGGTGGTGTAGCCAATCACCGGAGCTGCGTCGGTCTCGGAGACTACGTCGGTACCGGGATCTAACGAGAGAGAAGAGGGGGAAGAACAGTAAATACAAAGCAACAGGTGCATGACATGTCAACAAGCAGAGCTAGCGGTGTTCTATCGCAGGGCTAGGTAATACCGGCGAAAGAGAAAAACATCTGGGAAAGTATTCCCTGTGTCCGGCATTTCGGACAGACGAAAAGAGGGGAACGGTTGCATGTTCGCTATGTTAGGGACGTGTGGCGGACGAATGGACCGCGTATTTGAATTCGTCTCGTCGTTCTGAGCAAGTTTCATGTACAAAGTTTTTCCATCCAAGCTACGGTTTATGTTCTATTGAATTTCGAAGTTTAATCTATATTCTGAAATTGTTTTAATTACTAAATTCGTCAGAAATTGAATTATGACATCATCCTGGCGTCAGCACAGCGTCAGCGGTCAACGGACCCGCTGACCAGTCAACAGGGCCCACCAGTCAGTGACTGGGGCTACCCAGTCAGCGTTGACTTCAGTCACCGGGGCCAGCTGGGCCCTGGGGGCCACCAGGCAGTCACCCTGGGGGTGGCCGCAGCGGTGCCACGTCGGCACGGGCGCCGGCGTTTAGCCGCCGGCGGCCAAAATCACGGCGGAGGCATGGGAGGCGGCCGGAAACGCGCTCCGGACGCCGTTCGATGCACGCGAGGCGGCGTTCGAAAGCGGGGGCGACGCCGCGTCGAACGACACCGGTGGAAGCGGCTGAGGTGGTCGGTAACACCGACGACGACCACCGCGGGCGGCGCCGGAGTTCGTCGCGCTCGGGATCGGCACTAGAGGGAACGAGGAAACGCGCGCGGGGCCTCGCTGGGCTCCTTGTTGCTCCAGGAGCTCGGTAGCGAGCTCGGACACGAGCTGCAGCAGCAGTGGCTACAGCGGCGAGCACAACTACGGTGCTGAGTTCGGCCTCGGCGAAAACGACAGCTACGTGCAGGGAAAAGGGCAAGGGAAAGAGGGGAGAGGGGGAGAAGCTCACCGAGCAGGCGCAAGATGGCTCAGCGATGGGTTAGGAGCAGCAGAGGCGGCGAATTCGTCGGAAGAACTCGCCGGAGCTGAGGAAGAAGACGTGCTCGAGACGCTCGCCACCGCGGCTCCCAGCTTGACCCAGCCATAGCAGGCGATGCGGGAGACAACAGCGGAGCGGAGGGACTCCACGAGAGGGCTGGGGGAGCTCGATGGCCTCGCCTACGTCGAGGTCACGGCGACGGTGGCGCCCGGCTCCAGTCCAGATCGAGAGAGACGGGGCAAGGGGAAGAATGGAGGGGGATCTAGGGTCCAGGGGAGAGGGGAGGCTCGGGGCAGTCCTTATCCTCGTCGGGGAGCCACGGATGGCCGGCGCGTGGTGGATCGCCGGCTCGGGCGCGTGCGGTGGCGACACGGCGACAGAGGAGGGAGACGACTCGGTTGATGGGCTGGGCCTCCAGGTGCTATGCACTGCTGGGCCTGCCAGGTAAGTGGCCTCTGGCCTTTTTCTTTATTTCTGTTTACTGTTTTAGCTTTGATTTATTAAACGGAGGTAGAAAATGATTTCTGTGGGCCACCAAATAGTTTAGAAAAATGTGGGACTAAGCCACAATATTTCTTGGTAATATTTGGCACTGCCAGCAAAAGTTTGGAGGCCAAATGAATAGGTTAGATATTTTTAGAAATTGAAAAGGAACGGATTAATGCTGCTGGACTACTGTTTAAAGTCCAGGGGCATTTTTGTGTGTTCCAGAAATATTGGTTTCAATTTTATAATTGCCATGGGATTATTTACTATTTAATGAACATTTTAGTTTCCACTTTGGAACAACTTTTATTTTCACTTTGAATTTGAATTACAATTTGAGTTGGAATCTGAAATGGGATTTGATGCAATAACGATCAAGCACTGTTAAGCAAGGTGACTTGGCATAATTAACTCAGAGTGACAGTGCTTTATTACATAGGGGTGTTACACATCATACATGCCATAAGTTGTGGTGGCTTGTCTGAAGAGGCAGCACGCGGCTCCGGGGTGTGGCCCGCCTCACGGACGGTGCCGCCAGCACCTGAAGGGGGGAAACGGCCATGTCGGGTCTACACGGAGGGGATCTTGCTGTGGGTTTGGCCTGGACGTTGCTCCCAAGTGTTCCTATGGGCTGACCTACCACAACCGGGTGGAGAGGTCCACTGGTCAAAGCCCGTCCGAGACAAGTCAAAGGGTTAGATCACATGGTCAAACGCTTCCAGGCTTAGGCTGGACAGGGGCCCTGGGGGTAGCAATGCCACCGGAGCGTCGCACCGGGCCCTCATACATACCGTAAGGTGTGGTGGCATGTCTGAAGAGGCAGCGTGCGGCTCCGGGGTGTGGCCCCCCTCACGGACGACGGCGCCGCCGTGGGCACCTGGAGGGGGGAAACTGCCGCGTCAGGTCTACACGAAGGGGATCTTGCTGTGGGTTGGGCCGGGACAGTGTTCGGGGGTGTAGCTATGGGCCGGGCTATGACAACCCGCTGAAAAGGTCCACCGGTCAAACCTCGTTCGGCGAAAGTCAAAGGGCTAGATCCGGCGGTTGTCTGTGTTAGGGTTAGACTGGATGGGGTACCTGGGGGGTACCAAGGCCGCCAGGTCTTGCGGTGGGCCCTCCTACGCTTGTGGAAGTATGGTGGCAGGTGCAAGCAGCCGACACGCGGCTCCGTAGTGTGACCCCCCTCACGGACGTCGCTGCCGCCGTCGCACGGAGGGGGAAAATGGCCACCAGAGCTTCGCACCGGGTTCTCATACAGAAGGCAAACAAAAAATAGTAATAATTGAATTTATAAAAAACACCGGCATCTATCATGGAAAACAGACTCTCACTGTGAAACCTTCAGTGCCCGGGCACCGGGCCGGGCACTGTAAGTTTCACAGTAATTATCCGTTTTCTTAACGGAAGTCTAATGAATACGGGAGCTTACTTCGTATGGATTAGCCAACTATTTAAACTGGTCATATTGCTTGTCTTTGGGTGAGCTGGGACTATTTTTTAAACTGCTGACCTCCTATCTATGCCGACGGCAAAGCCGTCGGCATAGATGACACGTAGCATGGCAATCTATGCCGACGGCTAGGCCGTCGGCATACTTCACCTTATCCCCTCGCGGCTCCCCGTGGCCATTCATTCTCTATCCCCTCGCACTCTCCCGACCCCAACTAATCGCCGCCACTGCCTACTCCACCCCGACCCCTGCAGCCGCCGCCGCACTCGCCCCCGACCATTGTCACCACCGCCGCACTCGCCCCGACCACTGCCGCCACCGCCGCACTCCGCCCCGACCCCTGCCGCCGCCCTCCCACTCCACCCCGGCCCCTGGCGCCGCCGCCTCCACACCCGCGCCGCCGCCGCCTCCTCCCGCCGTCGTCCCGACCTCCTCCCGACCCCACCGCCGCCCCGGCCTCCCCCCGACCGTGCGCCGACCGCCCCGACCACGGCTGGCCGCGGCTCCGGCGGGCCCGCGTCCCTGCCCGACCAGCCCTGCTGGTAGCGGCGGCGGGCGCCCTCCTATGCTTCTCCGGCCGGCCTCGCCCCGCCCCGGCCCTCCCGTCCCCGGCCCCTGCCTCACCAGCCCTCCACCGCCGGCCCCTGCCATGCCCCTCCCGGTGAGCTACATTCCTTTTTTAATCATTTTTTTGCATTATTTTGCTACTGTTGGATGGATGAATGGATGCATGGATGGATGTTCTGACAGAGCTTTCGGCTGATGCTACGATGCAGAGTGCCCATAACTCTTCCCACGTGATGGTTAGTGCTATCCGACCAGAGGCCGGCTCGGATCAGATATCCAAATCGTTAGTGGACTAGTGGCTCGCAGTAACGAGCATAGATTCACGATCGATGTGACCCCGTCGCCCCGTCTCGAGGACTTGCTGCAAGGGCTAAGAATGCCCGACCGCGCATCATAGAATAACTCACGGGTAACTATCCATCATTCGCGGGTACCCCTCAGGGTCGACGCGCCTTTTCAAGTATTAGTATCAACAGTAATGCAAGGCATCTGTGTGGACTTGGCTTTGTATGTATGTGAATCACATTTTCACGCTTTCACAAAATTCATATTTTGTGTGGACTTGGCTTTGTATGTATGTGAATCACAGGTCGAACCTGGATTCCTCAGACTGAGTTACGGAGCAACTACCTGCAGTAGTGTCCCATTGACAAAAGCCATCTTGGAACCATACTAAGTTCATGAATGAACTATATGATTCAACATCTTCTTTGTCGCTTTTAAAAGCGGCAACATACTTCGCCTCTGTTATAGAATTCGCCACAGTAACTTGTTTGGAACAATTTCCAACTACCGTGCCACCATATTGTGTATTGCACAAAACCCTTAACTTAAATCGAAAATCGCTTGGAGCTTGGATGAAGACTGTATCGATGTAACCTTTTACAACGAACTCTTCATGATCTCTGCTTGCGAGAAAACATGTCATCAGTGCTACTATAGTACTCAATGACCCTTTTTCACTGTTGTCCCATGATCAGTACTTTTGATCACTTTGGTATCTATACTCGCAACAACTTTGGGAGTATTGGACATATCTGGTTGTTTTTACATACCATGGAATACATGATTAATCCAAACACAAGAGTGTGTGGAATCTCCATCATGTATTTTGCTCATCAGTGTTTTGGGACACCGAGTCTTGCAAAATCTCTTTCCATGTGACTTCGGCAAGAATCACTCCTTGACGCTTTTAATGCTAAAAGGTTTTAGCATCTTGTCAATATGTATCTTTTCTCAGCCCTATTAGGTAAATCTATCTCCATAGATCATCATGCCTAATATAAAGGCTATTTAGCCCAAGCACTTCATTGAAAAACTATTTTCAAATGAAGTCCTAATTCGTGTCAAGAATTTTAAGTCCAATTAACAATGTGTCAAGCACACAAGGTTTTTAGAAATTTTATTATGCTCCCACTTACTTTCTTGAATCACAAGCATCTTCGTTACCCATTGATGAAGTCAAACCCTTTTGACCATTTCATCAAAACACGAAGATTCCAACTCCATTTTGCTCTCTTCTGTTCATCGCTGGAACTCTGAAGTTTGCAAACTTACTAGCATCCTCTGGATCGACAAATTACTTTGGACTGTATCACATACAAGTCCTAGGTTTTATTTCCATCAGATAGAAATCCTTTTGTCATCCATGTTTCATATCTCATGATTGAAATATGTCTTAATTGCTAGTTCAACCCGAACCGACTTTAAGCATCGCTACGGTGAGACAATCTCATCGTAGTCAACTCCTTTAACTTGTTATTGCAACAAGTCGAGCTTTATGGATAAAACATTTTTATCCGTATCAGTTTTAAGTTCCATAAATATTCATTAGACTCTAAGTCTTCCGAAGGGTGTATCAAGGTTTTAATCTTGAATCACTTATATGGAAACTAACTCGGATTGTATTGGCATTTAGCCAATTATGGAGTCAGGGCCCATCAATGCTTCCTTGTGTATTGTAGGTATACTGTTGTCTAACAACAATATCTCGTTTGCGCACCTGAGAGGTTTGCACGAGCCTTGCCCACGTGGTTCAGCTGCAAGTTCGATCGAAGTCCATACATTTTATTGTAGAGACTTCCGTATCAGTCGCAGTAGGAAACTCTGGAATCACTTCCAAGGTCTCTTTCCTTTGAACTGATGACGAAGATACTATTTATCCCATCGAGTTGCATTGTTCTCCCACTCACCTTTTTGAAAGAAGCATTTTCTTCAAAAAGCATACCGTTCTTTGTGGCAAACCTATTTGCCTCGGTATAGTGAGGGAGGAATACCCAATGACTTGGGATAACCTACAAAGTAGCACTTGTCTGATTTGGAATAGGTTTGTAACCTTTTACACAAGCCCCATATTCCAAATGTTAAGAAAAGATATGACATGGTTGGGCATACCATACCATGGTGTCATTTCAACAGACCTGATGGAGCTCTTTTCAATGTAAAAGCCGCAGTCTCTAAAGCATCACTTTAAAAGGGATAATGGCAAATTTATTTATGTCATCTTTGATCTTACCATGTCATAAATGGTTCAATTACATCTTCACGGACTTTCCACTCACAGTGGTGTTCCGGGAGGTGTAAGTTATGAAACTCTTTTCACAACTCATCAGACATTCGCTAAACTTGTAACTCAAATATTTCTTTCTGCAATCGAATTGTAGAAACATAATTATCTTGTTACAATAACTTCTACTTCATATTTGAAAACCTTTCGAATGATTTCAAAATATCCAGACTTACGTCTCATCAAGTAAATATCCACATATCTACTTGAGTCATTTCTGAAGATAGATAAATCCACTACTTGCAACAACCTTTATCGTACTACACACATCAAATGTATGATCACCAATAAGTTTGTTGTCCGTTCCTTATGGCCCGTGAACGGTATTTCAGTCACTTCTCTTTTCGGAGGAAAGTTGCAAGTGTCAGATGATTCAAAATCAAACGACTTCAAAATCCATCATAATGGAATTTATCCATGCGGGTTTCTCCAATGTGACCAAATGCAGTGCCACACTTGTGTGGTATTCTTTTAGTCTTGCGACATTTAGCGTTAGTGTTATGGATGTATCATATTACCATCAATATTCATAACATACATCCCATCTAGGATGGAAGCATGGCCCTTCATGTTATCCATAATACTGAACAACAATTGTTGTTTTTATGAACAACTCTTTTGCAACAAACATTGTGCAATGGGCTAGAGTGTATGAAACTCTAAAATGAATTATGAAAGTAAACCCAGAGGTAATGTATTATTATCAATATTCATAACATACATCTCATTCATAATGAAAGTATGGCCCTTATGTTATTCATAACATCGAACATCAAAAGTTCTCTTATAAACAACCTTCTTGCAAGATACCTTATGCAATGGGCTAGAGTTTGTGAAACTCCAAACGAATTACAAAAATAAATACAGACGGTAATACACCGATGGAAGGTATAGTAACATTTACTATGTTCCCTGTGTATACCAAAACCTCATTCCTGGCTAGTCTTTCAGGCCATAGTAGTTCTTACATCGAGTTGCAACAGAATGCAATTGAGCGGGTATATTTGTGATTGTCTCACAATACCCAAGAATTAGTGATTAACATGTTTAACCATAATTCCCAAGAACTATATCTTTTACCAGCCTTCTATACATCAAAACTTGTATGACATTCATACATGAGCTGGATATTCCAGTCTTCTTTCTTTTTGCCTTTATACTTCTAACAGTTTAACTTTCAGTATTTCTCCTACTCTCAGAAGAAGCACTCAACTTAATAGTGGCGTTAGCCCCGGACTTCCTTGGTGTGTAAGTCACACTAACACCCTTCGGACACTTCCTTTCTCTTTAAGTTGTTGTTTTATTCACCTTTCATCATATGACAGGCGTTCTACTGGATCCCTCTCTTATCAGTCTAATGCATAGTAAACTCTTTTACTAATAGTTTGCAAACAAACATTGCTTTGGATATCTCATATCTTTTAGCCTTTGTCTGTCTCTGAAAATGATTTTCAGATTCCATGAATATCACATAACTATCCAAACTTTCGAAGTTCGGGTCTCATGGAAGCAAATGTATTGCACTTGACTGAAACGGAATTCTAGGTTTTGGATCGAAGGACGAGAGTCACATGATCCATAGCATAAGCGAAAGAATACCGAAAGTATGCGATAGGACAAAGTCCTTCTCGGCACTCTTGAGGACAATCCTCACATTACGTTACCAACCGTAAAGTTTTAACCAGATATTTAACAGCTATTCAATTTTAACAGGGAAGGTGGAAATGCGAGCCATTATTCTACAACTATTATGCAAATCACACTTAGACAGTGTTCAAAATTAATTGCACTGAGAATTAAACAAGTTAATTCTACAGTGCGCTCCCACTCAAATCAATATCTCTCATAATTGATTGTGAGTGATTCAAGATCCATATTACAATTCAACGCCAAGGATGTGTCCATCTCAAGTGACGAGAATTGCAATCGGTAGGCCAACTTGCCAATCACATCTCTATGTGACTCTTGTTCATCTTTCGATGGGCGTGTTCCGAGCTCAGGACGCTCCTCCAGAACGTCAAGACAACCAAGTGATCTCACTGCGAGGTCTCAACTCACCCGCATCACACTTCCCTAATCGTTCGCACCCATGTGTCCATGTGATGCCCCGAAAAGTTAGGTGCCGTGACGGTGCTACACTTGGAAGAACACTAACTACTTGATATTTTTGTGAGAGATCACCCTAATAAAAGTGACTACCGCGCAATCAAAAAGGGTGCATCATAAGGGATAAACATCTCAGGCAATTCATAATAGCATGATATGGTATAGCCCTTTCTGACGGAGAAGTCTTGTATTTCTTCGTCTTCGGCATTCGCGTCGGTGTTCACCTTCGCGAAGATTTCCACCACCTTGTCGATGCACCAGATAATATTGCTATCTCTATAGCTAATAAAATAATGCATTACAACAAGGTTGACACGCAGGTCATTTAAAGTGCAATCATATGGCTCCAGCCATCATGCCGAATCATGACACACAGGTCATGTTAATTAATTTACATCATATAGTCATCTCATACATAATCAAATTATTATGAGCACTGCTATACCACATCAAATGCACATGCAAACCCTCCTGCAAAACCAAGTTAGACGCCTCTAATCGGTTCATGCAAAAACTTGTTTTACGTGGCTTCTAAGGTTTCGAAACAAACCGAAGCTACCAACGTCCATCATCAAGTATGATAATTCAAGTCGCTAGATTAACTTTCCAGGGTGTATGAAAACCGAGATAATAAAATCTCGAGCCCCATACTAAACTTCGTTATACGCATGACCCCCGTGCAGATCATATCTGCATTGCCCTTTCGTCTGCAAAATTTCATCTTTCTTTTTAACTAAGGTGGAATTCAATGAACTGTTAGCACTTCGTTGATCAATCAGGATCGCGGATTGCCAGAACTTTGAAACTCCACCATACTGTTATCAAGATCAGAAATATGCAAATTCTAGGGAAGCAACAAGAACATCGGGTAACAGATTTCATCTGCTACCCGCACAAATAATTTTCAGTAATAGAACTCATCTACTACCTAATTATATTGTGCAACACCCATACATCTCTATGTATTCTAGATCGCAACCTGCATCTACGCATAGCATGGCTCATGATGCCACTGTAGGGGAACACAGCAGAAAACAAAAAATTTCCGACCTACGCACCAGCCCAGGACCACTATGGAGGCTGCATACAAGGTTTGATCATTTTCGTTACCGACTCGAAGCGCAGCGGAAGTAGAGTCGATGACGATCGGCGGTGCAGATCCCCGCAGCTAGTATTTACAACCTCCCAACCGCGAGGATGTATACCCTCGTCTTCCCTTCGGACAGCCCTCCGGGAGGCGGTCGAACAGCCCCCCGGACGATGTCGCGGACAGCCCTTCGGGAGGACCTTCGAAACTCGAACGGTCACTCGGACAGCCCTTCGGGAGGACTCACAGAACTCGGGCCGTCACTTGGACAGCCCTTCGGGAGGCACTCACGAACAGCCCCTCGGGCACTAAGATCGAAACTACGACCTCTCTACAGAGTTGCACACATACGGTGTCATCTATCCGGCAGGGCTTCGCCGTCCAGAACTAGTTCCCACCGGAACCCAGACAGCCTTTCGGCTCTACGAAACTCTTATCGTGGGAGGGAGAGAGAAGCCTGATCATTGCATGGCACTTGTATGTGAGAAGGGATGAGGTTTGGGCAGCCCCCTCACCTCTTATTTATAGGAAAACCCAAGGGGTAGTGTGCCTCCCAAATTACCAAAAACTCCCATGCAAAAGTCTTCACATGAGGGTAATATGGACAAAATGGGATGCCATGTGGAGCTCCAAAGAGCTCCACCCCCCTTGGCCGGCCACCCCCTTGGGGATCCCCCATGAGGTGCTCTCATGGCCCCCAAAGTCCTTCTAGAAGCCTTTAGCAAAAGCCCTAAAAGGTGGCTTTCCAAAAATACCCCAAAAAGCACCTTCACTATTCACGACGACATTTTTCAGCGTCCGTTCGAACTGAAAATATTTATGTGGGCTTAGAACATTTCCAGTACCCACTAAAATAATTTTCAACGTGTTCTGGAACAATTCCAGTTTAGTGATTTCATCTGCGAAAAGCATCTGAAGCGGTTCCGGCAGCCTCGGAACATTTCCGGTTTTTCTTCCAGAAAATTCTCAGAAGTTTCCAGAATGATTCTGGCATCCTCCAAGAATTATAAGGCATGTGCCGAAACCATTTTGACTTAATGGTATCCCCTGAAACAACTTTTCAGTTTCACCGGAACTCATCCGGTGACCTCTCTCTGCGGAACTTTTCCGCTGTCCGAAACTTTTCGGTGTCCGAAACTTTTTCGGTGATTTTCTCTCAGACTCCCTGTCTAGTATTCAGCAGATAGATGGCCTTTAAGCGTGTGACCCTATAGGTTCGGTGAAGTATAGACATGACACGGAACCCCTTCCGATCAATGATCAACATCGGAGCCGTGGACACCCATATTGACCCCTATACCCACACGAATGAATATTCGAGTGAACCTCCAGTTGCCGTGTGCTATTCCTGTTGCTTCGCGATATGTTACAAATACCCGAGGTGAGACATGTAGGCATTCCCGTGGATCAACAACTTGTCCACTATGCTAGTTACCTCGTTACCGGTATTGTTCTCTTTTCTCGTTACCGTGTTCCGGCATCCCCGTGATCAAATCACATAGTGTCTGGCCAGACGATGATGGATACCGTAACACCGAGAGGGCCCAGAGATATCTCTCCATCGTCGGAGGAGCAAATCCCAATCTTGAGCTATCAAGTTACTTGACATACTTTCCCATGAACCCGTAAGCCACCGTAATAGCCATCCATTTACGGATGACGTTTAACAAACCCCAAAGTTCATGAATCAAGCATGAAGAAACTCGATACTCTCATGGTCTGAGGAATCATGCAAACATTAACCATCTCTGTGTTATTAACCATAAACTTGTGACGAATGTATCTCATAGCATAACATCAATCGGGTCGATTCAACACAAATGTTCTTCTAACATTTGTGCCCTCAAAGTTGCTGGCATAGACATGCCTATGATTGGGAAAACATAATCATCATGCAACACCTGAGCTAGTCTTAGAGGCATGACTAGGAATACATTTTACCGTTTATTATTCCACACGTGCACATGGGTTTTCCCCAGAGCCTTTATGGATATACGGGCTCGGGAACCACAGCAGTTATAGCATGGAACATAAACCTAATTATGAACACGGAGATAAATAATAACATTTATTATTGCCTCTAGGGCATATCTCCTACAATAAATCTAACCTCGGGTGTTTGTGACATATCGCGAAGCAACAGGAATAGCACACGGCAATTGGAGGTTCACTCGAATATTCATTCGTGTGGGTATAGGGGTCAATATGGGTGTCCACGGCTCCGATGTTGATCATTGATCGGAAGGGGTTCCTGTAGGGTAACGCAGCAGAAAACAAAAATTTTCCGACCTACGCACCAGCCCAGGACCACTATGGAGACTGCATACAAGGTTTGATCATTTTCGTTACCGACTCGTAGCGCAGCGAAAGTAGAGTCGATGACGATCGGTGGTGCAGATCCCCGCAGCTAGGATTTACAACCTCCCAACCGCGAGGATGTATACCCTCGTCTTCCCTTCGGACAGCCCTCCGGGAGGCGGTCAAACAGTCCCCCGGACGGTGTCGCGGACAGCCCTTCGGGAGGACCTTCGAAACTCGAACGGTCACTCGGACAGCCCTTCGGGAGGACTCACAGAACTCGGACCGTCACTTGGACAGCCCTTCGGGAGGCACTCACGAACAGCCCCTCGGGCACTAAGATCGAAACTACGACCTCTCTACAGAGTTGCACACATACGGTGTCAACTATCCGGCAGGGCTTCGCCGTCCAGAACTAGTTCCCACCGGAACCCAGACAGCCTTTCGGCTCTACGAAACTCTTTTCGTGGGAGGGAGAGAGAAGCCAGGTCATTGCATGGCACTTGTATGTGAGAAGGAGTGAGTCTTTAGGCAGCCCCCTCCACCCCTATTTATAGGCCAAGCCCAAGGGTGGCTTCTCCAAGAAGCCAAGGGGAAAAATACCAAAGGACCCTCAAGGTGGCTTCTCCAAGAAGCCACCCAAAAAGCACTTTCACTATTCACGACGACATTTTTCAGCGTCCGTTCAAACTGAAAATATTTATGTGGGCTTAGAACATTTCCAGTACCCACTAAAATAATTTTCAACGCGTTCTGGAACAATTCCAGTTTAGTGATTTCATCTGCGAAAAGCATCTGAAGCGGTTCCGGCAGCCCCGGAACATTTCCGGTTTTTCTTCCAGAAAATTCCCAGAAGTTTCCAGAATGATTCTGGCATCCTCCAAGAATTATCAGGCATGTGCCGAAACCATTTTGACTTAATGGTATCCCCTGAAACAACTTTTCAGTTTCACCGGAACTCATCCGGTGATCTCTCTCTGCGGAACTTTTCCGCTGTCCGAAACTTTTCGGTGTCCGAAACTTTTTCGGTGATTTTCTCTCAGACTCCCTGTCTAGTATTCAGCAGATAGATGACCCTTAAGCGTGTGACCCTATAGGTTCGGTGAAGTATAGACATGACACGGAACCCCTTCCGATCAATGATCAACATCGGAGCCGTGGACACCCATATTGACCCCTATACCCACACGAATGAATATTCGAGTGAACCTCCAGTTGCCGTGTGCTATTCCTGTTGCTTCGCGATATGTTACAAATACCCGAGGTGAGACATGTAGGCATTCCCATGGATCAACAACTTGTCCACTATGCTAGTTACCTCGTTACCGGTATTGTTCTCTTTTCTCGTTACCGTGTTCCGGCATCCCCGTGATCAAATCACATAGTGTGTGGCGAGACGATGATGGATACCGTAACACCGAGAGGGCCCAGAGATATCTCTCCATCGTCGGAGGAGCAAATCCCAATCTTGAGCTATCAAGTTACTTGACATACTTTCCCATGAACCCGTAAGCCGCCGTAATAGCCATCCATTTACGGATGACGTTTAACAAACCCCAAAGTTCATGAATCAAGCATGAAGAAACTCGATACTCTCATGGTCTGAGGAATCATGCAAACATTAACCATCTCTGTGTTATTAACCATAAACTTGTGACGAATGTATCTCATAGCATAACATCAATCGGGTCGATTCAACACAAATGTTCTTCTAACATTTGTGCCCTCAAAGTTGCTGGCATAGACATGCCTATGATTGGGAAAACATAATCATCATGCAACACCTGAGCTAGTCTTAGAGGCATGACTAGGAATACATTTTACCGTTTATTATTCCACACGTGCACATGGGTTTTCCCCAGAGCCTTTATGGATATACGGGGCTCGGGAACCACAACAGTTATAGCATGGAACATAAACCTAATTATGAACACGGAGATAAATAATAACATTTATTATTGCCTCTAGGGCATATCTCCTACAGCCGCTACCCGTGTTTCGATGGCTTGATCACTCCTTCTGTCTCGTACACACGGCTTCGAGCTACCAACCCGAGCCTGTTAGAGAGTATGGGGCATTCGCAGCCTAGCTTAGCCCGCCAGCATGCTGTAGTACTTCCCCCTTATCTTCTTTCTCTCTCACTTTCTCAGTTTATTTTTAGCATTGCCCACTTAGAAACAACCTAAATTTTGTAGGCATATAAGGCCTTTGTCGAGCTTAGGAATCTCGAGGTGCGGGAGTACTTGCAACGAGTGAAGGCAAACGAGGATTACAACCGTCAGATGATGGCGGTTAGTTTTGCCCTCTTAGAACCAAGCTAAAATTTGCACTTTCATTCCTTCTGACCTTCTAGTTTGTTTGGTTAACTAACATCCAGGCTATGTTGGCGTCTTGGACTAACCGCACGGATCCACCACAAATGGGACCCGCACCACCAACTGCTGGAGAACCCCCACACGTGCCCACGTTCGATGAATGGGTGGCACTAGGCAGTCAGACTCTGGTTAGTACATTTGCCTAACTATTGACAAACTAGTTCTCGTTCATTCAACACTATCATATCATATTTACCCTCACAATCTCTTTTCAAACATGTAGGGGACCGGTGGCTCGACTCCAGCTTTAGAGAGCCTAGTCACTCCGATCTGGCAAAGTGATGCTGGTCTTGGCGGTGCTCACGGCGATGGTCCTAGTCTTGGCTGATGATGTGTTCCATGTCTTGCAATACTTTCCATGTTCCGTACTTCTTAGCGTTCTTTAGATGACGATGATGATGTTCCATGTCTTGCAATACTTATGTTCATGAAGTTTCGACGATGATGATGTTGATGATCCTTAGATGATGATGATGATCTTTAGATGATGATCTTGAGTATCTTTAGATGATGATCTGTCTTATTTCTGTGTATATATGGTCTCTGTCATATTTTGTGAATTTAAATGCTGTCAAATTAAATGAAAAATGAGAAAACAGAGCAAATAAAAAAAACAGATCAGATCTATGCCGACGGCCTGATCGTCGGCATAGACATGCCTAGGAGAAACCAGGGAGCAACACGTGGCAGGAGTATGCCGACGGCCTGGCCGTCGGCATAGATTTCCATCTAAGCCGACGGCCAGGCCGTCGGCATACCGTGCTGCCATGAGCTCCCAGCGACAGCCACGTGGCACATATAAGCCGACGGCCAGGCCGTCGGCATACCCTGCTGCCAGGGGCTCCCAGCGACAGCCACGTGGCACATATATGCCGACGGCCTGGCCGTCGGCATAGATTTCTGGCTATGACGACGGCCAGGCTGTCGGCCTATATGTGCCACGCGGCCGTCGCTGGTTGGTCAGTGGGGTTGACGGCGCCATCTGTTGCCGTCTGGTGATTTTCTCTGCCGACTGTGTATCTATGCCGACGGCCGTATGGAAGCCCTCGGCATAGATGCCTATGCCGACGGTCTGACAAGACGACGCTGACGATATATACGCCGACGGGTGTATACCGACGGCAAAGGGCCTACGCCGACAGCCACCGACCGTCGGCATAGAGGGTTAGTCCGGTAGTGCGCTCACCCCTATGAACGCGCACACCCATAACCTGCCCCTGTGAGCGTCTCGCTATGGACGCTTTCTCACGCCACACTTTTCTATCCCTTTGATGGAGCAGTACACACCATGTATATACGGCACAGGAGTTAGGGGTACGTACGTGACTGTCTCTCGCATGCATAGGTCGAATCATTAGTGCATATGCATATGCACGGTTGGCCGATCTGAATCTGATGATGGCGCCAACAACCACACAATGATCAACGACAACCGAATGGGTCCATGAATCAAGTATAAATGGCCATCGATGCATGCCACCTCCTCTTCACTCCACCTGCTAGCTAGATAGTCACTCACCATGGGGTTCGTGTCGCTACTGGAGGTGGCGTCGACGCCGGTGGTGGAGGTGCTCCTCGTCGCGCTCCTCGGCGCCTACCTCGCCTCGCCCAGCTGCGGGCTCCTCGCCCCCTCCGCCCGCGCCGACATCAACCGCGTCGTCTACGCCGTCTTCACCCCGGCGCTCCTGCTCGCCAGCCTCACCTCCACCGTCACCCTCCAGGACGCCCTCTCATGGTCTCTTGCTCGTTCCCTGAACATTCGCCTCATGCTCCTTTCTTGATCAGCTAGCTGACGACAGATGGTTCGAATTATAGGAAGCCCCTAGAACTCAGCTGAACGAGAAATAATTTGGTCTTATTCGCTGACGTCAACTCATGTGTTTTTTTTAGCTAGACATCCACTCATGTGTTGGCCTGTCCTTTTCCTTTCCCATGATATGTTTTTGCCACGCTGCCTTGATATTTTCGTGGCCTGGGCCCTCTGTTTCTTTATTGCTGGGTTGTTGTTTGGTGCAACGAAGAAGTATGCAGCTGCCGCGGTCGCTCGCGGACTGGCCTAGTGGCGCTTTAAACAATAAAGCTGTCCTGGTTTTGAGAGTATTTTTTTCTGTTGTTTTACTTGTTTTCTCTCTTTTTTAAAACTTTTTATTTGTTTTCTCTTTGTTCGGCAGCAACGCTAGGAGGACCTTTGGCATGGGGCCATGCCCGGTTTTGTGCCACGCGCTATTTTTCAAAATTGTCTCAAAAAAATCAAACAAATTGTCTAACAGAAAAATGTTGAACAACTAAGTAAGGGAAAAAATATAATATGGAAAATGATAACTTTTCATGTATGTACAATAAAAAGTTTATCATGTATTTAGAACATGTTCACCATGTATTATTTAAAAAATCATGTATAAAAAAATGCACTACGTATTTTTAAAAAGTTCATCGCATATTTTCATAGGGTTATATTCTTGTTTGGTACTAGCATTACGAGCCATGTATATACCAATTGTTTAAGAGTTTGACTGTTTTGAGAAAAACTAATTTGATTTTAATTATTTTTTTATGTTTCTTGTAGTTGGGATGTACAGAAAAACCACCTATGTGATGCTAAGATAATAAAAAGTAGACATGCAACTAACCTGACAACCCCTTCCCGGCCCCTCCCTTTGTATCCATGTTGTCATTGCATATCTAGTGATGGGCATGCAACTGACCCAACAACACCCACCTCGAACCCAATTGCAGTCGCTTTGTCCCCGTACAGTTGCAATCTGGGATACAAGGCTTGCAGTTTCATTTCTAGTGGTGGACACACACATAGCCTCGGCAGCTCCCCTCCCCGCCCCCAGTTGCACTCGCTTTATGCACATGTAGCTGCAATCCCATTGCAACGCTCGCAGTTGCATGTCTATTGCTGGACATGTAACTGGCCCGACAACCCCATCTCGAACCCAGTTGCAGTCACTTTGTTCTCATGTAGTTGCACTTTGGATGCAAGGCTCGCGGTTTGTGTGTCTAGTGGTGGACATGCAACTGGCCCAGACAACTCCCCTCCCCGCCTTCAGTTGTACTCACTTTGCACACATGCAGTTGCAGTTAGATTACAACGCTTGCAATTGCATGTCTAGTGGTGAACATGCAACTGGCCCGAACTTTGTCTCGAACCCAGTTGCAGCCGCTTGGTGCCCATGTAGTTGTAGTCTCGATACAAGGCATGTAGTTGCATGTCTAGTGGTGTACATGCAACTGGCTCTGTCACGCCCTCACCGACCCCAATTGCAGTTGGGTTAGACCGCTTGCAATTGCATGTCTTGTCATGGACATGCAGCTGGACCCCTCCCCCAATTGTAGTCGCGTTGTGGCAAATGAAGTCCAACTCGGGTTACAAACGCCCACAATTTTGTGTCTAGTGGTGGGCATGCAAAAACTGGATTTGCAAACTGGCCTCGACAACCCCTTCCCACCCCCACTTGCAGTTGTTTTGTACCAGTGGGGTTGCAGTTGGATTACAACACTTGAAATTGCATGCCTAGTGGTTGACATGCAACTGGCCTGAGAACCCACCTCCCAACCCCAGTTCCAATCATTTTGTCCCTGTGAAGTTGCATGCTTAGTGGTAAACATGCAACTCACCCCGACAACCTCCCCCACTCAACCCCAGTTACAATGGTTTGTGCACATCCAGTTGCCGCCGGGTTACAATGCTTGCAATTGCATTTTTAGTCGCTGATATTGAACTAGCCTAACAACCCGTTGACCCAAGTTGCAATCATTTTGTGCCCATGCAGTTGCAATCGGGTTATAACGCTTTGAAGTTGCATGTTTAGTGGTGAACGTGCAACCCGCCACGACAACCCCTTCCCAACCCTAGTCGTAGTTACTTTGTGCACATGCAGTTACAGTCGGGATACAACGCTTGCAGTTACAACTCTAGCAGTGGACATGCAACTGGATGACAAAAGACCTTACCCACCCTAGTTGCAGTAGAGTTGTGCACATGCAGTTGTAGTCTGGATACAACACTTGCAATTACAACTCTAGTAGTGGACATGCAACTGGAAGACGAATAAACTCTATCGACCCTAGTTGCAATAACGTTGAGGTTCATGCAGTTGCAGTCAAGTTGTGACGCTTGCGGTTGTCACTCTACTGATGGACATGCAACTGGTCAAACCCCTAGGGGGCTTGCATTCGCATTGAGGGTCATGCAATTGCAATCGCGTTACAACACTTACAGTTGCAACTCTAAATAGTGGGCATGTCACTGGCCTACAAAAACCCTATTGATCATTGTTCTAGTTGCATTGGGGCTATGCAGTTGCACTTAGGTAGGAACGCATTCGGTTGCAAGACTAGTGGTGGACATGTAATTGACCCAACAACCCCACTATCAGCCTAGTCGTTGGGGCATGCAATTGCTGTCACGTTACAACACTTGTAGTTGCAAGTCTAAGTGGGTGGACATGCAGCTCGCTGACAACCCCTCTGGCCAGTTGTAGTCGTGTTGGGCGCATGCAATTGCACTGGGGTTGCAATGCTTAGAGTTGTAAGTCTAATGCTGGACATGCAACTGGTGAACTACCTTCTATCGGCGCGGTTGCGGCCGTATTTAAAGAATGACGAAAAAATATTATGGAAACAAAAAATAAAAATAAAATAAAATAGGGAAATAAAATAATTAGACAAAAAAACAAACAACCAGATGTGTCCCCACGCATGCTTTTGCTCTCATTTGTTGCAATCAAAAAAATTGGAGGAAGATGAATGAACAATCCCTGCCTGTAGATCTAATTTCTACCAAAAATAGAAAATGCGACAATGGGCCGCGGCGGGCTGTGAGCAATGTTAATGGACAAAAAAAAATGGGTCATGATAGACAGTTCACACGAATTGCAACACAATTTAATATTGTTGATGACGTAAATAAGGCATAGGTAAAACTTACGGTGTCACATCAAAAGAAAAGGCAGGAAACAAAATTGAAGAACAACAAAAGAAGGAAAAAAATTCAAGAATGAAGAACAAAAAAATTAAATGAGAAAAACATAAGAAACAAGAAATAGGACACACAAATAAAAAGAAATGTGCTCTCATGACTGGATGGCAGGAATGACCAGGTCGACTTCTCTTCTCGCTTTAATCTGCACGCGGAGAAAACAAGGCATTTCAGCCCAGACAATGAAAGCCCATAAGGAAATGACACAACCCAAAAAGTAGGAACCAAATGATAAAAAAGAAACAGGCTGCACGCCCGCGTCGCTAGACAAAGTCTATCGCCAAACAAAGTTCAAAACTAAAGGTCTATCGCCCAACACACCAGCACAAATTGCAGCACAGTTCGATCTAATGGCTATGAAAGTGAATGAGACCAAACTAAACTCAGCTAGCTGAGTTTTAGCAACCCCGTTACTTATTTTCATCTCAATCACGTCTCGAATCAATATGAATTATTTGCATCTATCCAACGATCGTTCTCGCGCGATCAACAGGTCACTGATATTTTGGTTGATTCATGTACGAACGTACGTGGTGTGTCAAAATAATAATAATGAAAGGACCGTCTGTGATAGATAGGTATAAAACAAGCATATATAGCTGGTGAGCTGAGAATGACGACCCATTCATTTGTATAGTGGACATGTGTGATCCAAATTCCAATTCCAAGATCCATATTCCTTAGCGATTGCAGTTGGCTGTTTGATCTCATGCACGTGTGTATAACTGATAATTGCGCCTTCACGTTCCACCCGATTTCACTCTCTTCTGTCGTAACAGAGTATATAGCAAAAAACAACCACATTACAGGCTATGTCTACAAAAAAAATGTCATTTTTTAAATCTTTTAAAAAGCTACCACAACATTGGTACATTGTTCCAAAAAACCCAAATGACCATGTGATTAAAAATTGATCCAGTTTATGACAGGTTGGGCCCGCCCCTAAACAAACCATTTGTTGACTGTTTGTTTGACCGCTAACTTACATGTGGGACCCACCTGTAAGCCCTCTCTTCTTCCTCTTCACTTTCTTCTCTCTTTACGTTATCTCTCTCCCGAGTCCCAAGCCAGAGCCGGCGCAGCCACGGCCGACACTGCCACGGACGGCCAGCACCAAGGCCGGCGCACCCTGCAGCTCGCCCACGGCTGCCGCCGCCCAGCCCCACATCTGGCAAAGCCAAGGCCATGGTCGGACGCCGCGTATTCCCACAGCGCCGCAGCCCTTGGAGCTCTGCCGCATCGCAGTCGCCGCTTGGGGTCACCGTCGTGCGGGCCATGGCTGTGGGCAGCAGCCGCCGCCGTGCCCCATAGTCAACTGTCGCGTGCGCCATGGCCATGGGGATCCCCCACCACGGGCACTATGGGCAGCCGCCGCCGTGCACCATGGGCAGCACCCGCCGTCGCGTGCCATGGCCATCGGCAGACGCCAACGCACGCCATGGGCACCCGCCCCGCGCGCCATGGTTAGCCCCCTCCTGCTGTCGCCAGACGCGTGCAGGAGCTGCCCTCCTCCTCGTCGGTGCTCCTAGGCGACGAGCTGGTGCTCCGATGCGACGACGTGGATGAGCGCCTCACGAGCTCACCGGCGGACGAAGCAGGACCGGACGCGACGACGTGGACGAAGCAGGACCTAATTGCTTTTTTGGAAAAAAATACAGGGATGAACATGTGGGCTCCACTTGTCATAACAGTCCACCTTATAGTCAAAGCTAACGGTGTTACCACATCAGACCCGATGGGTGGGCCTGCGTTGTCATGATCGCGGTTAAAAGTTAGCGCTTCAGTCACTAGGATTTTTTAAAAGAGCGAACCAATTTTGTGATAGCTTTTTAGAAGATTTAAAATAGTGGTAGTTTTTTGTAGACATAGCATGTAATGTGGTAGTTTTGTTGCTATATACTCCTCGTAACAATTATATTGATTGAGAACGCAAGCTTAGGTAGCTAGGGCCAGCTGGAGTAAGTACATATGCAATCACATGCACAAGCAGCCTAGCTTGCTTGCTGGTTACGATCCAATTATTTTGATTTGTGCATCTTGATCCATCTATGGCACGGGTTTGTTTTTGGTTAATCATTTGTTGTTATACGCTCATTACTCTTTACTCTGTGGTTCATTCTCACATTCATGTTACTAAGGCTTCATTTGGCAATGCGATGGACTCCGGTTACCTCCCTTTTCCTTTCCTACTTTAGGTTTTTTTTGCCTCACTTCTATCTACTTTGGTGCCAATGTTCCACATCAAATTATATAAAATCAGTACATCACACCACATTTTAGCAACCCGTTAAATCGAAGCACAACTCGGTGATCCAAGCTGGGAGTGCCAGCACCTTAAGAGTGCGCAGTCAAAGTTAGAAGCTACATCGTTACTGCTGGAACGAAAGGCCCAATAAATATATTTTTGTACCATCTTCCAATCTTCTTAGCCAAATAAGTACTTTTTCATGAGTTCTTTAAAACCGTGCATGATCGATGGGGCATGCATGAATTATTTGCATCCGTGTAGCTCCTTTTGCCTCCTCCGCACCCTCCCTTAATTGGTTAATTAGCCACCGCATCACCACTGCCGTCTCGATCGATCAGAATTAAGTGATGTGTTAGTCCAACTCAACTGCTCCTGCAACACACCGAGTGCTGGATGAGCGTTTTCTTCAGGACCCATTGCGTGGGCGTGGGCGTGCTGCGTCTGCGTTTTTGAAAGTAAAAAAAAAATAATGGAACGAAGAAACGTTCGTGATCTTGTCCAGGGATCTTGGAAATAATACAATCTCTATTATTTGCAAGCAACGTGGCAGGGAAGCAAGATGCCCATATATAATAGTACGTCGATCTCATGCACGTGTGTAATAATTAATAATTGGACTCCACCACGTTCTAGCCGACCGATCTTGCTGTCTTGAAGTCTTAATTGCACTGAGAACGCTAGGTAGATACCTAGCTTTGGCCAACAGGAGTATGCGTACGTGATATGCAACAGTTGCAGGACCATATGCTAGAGCCTAGCTTGTTGGTTACGATCAAATGATTTCAAGCGGTCCATTTTTTTTTCCTTTTTTCATTTTTAGAAAAAGAGGTTGAACTCCCAGCCTCTGGATCAAGCGATGCATACAGCCAAATTATTATATAATTCAACAATGCCTTACAAGATAAAACATCGATCCTTCCGAATCCATCTTCTGTGCGACAAAAGTCATTGCACCTACAAGTGTGCTGATGATGATGATGATGATGGCAATGATCAGGGCAGGATGCATGCATGCATCTCAATCCACCTGTGTTCGGTTAATTCTGTCTTTATGTATTTGCTCACCGTAACATAATGCATGCACTTATAGAAAATTAACTTGCGTGGAGGCCTGAGTGTCAACATCGGGTACGCTGGGCCTCGACACAAAACAGGTAGGAGAATAGTCTCTCACATGTGTCGTCGTAGCGATGTTATTTCATATCCGACGTGTCAGAAAGACCGAGGCTGGAGACGATACCGACGGAAGATCAAGGAGGCATAAGCCTCCCACAATAAGAACAAATATTTTTGACCCAAGGGCCTGTCTGCCCAATATCCCATTCCATGAAAACTGAACAACACTAACTATTTAAAGGAAGAGTACGTGATATGCAATAGTTGTAGGACCGCACACATATACATCATCCTGGCTAGCTTACTTAGCTTGTTGATTATGATCGGTCCAGGCATGCACCTTTGTTTGGTTAGTTCCGTCTGTATGTATTTGCTCAGTGTAACATCATGCATGCTTGTTTGTGATTGGATATGCATGCCGGCTTGGGGTTCTTCCACCATTCAGGAAAGTTACAGTTGAGAGGACATTAGGCGCTTTGAATTCTCTACAAGGGGGTTTCTACAACCATCTTAATGAGTTCTCTACAAGGAGGTTTTCTAAGTCTGTCATGGAATTGTTCAATCTCGGACACTCTAGCGTTAAAGTTACAGTTGAGAGGACATTAGGCGCTTTGAAGATTATATTTAAGATCTTTGATCAGAAGCTATTCCACCATTTCCCAACCCAAGTTAAGTTTGTTCTTCCATGTTGCATTCTTCAAATCTGGATCTTAGGGTTTAGTATTGCTGGTATGTGACGATTGAGGTTGATGTGGTGGCTGATGATATTGTCCAAGGCCATGTTGTGGACGCACATGATAAAGAAGCTTGGAAGTGCAAAAGGATGGGGTAGGGGTGGTTTGCTTATGCCACATACGACGACACGCATTTGCTTATTGTGCATTTCCTGTCTCTCCTCCTCTATTGCCCTTTCAAAGTCGGTTGATGAGAAGAGCCTAGGTGCCCTATTTTTCTCCGTCTAGGCATAGCTTTGGTCTTGTATGACTCTCATTTTTGCGATGTGATCATTCATGTGTGTTGTTGTTGGCTGTGTGCATCCTATTCACATAGAGTCTGGTGTATGCCCATTATGTTTGTATGCCGATGTTGTTATATTACGAGTCAATAAAAGTCGCCCTTTTTCAGAAAAAAGGTGCCCAAACCTGGATCCATTTTATTGAAGAGAATGCCCCTAGTTTTTTTACGAGAGAAAGAGAGAGCAAGAGAAAAAAAAATCATCTAGCTCATGGGCCATGTACACTGTTCTTTTCCTCAATACACTCATTCGCACGCGGTCCTTATTTAGCGCGTAGGTCGATGGATAGACAACAATGCATACCCCCTATGTCACGTCCCCTCTTTTCTTGGCCGGCCCACTTTATTCGGGTCGAATTGTTTTGGGATATCCACACCATTCGCTTTTGGGAAGGTTTTAGGACATTCCTAAACCGGTTTCTCAAAAAAAAAAAGGACATTCCTAAACCAGTTTTTTTTTCTCTGTGTGTTTTCCTATCCGTTTCTTCTGGTTATTTTATTTTTTTGTTTTAGTTTTCCTTTCCTTTTATTATCAATGTTTTTAATTCATTGTTTTCATTTTCGTTTTTCCTTTTTCATTTTTTGAATCCACAATCATTTTTTTCCAATTTGTGATTTGTTACAAGAATTGCAAACGATTTTCAAAATTTTGTGAATTTTTTGAAATCATGAACAATTTTTTAAGTACTGAACATTTCATGAATTCATGGTCATTTTTAGAAATCAAGATTTTTGTAATTCATAACTAATTTTTCAATTAACAGTTTTTTTAGAAATTTGGATATTTTTTGAAATTGTAAACATATTTTTTTAGTTCATGAACATTTTTCGAAATCAAAGCTACTTTTCAAAATCTTGAACCTTTTTGAACTCGCGAAGATTTTTTGAATTCATGAACACTTTTTAAAACCAAGAACATTTTTTGGATTCTTGAATATTTTGACTTCATGACAATTTTTGGAAACCGCAGACATTTTTCGAAATCGTTAACACGCAAACATTTTTTGAATTCATGAACATTCTTGGAAACCGCAGAATTTTTTTGAAATTGCAAACACCTTTTTTTTATATGAATACTTTTCAAATTCTTGAATGTTATTTGAAGTCAAAACACTTCTGAAAAACAGTGATCATTTTTTGAATTCACAAACATTTATGGAAATAATGGGCATTTTTCAAAATTGTGAACACTATTAATTCACGAACAATCTTTTAATTCCCGAACATTTTTTATATCGGCGAACATCTTTTGAGTCCGCGACAACTTTTTCTGAGTTCGGGAACATTTTCTGAATTCACGAACATTTTTTTTTTTGAAATCACTAACATTTTTTGAACTCACGAACGTTTCGGAAACCAATTTTTTTTTAAATAAATTACATTTAGACGTTATGAATAGTTTTTGAGAATCGCGCAGGTTGTTTGCATTTATGAATATTTTTTGAATTCACAAACATGTATGAAACTGTTATTATTTTTGAAAATTGTGAAAAAAAATTCAAATTAATGAACAATTGTTAAATTTGCGGACATTTCTTTGTATTCGCAAGCATTTTTGAATCCACGTAGACTTTTTGAATTGCAAACAGTTTTTGAATTCATGAACATTTTTTGAATTCACAGACATTTTTTGAAATCACTAAAAGAATTGAATTGCTAATTTTTGTAAAAAAATTGAAGGGCAAGTATTTTAATACGAAACCAACTGAAATAAAAAACAGCGGAGAAAAAATGGTGAAAAAAATCAGACAATAGAACGTCCAGCACTCGCTTCGCTATGTTTACTGGACTGACCCAGTTTGTGCAGAGCGGGGACACTAATAATGGCAGTTCCTATAAGCGGCGACTATTCCAGGGAGTCGACGCGCGCTAGGTAGCCACCCCGTCCAAATCCCATTAGTTGTCAGTTGTAGGGGCGCGCTTGGTATTCATTCTTTTTTTAATTTTGTTTCTTTGGTTTTATTGTACATTTTCTTTTTTCTTAGTTTTATTTTGCTTCTATAGTGGTTTTCTTTGTTCTTTTGATTTTTATTCTACATTTTCTGTATATGTCCACAATATTTCTCTAATACACGTCTACATTGTTTTCAATAATAATCTAACATTTTTTTATAAATGTTCAACATTTTTTCTATACACATTTTTAAATGCTTGTTTATCATTTTTGAAGTACAAGTTTAACGTTTTTTGAATACATGGTCAACATTTTATCTATAAACACTTTTAACTTTTCAAATGCTTGATTAACATTTATCAACAATAATATTAATATTTTTTTAATACATGGACAACATTTTTTTATGCACATTTATGATTTTTTAAGGATAAATGTAGTCCTTTCCATAAGTGCTTTTGCAACAAATGGTGTTTGATGGAATGCACATCAAGTACTTCTAATTTTGCAACTTTTTCAGTTTGAAAAAAAGCCAAAAAAGCTCCTAAATAAGTGAAAGTACTATTCTGCTCCCGAGCTCAAATGCACCCATATGAACAGTAAAATCGAAAAAAATAGTTACAAAAATTAAAAATATCTGAATTTTTTTTGTCGTAAACTTTGACAAATGCTTTGTACGCTTGCAAAATTTCAGCATGAAATGACATTCGTGGAAGGCGTGGCGAAAAAAACAAAATCGTCACTCCAAAATGTGTTCAAAACTAGCATATTTGGAACATCAATTTTGTTTTTTTTTTGCCACGACTTCCACGAATGTTATTTCATGCTGAAATTTTGCAAACAGGTAAAACATTTGTCAAAGTTTACCGTAAAAAAAATCCAGAATTTTTTGAATGTATTTACTATTTTTTTCGATTTTACTATTCATGAGGGAGCATTTGAGCTCGGGAGCATATACTCCATGTCCCCTAAATAAGTGCTTTTATGCTTTGGCTTATACCATCATATAACAATATTGATTCATAAGCAAAAGGCCCCTACTTGGGAACTTTTGTGGCTTTTTTGTCAAAATGGAAAAGCTGCAAAAGCAGAAGTAAAAGCCCAAACAAACAGGCCTTAAGCTTTCCATGACGATCACAAGGGCATGGCTGCATGAGGTGATCTCACTTTGAAGCACATAATCACGACGTGGATCCATGGTGGAAGAGATATACACAAGAGTAGTGAAGATGCAATCAATCCCCTTCACAACAGTCATGCATCTCCCTGCCACCGTGATTGCTCGGCGTGACGACCATGGTCTCCGTCATTTTATTTCTCCATCTTAGAATTATCCAACACCATATTCTTGCATATTTGTTGTGTCCCTGCATACTAGTGATGCAAATTTGATAGGTATAGGCATAGAAGGCATCAGAAACTACCAATGGATAACCATAAATACAAGATGCAATCAATCCCCTTCACAAGTCACCTCGCCTTGTGAGATGCATGACGGTTATGAAGGGGATTAATCGCATCTTGTATTTACGGTTATCCATTGGTAGTTTCTGATGCCTTCTATGCCTATACCTATCAAATTGGCATCACTAGAATGCAGGGACACAACAAATAATGCAAGAATATGGTGTTGGATAATTTTAAGATGGAGAAATAAAATGACAAATAAATTCTTACCCTTTTTCTTATGGGAGTCATGCTCTTTATAAGAGACTTTGGTTCGTATGTAGTGCTCTAGTAGATAGATAGTTGTGAACCTTTTGTAATGAGCTTTGTCCTCGGGTAGGTCAGGGGCTACAAGATTTAAACAAACAATACATGTACTTGCCTTTTTTTTTAAACTGCATAATAATACTGATCTCTCAACTAGTGCATCAAGACGATGTACCTAGTCAACACACATTCATGCGTACAAAGTTCGCGAAAATCGAATTGCAACCACTACTGTTCTGTCCTCAAAGAGATCAAGCGAGTCAAGTAAAACCAACAACGTTGCCTAGTACATTATTATGTGGTGGTTGCATTAGTGCTCGGAGCCAAAAGTGAGAATTGGTTTTGCTACTTGAAGGGTTGCATTTGCATTTAGGCAGTTTAAGCACTTCTGTTTGTAGCTGGGAGGGCCACCAATGAACATGATCAAAATCATATCAACCATCACCAATGTTAAGATTTATATTCAGAAGAAACAAGAGAACCAATTGGCAGTAGCCGAGAAATAAGAGTAAGATGCCCTACACGGAACGGAATATGGAATTAGGACATAAGGAGCCTCATAGTACAATAACCTTTATTTTCATTAATCGTGGTGAACTTATTATTATCTTTAAAACTATTGAAAATTTCTGAAAATGGACCAGTATCAACAGTCAGTCCACCACCTTTGACAAGTCGGCATGTGGCTCAACTAGATGCTCAGTCGTGTGTATTGCAATCGGAAGCATAATCGATGTTAGCAAAACCATGGCTTGCGGTTCTTGTTCCTCATTTATGTTAGTGTTTATATGTCAAGGCTGCAAGTAAATAGCTTTTTCAACTATTACTCCAAATAATAAATCGTTGCATCGACATCATCTTCTGTGGAGGTTAACAAATTGTTTTTGGTTTAAATAATCAACTAATCGATTGACGCACAAAAGCTCAAAAGCAAACCTCAAGAACCAGGGTTCTGGAAGGAGCAGGCCTTCTATGAGGTTGGATAGATGGAAATGGTCGGTGCCGGCAATGGACACGCGAGAGAGGCCCACTGTAGGGCGTGCAGGGCGGCGGCGGCGGAAGCTGTAGGACATAGTGGTGGTGGATAACATGTACTTTTAAGAGCATGAGATTCAAAAAAGTGTCATGTGTATTTTAAGGAGATATGTGTTTTAGAAACCAATTTTATTATTAGAATGTTTTAGATATATTATTAATAATTATAAAAACATTATATCCTGTGTGCCTTGTGTCTCCACGACTACTCCCTTCCTGTTCGCAGGAGAATAATGCTTTACGAGTTGACATGGTCTTTAGAATGCAAATTTGACCACTGTATTTGGTTGTAACATATGTATGATGCCAGATAAAATTGCAATATTTGTAGATTCATTTTTTTAATAATGCATATTTGTAATTGTGAAGTTTTAAATATACATAAACAACATCGTCGTTGGCTCAATGTTTTTATGTGAATGAAGCTATATCTATTATGCTACTTTTTGGTGAACTTGAGCGAGTATTCGGTTAGGTTCTTAAACACTGGGAATATTGTTGCGGCATGATCCCTTTGCGAGTGAGCTAAAACTTTCTATCGTCTCATCCACTTCCCATCATGATCTTGACTGGGTGGTAGCATAAGACGATCTGACAATGGATGCCATAGTCATGTCGAGACGACAAAGGAGGAATATGCATGATGGTTGATGCCATCAACAAGTGCATGTTAACTTTCCAACTATCCACTGGCATGTCATGGTCCCTTCTATGCCTATGCTCATCAAAGTAGAATCCCTAGTATGCAGAGACACAACAAATAATGTACACGCTAATATTGGATAGTTTTATGATGGAAATAAATGACAAATAAGATATTCGTCTTTTGCTACGGAAGCCTTGTTATTTATAAGAGACTTTGGTGGTAGGAAATAATATGAACTCACTATCCCTTGTAAATCAATATCTGGAAACTCCTTTGTCATGATGTTGGTCCTTAGGTAGTTTGGAGATGCACTTGCCTTTTTATTTCATGAGAAGCCATGCTTTCATTAATCTTCTGACCGTTGCAACAAAGAAGTGACCATATCCAACAAAGGATTTTTGTAGTACCAAGTTCATGAAAAAACAAGCCCAACAACTGACGTCCCATCCTTGGAGAGAGAAAACTGTGATGTGTAAAACAAACATCATCTAGTCTATTATTATGGGGCAATGACATCACGCTTCGATAAAAAACGTCATAATTTTGGTGTCGTGTTAAGGATTTCATTTACACTTAGGTAGTCATGTCATTCTGTTTGTAGTTAACAATGCTACCCACCGAACATGAACTGAAGCAGGTGAAAGTTTCAGCATTTAAATTTTGGAAAAATTAAATATACATTCGCAACATCAGTGGGTCAAAGTTCTGTAGAATGCAAATGAAGCTATATCTAAGAAGCCACTTTTTGGTAAACTTCAGTAAGTATTCGGTTAGCTCTTCTAATGCTGATGAATAATGTTTCGGCTTGGTCCCTTAGCAAGTGACCCGTCAAACACTCTCTTGTGTCATACAGCATCCCATCATGATCTTCAGTGCACAGTATCACAAGATGATCTGACGATGCATGTCAAAGTCATGTTGAGACGACAACGTGTGGGTGGAAGACGTGTGATGATTGATAACACCAAAAATTGCATGATAATATTCCAGCTATCCATTAGCAATCCTGGTGCCTTCTACGCCTACACTTATCAAATTTGAATCCCTAGTATGGAGAGACAACAAAAAAACTGGACAGTCTAATATTAGTTAATTCTATGGTGGTAGGCAATGATATGAACTGGTGGAGTACAATAGGCCGGGGAGGTACATGCAATTTTTTTCACTAGATCGCTGATTACTTCTACTAAAACCGCGATTAGCCTTGTATTCTCATGGTCCGGCCCTCCCCAACCTAGATTAACAATACTTGCCACAATCATTCATTTTTCATAGCTCCGCCACTAATATGAACTTATAAGCCCTCTACTAGATCAATTGCTCAGAACACCTTTGTTATGGGCTTGGTAATTATGTGGGTCAAAGATTCACTTGCATTTTTCTTTTCTGAAAAGACATGATTTCATTGATATTCTGAACTTTGCATACAAGCTTAGACCACAATGTCGTAATTCTGGTTTCTTAGATGTGGGATCAATTTATCCTCCATTTTTTTTTAATATTGCGTTGCCAGGGGTCTTGAACTCTAGACCTCTTGCCTCTGATAACATATTGAATCCATGCTTTAGCCAATTCATCCATAAACTCGAACTGATAAAGACCATCATGATCTTCAGTGCACGGTATCTCAAGACGATCTGACGATGCTTGTCATAGTCATGTTGAGACGACAACATGTGGGAGGAAGATGCGTGATGATTGATAAAACCAAAAAGTGCATGCTAATATTCCAGCTATCCATTAGCAATCCTGGTGCCTTCTACGCCTACACTTATCAAATTTTAATCCCTAGTATGGAGAGACAACAAAAATAATCGACAGGCTAATATTAGTTAATTCTATGGTGAAAGTAAATGAGAAATAAGGTATTCATCTATAGCTTACAGAATCCTTGGTATTTATAAGATACTTTATTGGTAGGCAATGATATGAACTGGTTGAGTACAATAGGCTGGGGAGGTACACGCAATTTTTTTCACTAGATCATTGATTCCTTCTACTAAAACCGCGATTAGCCTTGTATTCTCATGGTCCGGCCCTCCCCAACCAAGATTAACAATACTTGCCGCACTAATTCATTTTTCATGGCTCCGCCACTAATATGAACTTAGAAGCCCTCTAGTAGATCAATTGCTCAGAACACCATTGTTATGGGCTTGGTCATTATGTAGGTAAGAGATTCACTTGCATTTTTCTTTTCTGAAAAGACATGATTTCATTGATATTCTGAACTTTGCATCAAAGCTTAGACCACAATGTCATAATTTTGGTTTCTTAGATGTGGTATCGATTTATCCTGCAAAATACTTTTTTAATATTGCGTTGGCAGGGTCTTGAACTCTAGACCTCTTGCCTCTGGTAACATATTGAATCCATGCTTTAGCCAATTCATCCATAAACTCGAACTGTAAAGACCATCATGATCTTCAGTGCACGGTATCACAAGATGATCTGACGATGCATGCCATAGTCATGTTGAGATGACAACATGTGGGAGGAAGATGCGTGATGATTGATAACACCAAAAAGTGCATGCTAATATTCCTGCTATCCATTAACAATCCTGGTGCCTTCTACGCCTACACTTATCAAATTTGAATCCCTAGTATGGAGAGACAAGAAAAATAATTGACAGGCTAATATTAGTTAATTCTATGGTGAAAGTAAATGAGAAATAAGGTATTCATCTATAGCTTACAGAATCCTTGGTATTTATAAGATACTTTAGTGGTAGGCAATGATATGAACTTGTGGAGTACAATAGGCCGGGGAGGTACATGCAATTTTTTCACTAGATCGCTGATTAGTTCTACTAAAACCGCGATTAGCCTTGTATTCTCATGGTCCGGCCCTCCCCAACAAAGATTAACAATACTTGCCGCACTCATTCATTTTTCATGGCTCCGCCACTAATATGAACTTAGAAGCCCTCTAGTAGATCAATTGCTCAGAACACCTTTGTTATGGGCTTGGTCATTATGTAGGTCATAGATTCACTTGCATTTTTCTTTTCTGAAAAGACATGATTTCATTGATATTCCGAACTTTGCATCAAAGCTTAGACCACAATGTCGTAATTCTGGTTTCTTAGATGTGGGATCGATTTATTCTCCAAAATATATTTTTAATATTGTGTTGGAAGGGTCTTGAACTCTAGACCTCTTGCCTCAGATAACATATTGAATCCATGCTTTAGCCAATTCATCCATGAACTCGAACTGATAAAGACCATCATGATCTTCAGTGCATGGTATCACAAGACGATCTGACGATGCATGTCATAGTCATGTTGAGACGTCAATGTGTGGGAGGAAGATGCGTGATGATTGATAACACCAAAAAGTGCATGCTAATATTCCAGCTATCCAGTAGCAATCCTGGTGCCTTCTATGCCTACACTTATCAAATTTGAATCCCTAGTATGGAGAGACAACAAAAATAATGGACAGGTTAATATTAGTTAATTCTATGGTGAAAGTAAATGAGAAATAAGGTATTCATCTATAGCTTACATGATTTCATTGATATTCTGAACTTTGCATCAAAGCTTAGACCACAATGTTGTAATTCTGGTTTCTTAGATGTGGGATCGATTTATCCTGCAAAATATTTTTGTAATATTGCGTTGGCAGGGTCTTGAACTCTAGACCTCTTGCCTCTGGCAACATATTGAATCCATGCTTTAGCCAATTCATCCATAAACTCGAACTGATAGAGAGAGGCGGGCAATATATTTCGATGGCCACCCACCAACCATGAACTGGAGCACATATAGCTAATGGATGAATTTATTCGCAAGAAACGTGAGAATATCTTGCTAATCACTAAACCAGAGGATCTAACAACAACATGACCACCAACTTTTATGCAAATCTATTCTTGTGAGTCAAAAAACTTGGCATCATATCATGTACACAAATTTTTAGTAGCAGATACATGGTGTTCACGTGACAAAGAACAAGGTACTTGCAACAGCAATGGACTGATACAAAACAAAGGTAAATGGTGTGTGCTTTTCCCTTGGCAGCCAAAGTTTTGATGCCTTGCAGGCCACTCCGACGAGAGAATGACCATGTATTTATGTCATGACTCAGCGCAAGGGGTGCGGCTCAATCCAGTGATGATCTCCCTAGTAGAAAACATGAATATATTGCACATCTCACTGGATGGTCGAGCTTGCCGACAAGGATTAAACACAAAGTAACAAAGGGAAATAATTGTTGCTTTACCAAATATATACTTCATAAAATTTAGCCAAGCCTATATAATGAAAGTTTCAAAGACATGGGGATCTCAGTCAATCATCAAAGTTTCATAGGCACGGATTGACGATAAGTTACGGCATGGCGAAACTCTAGGGCACATCATTGGTGGATCATATGTATTTTGCCGAGCATGCGATTCCTCGCAAATGGAAGAAAATGTGTCATATTGATTTTGAGGATGGAGATTATATGCTTGATTGTTTAAAAATATAGAAAAATAAAACTAAAAAGGTTTATATGCCTCTCTCCTCGTGTTGCTTTTTGACATTTATATGGTTTTCAAAATGTAATATTGACCACTATTTTTTGCAGTATATGTATAATACATTAATACCCAATAAAATAATAATACTTTGCAATTCTTTTCTAGGCAAATCTCTTCATATATCTTTACGTTTTTAATCTAAATATTCGAAACAATATTAGCTGTCAAATTTTATAAAATGTAGATAAAGGTTTATCCACATCATCATTTTTTGTTTGTGAACTGGAGGCAAATGTTCAGTGATGGCACTTATATCATTCTAGAGGCCATACAGGCTCTCTGATCAACACCAGTCACGAGTTAAGCAAGCAAGTCACTCGGGCCAACCAGAGCCACTACATGTTCAAAGCCTCAAAGTACCACCTGTGGTCATCTATGCTCTTCCTAACCAATATGATTGAGCTTCTGTCCTCTTGTCCTCAACCAATAATTGTTCCTCCCGAGCAACCCGAGCGCCACATTCTTTACGTTTCCCTCCGGTAAGTAGGTTACACGAGTTGGCGTGAGAGTGTGGCGTACATGACATCTGAATGATACTTGTTTGATGGTTTGCCGAGGGATGTGGTAGAGGTAGAATAGCCACAACGACAGAGTAGACATCAGATGCAATACATTCTACACAAGCAGGAAGTGCGTGTTGTAATCCCGGTCACCTATTGGTAATTCCTGTTGCCTCCTATGCCTATACCTACGATATTTAAATCCCTGGTACATATGCAGAGACACGACGAAACATAATGCACAAAATGAGATTGAACAATTCTAAGGCATAGAAATAAAATGATAAATATACTAGTCAGCTTTTGCTTAGGAAGGCATTGCTCTTTATAAGAGAGTTCGCTGGTAGGCCGTGATATGATCTCACTAGCCCTTAGGTATATCAATAGTTGAACCCCCTATGTTACTTATTTATTTTTCTTTTCGAACCATGCAGGAGAACTGCATGTAAACTTTATAGAAGAAGAGAAGGGCCAAAGCCCCGGAGTACAACTACAAAGAAAATGAATGGACAACTCCCTTTGTTATGAGTTTGGTCCTTGGGTAGGTAAGTTGCAGTGATAGCTTAAACAGATGGCTCATTTACTTGCCATTTCTTTTACAAAGGAAAAATCCGGTTGATCTTCTGACCTCTTCATCAAGATGATGCACTTAGGCAATACTCGTTTATTAGCACCAAGTTCTGAGAGGGAAAAAAGGCCAAGTAAAACAAACTTGGACTGTCATGTGGCGGCCACATCAATGGTTGGAGCACAAAATCGTAATTGTGGCATCTTGTGAAGATTTTCATTTGTCTTTAGGTAGTCCATGTTTTTATGTTTGTAGTTAAGAGTGCCTCTCACTGAACATGAACTGAAGCATATGTCACCGATAGATGATCTTATTCAGAAGAAACAAGAGCAAACACCATATTTAACTTCCATAATAAGCTAGAGCAACTATAACAACAACATGAATATCAACTATACTCTCAAGTCAAATAACTTGACATCATATATCATACACACTAACTTTCGGTAAGTAGCAGATACATGGTACCCACGTCGGAACTACTCCCTCCGTCCCACAATATAAGATGTTTTTGTAAGCTATGATACTTGCAGCAGCAATGCACACTAAGGCGAAATGAGGAAGCTAATGAAGCTTCTCCCATACGAGTTAGGACCCAAAGTTCTCATGATGTTGCATGTTGCCAGTTCATCCTCCTCAAACTGGAACACAGAACATACATACATACATACATACATACATACATACATACACACACGTGTGTGTGTGTGTGTGTGTGTGCGCGCGGTCTCTGCCCTTATGTCGGGACTGTCGACTATCATCTTGACTTGCCCATCATCGTGCACCTCAAATATCTGAATCTTGATTATTTCTGAAGGAATGACCAAGGATGACGTATGTCACCTTATCTAATGAGCCTGATTCATTCCGATGGACTCCATCTATTTCAGGCATGTTTTCCGTTAAATCAATTTACATAGACTTGATTAATACTAGACCAATTCTTCGGTCCCTTCATATAAGGAAAATAGAAGTGCCTTTAAATATTAAGATTTTCATGTACTTTGTGCATAAGAGTGTGATTCTCACCAAGGACAATTTGGCAAAACGCATGTGGAAAGGTAGTAAACAGTGTTATTTATGTGACCACGAGGGAACGGTTCGGCACTTATTTCTTAATTGTCCTCTTGCCAAGCTTTTGTGATGAACAATACATGTATTGTTTAACGTACCACCACTTACTAGTATATTAAATTTCTTTGGTAACTGGTTATGCGGGGTGTAGCCCAATACGGCGGCACGAATCCGTTTGGGAGTTTGTGCATTACTTTGGGAAATCTGGAAATTTTGGAAAGATTGTTTATTTTACAAATGAAAATTCAATATTTTTTGCAGGTTATCTATAGAGTGTTTGGATGGATTCATACATGGTCATTACTACACCATGCGGAAGCGTGGGAGCTTGTGGCCTATAAGTGCAACTGATGGGAGATGGTAGCACGAGCAACGTATAACCAGTTTGGATGGTGGTCCAATAATAGGATTCGTGTGTAGGCATGGTATCCTATTTTTGTTGATTGTGTTTCATCCTGTAATTTTTATTTTTATTTTATCGGAGATGTTCTTGGAACTTTGAAATCATTTTAATAAATGATAATCCTCTTTTTGAAAAAAAAGTTGTTTATAAGAAGTTCCAAGTATTAAGCTCTGGTAAAATAAAACAGGATGAAATGCTAAAACCAACAAAAATAGAACAATATGCCTACACATACCATTTTATTGGACTATATCCAAATTGGTTGTACATAGACCCTGATATTGTCTCCCACCGGTTGCACGCATAGGCCATAAGCTCACTTGCTTTCATGGTGCAGTAATGATGCTCTATAGATAATCTAAAAAAAGTGAATCTTTGTTCTGTTAGCCACACAATCATTCCGACAATTTCAAATAGTCCAAAGTAATGCACGAACTCCCACATGGATTCATGCTGCAGTATTAGGCTCCACCCCATCTAACCAGTTACCAAACAAATTTGATATGGTAGCAGGTGGAGGTACATTAAACGACACATCTATTGTTCGCCATAGAAGCCTCACAAGTGGTCACTGAAGAAATAAGTACTCAATTTTTTTCTCGTGGTCACAAAACCAACATTGTTTACTGACTTCTCACCTACATTTGACCAAACTGTCCTTGGTGAGGTTCACACCCTTATGCACAAACCAAATGAAAATCTTAATCTTTAGAGGAACTTTTGTTTTCAAGGTATGAAGTGACCGAAGAACTGGTCCGGTATTAATCAAGTCCACCTATATTGATTTGACGAAAAACACGCACATATAGTGTCAGTCGGAATGAGTCGGACTCATTTGATAAGGTGACCTCCATCAACTTTCGAACTAAATGCAGCGAATCATCTTTACCCAACCAGGGCTCTCCTAAACTGGATGCTTAGGAGAATTTCCCACGATATTTTACACATATAGGCCTTTGTACGTTGTATAATATTATAAAGTGATGGATAATATAAGGCTAGAGGCATATCTCCCAGATAAATATCCTCCCAAAATCGAGTGGTACGGTGCGTCCATCTTCAATAATAAACTTTCTCCTATAAAAGAATGCAAACCTTAGTCCTCATCAAACCCTTTGAAATGGGTGAATCATTCGGCTGAGCCATTACTTGAGATAAGGTTTTGGAGTGTAGATAATTTTTAGGCAATAATTGTATTCATACTCCCTTCTCCTCAGAGGATAGCCAATAAAGACATTTACTAAGCATACACTTGTTTTAATTCTCCAAGTTCACAATATTGAAACCCCCTTTGTGCTTTGACCTACACAAAATATCCTATTTAGCCACTCTATATTTTGTTTTATTCTCATCGATATGCCAAAAAAACACAATCTATAAAAGTCCAATCTTTTTCGCACATGTACGGGTATTTGAAAAAAGAAAGCATGAATATAGGCAGACACGTAAGCACCGAGTTCACAAATTTCAGCGTACCCTCATAGGACATGAGCTTGCCCTTCCAACAACTAAGCTTGTTTTCAAATCTATCCTCAATACATTTCCAATATTTGTTCGTTAATTTCCATGTCATGAGGTATCATTTTGTCGTCATAATTCCTAATAATATTATCAAACAACAATATCTCATAAGACTTTGCAAATGTAAAAGTTGGAGAGATCACCGTTCTATCTGAAAATACGATATTTTTTGCATCTTACTCTTTATCTCGTGAGCCATTATTTCGTTCTCACAGTTCATCAAATTATAATTCCTCCCAAAAAATTGAAGTTCTGATTCCCAATTGCCAAACAACACCGTTTCTCATCGTGATGAAAATGGAAGTTGTTCTATGCAGGCCAATTTTGCTCTGCAGTACCCTTGTGAAGAAGAGTTGTGCACATACGGTTCTTATGAGCTGCAATTGAAGGTTTCTGGGAAAGCTGTTCTATGCAGGCCAATGTTGAGAGAACTCCATAATGAATGGTTTTCTCTCCTCCGACCCCAACTAACCGGCAATTCGTGGATATGGGAGTTGGTATTCTACTAGAAGTGCAGTGCGCGCTTTGCTGCACCGCTTATGTTCTTAGGGTGTGCATGTTTTGTTTTACGTGATATTTTTTTTAAGTAGTGAACATTATTTACGTGCTAGTTGGTTTGGCGTGTGGGGGGAACAATGGAGTGTTTTTTTTTATCAGAGATGCTACACCTATGGACAGACTTTACGCAATCATGCTTACAGATGAATGTATCAATTTATGGTTGAAAATTAGGGAAAGAGTGACCCAACGGTGAAAATCTGAGAAGTGATTGGTGGGAGAGTGTTTGCTATGACCAATCCATAGTGAATCGTCCGTGAGTGTATCATTTTTCATTTTTTTTTATTGTGGTATTTGGGTGGGTCTTTTTGACCATGTGACTGGAGGGTGTCTTTTAATTAATACAAATACATTAGAAAACTACCTATGTTGTTGGCTGCATGTGCTGTGCTGATACTAAACGTGTCATAGTCGACATTTTCTTTTTGTCAATGAAGGCCTACATCACCTAAGCACTTATCAAGGGACACTCATTCATCGAAAGATTCCACCATAAAGCCCAGGCGAAGGACACAATCAATTGTGTATTCAATCCAAATTGAAGACATCGGTTGAACGAGGGGCTTGAAAATTAGGGAGCTTAATGAAGTTAGAGATTTCATTGGGCCACAACTAAGGATTGACCGAGTCAAGTCAAGGATTAAAACTGTATACCTCAATCAAATGGGAGAGCTCCAAAATTAGGAAGCATATTTTATTAAAAAAAATGAATGAGAGAGTTCCTTGTGAAATTGTTGACCCAGTCAAAATTGGATGACCAATTTCAAATTGGAAACCTCAGTTAATTGTGAGGCCTTCAAAACTAGGGAGCTTAGTGTTATAGAGGATGACAGTCGTGGATGCACCTGATCATGCATGGGATTAATAATGGATATACATATCTTAATTTGCTGAATCTGTCCGCTGGTTCTGCCCAAATTTCACGTGGTCATCTTCTTACTGTTGACCCCCAGTGGTTATTGACCGGTACCCTTGTTATATGAGACATTGGGTGTATTCATTCCGTAGAGGGAATGATGAATTGTAGGTTTTCTCCTTCATGCGTATATCAGTGAGCATCCCTCGTGCTGTTTTCACATTAGAGATTCTTTTGACGAATTATTTGAGGAAAAGGGTCCCTCCATATCTAATTCGATTGATATGTTTTATGTCTTAGCCTATTCTGAAAGTTTAAGTTCAATTTAGTGAAAATATAATCTGAACCTTTTCCTTTTTTCTTTGAAAGTATAAGTCGCAGTTCTCACTAAACTGAAGATTAAGTTATATTTTCACCAATCCTGATTTTTTTCTCCAAAAAAAACCTGAAGCACGTTACCACGCTATTATTATGTTTCAAAGTAATTAGTCACTCAGGAGTTTAAATACAACGCACTGACAAATTTCAGTTGCGAGGCACATGGTGCCTTGTTAAAAAAACACGGTGCCTTAATAAATACTCCCTCTGTCCCAACTTTGTACTAATTTTATACTAGTACAAAGTTGAGACAGTTATTTTGAGACAAAGGGAGTACGTGCATATTGATTGTTAAAAACCTGATGGTTGAACCATCAGCAAATTACACAAAGATAGAACAACTGATTCATCTCGGTGGAACACCTTAGAAGGCAGGACTGTACCTTGACCTAGGTACAGTGCTCAGGCCCACTATCTTGTTGGAATTATGTGTCCTGCAACTATATTCGAAGTAATAGGAATTACTAATATTCGGAATACCTCATTGTTGAATTATACATGTATTTATGCATAGAATTACTTTACACGATTATTATGGAATTATCACTTGTTGGAACGTACTTAAGTTGTATGCTTAAGGAAGTTGGTCGATTATCAGTGGAATACAATATACTATTTATATTGGAAAGACTACCCGGGTACAGTGATAATCGGAAGGAGCTAGATCGTATAGTTAGACTATAGCCCTAATGTTGGTCTACATAATTAGATCCCTACCCCGTAGCCTCAGATATGCGAATTATGAGCGGCACCATGGATAAGCGCAGAGGAAATAAGGGGTAGACCACAAATTTATTACCAACATTGGCATCGGAGCAAGGTTTGGTCGCGTTCTAACACTAATCCGACTCTGCCGTCGTGGTGGCCGCCGATCGCATCTAATCCGCTGCGTACATGCCTTCATGATGTGGATCGGCGCTACTATGCCGAACGCCACGTCCCACGCTTGCAGTCTGGCCGCCTGCGTTTCGATCAGCTCTATGATTCTACGGATTTCTATACTGTGGGCGCCTCTTCTGCGTTGGTTTGATCTGTCGATCGGATACATCATCTGCGGGCTGAAATCTGATTAGCGTGATCGGAGAACTTTCCGCCTGGTCTGAGTACGGACAATGCAAAGCTAGCTGTAGGGTTGATTTTCATGGAAGCACAGGGATCAAGGAAGGAGCATGCAGGGCTACAAGCTGATTTGTTCTTGCGGGGAGATGGAGGAAGAAAAGTACAGCAGGAGTATATATCGATTAACGCCAGACTGGCTGGCCGCCGCCTGCTCTGCTGTTGCGAACTCTATCGCCGCTCGTACTTGATTCCGCTGTGCAACTTTGTTTATGCGTTCGATATGGAAAAGCAAGGGCAGATCGATTGGTTGATTTCAGGCGCACTGATCGAGAACTACTGCTCCTTTTCTACTGGTAGCTTGGTGATTCTTGTGCTAAACACGTGACTTAGCTGAACGGGGGTCAAGGAAAGCTATTCACCCGCAGCAAGGAAATTTGTTCAGATCAGGCATCACGGTCCATCAAAGTGATCAAACCAACGTTGCTTGATTATTCTTGTACGCACAGGGAGACACCAGGTCACAGGTCGAATCGGTCACCTCGTCATGTTTTGATTCACCCGTCTAAGCACGCGGTCTCCTTGCCGGCTTCTGTGCTGTTGCCGGCCATCGTTGTCGTCCGCCGCATTGCTGGGCCCTACTGGGTCCTCATCGTCAAGTCAACCTCGCACTGGCCCGGAAGCTCGCCTTCCGCCGAGTCCCCTTATCCACGATGAGCTGACTGCCTTGTTGAGCTCGCGGAATCCAATGATTGTCCATGCAGCTGCAGCCATGTAGTACTACTACTCATATTTGTTGTTGGAGGTACGCAGAGCGTAGATCAGTCTGAAATAATTCACGTGGAACAAGAAAGGGTTGCAAACAAGTCATTGTTCGCTGGGTTTCTTTCTCCTCTGATTGGTAACGTACTTCTCCTTGCTAATAGCATCAAAGGTTATATTTCCTCTGTATTTCTTAGAAACAGATGATATGGCTCACAAGAAAAGAAAATGGTTTGGAAAGGAAAATTTGTGTTTTTCTAATGAGAACAGCTGATGATTACATTATGAATATCCTTGAACCGGAAGAGCCTGGTAATGATGCCACTAACAAGGAAAGGGAATATTATGATGGAAACTTTGGAACTTGGATCAAAGATAATAAATGGCTCGCATTTTTTTTCAAGTTGGGATCATGGACCAATTCTTTGGCCATTGAATACCAGACCAAACAGATTGTGCAGAAAATTATGTGCAATCTGGAACATATTTTTGGGGAAATATCTTTCATATGTGCTCAATCATATTTATGGTTTTCATTCTTGCAAACAATTCCAAGGAAATACAGAAATACTAAACAACATATACTTGGAATTGGAAACAATGTCCTACTCACTATTGAAGAAAAATTATGGTATTGACACTAACCTCAGTGTCTAGTATGAGCATCACTTGTTTATGGAGGAAGATGGGAACCACTCCGTGGAAAAGGAAATTTACTCTATCTAAAGGGTATATCCATTGTCATTTGTTTTGCATTATATGCTTATATTTGTCACTATTTTTTCAAATAGTTGGATTATGGTGTTTGTTTATATATATATATATATATATATATTATATAATATATATATATATATATATAAGTTTTGCCATTATATGCTTATATTTGTCACTATTTTTCAATAGTTGGATTTGGTGTTTTGTTTTATATATTTTATATTATCTATTATCTTATTTTTATATATATAATATATATATCTATATATATATTTATACTCTGATCATTATATATACATCCATTTTTTGGAATACTATAGCAACTTTATTGGCATTCAACAATTTCAAAGGAAAAGTGATGTACTTTGGATTGGAAATTATGCCATGAAACTCCCTTGTGGAGGAAAACTATTATTGTTATAGGACATTCTGTGCAACTTCAGTAAGAAGGGATTTGATTTATGGTTCTATCTTGAAACCCATTGTTTATGAAATACTATTTGGAAAAGGAAGAGTGGAAATATTGCTCAATGATAAAATTAGTGCATTACGGAATTTCACACAATGGTTTATTCTTTCTTGATGGTCCATTGGTAGTTAGCAACCCAAATTGTCATTTGGGGAAGATAACTCACGGAGAGGAATGCTGATAATGGGAACATATGCTTGGAATTTATTATTTTGTCATGGATGACTTGGTCAGATATCATGGAACAGAATTGAGTGGCTTACTGATTCTGGAATTCTAAACTTTAGTGGGAGGATTGTGGTACCTGGGAAGCATATATAATGAGTATTTTGACTTGCACACCTTTTCTTAAGGTGGAAGGAAATAAAAAGGTTTCACATTTTTTTTCTTTTGGTACTTTTGGTATTATTTTTTGGACACTCCCACTAGAGGTCATGTTATTTATTTTTGTCTTACCACTGATGATCGCACATGATATGGTTATGTTTATACTATTTCAAAATACAAGTCGGAATGTTTTATTGTGCTTGTCACATGTTGTATTGAAGTGGAAAATCAGTTGATTAAAGATTACCAAAGTTTTAACAACCGATTGGTGGGGGAAGTACACTTTAGTAATATATCAATTGAACATGTAAAGATCATGGAATTATTGAATGTCTTTTATACTCCCCTGTATTTTTAAAGATGTACTGCATACTGTCGTTTGTTGATATCATTTTTCATCTAGCACAGTCACTATATGTCTTTTAGACTGGAAGGAAATCTTCTATTTTGACAGGAAATTCCCAGTTACTACAAAGCGCACACCAGGAATTTTTTTCATGGTTATTCTAGTGGATCAAAGGGTTGTTTTCTTTTTGATTTGAAAAAGTAAAACTGGTGAAAAGTAGGAAAAAAATTATTTTTATGATGAAGGGTGGAAATATTAACAATCATACTGGAATATAATCTTGAACCCAAAGGAAACTACAAGTGAAACTCTTGATAGTAACATGCTTAGGATAAGTGGGAGGAATTAGCATGGACTATCATGTCTAGATAATTATTATGTGTTTTAGGGGGAAGTCACTCTAAATTTTAGTGGAATGTCATCAATGTCAACTATGGGTGGAAGAAATGTGAGAAGGAACAAATTCAATGAGCAAATATATAGTTTGGGAAATTATTATCATACAAAAAAAACCGCAAGCCCTTGTTTGTAAGTGTTTTTTATTTATTTAAGGAAATTTGGCTCATTGGAATATTATAATGTCACTCTTGATATTCAGTTCTTCACACAAAGGGAAATATACTTTGTGGAAACTCTCTCTCTGGAATTTTTGGGAAAGAGGAACTAAAGGCATGGTTTGCTAATTGAATATATTAATCTATGGTCTTATAACAAGCTTCACATCAAGGGAATAGTAGGTCATATGGTTTTCTAAATGAAGCAAGGTGGTCATCTACAAATGTAAGTGTGAAATATTTTGCATTATTATTGTATACGTTAACATTGTTTTGTTGTTTGCAATGATAATGTCACATTAATGGAAGTGAAAGCTTGGTCATGTTTTAAATTTCATATGACAGGAATGTTTGAAGCTTCCTATGTTTTGGGAGTGGAACTACATAGGGTATGTTTTGAAACATTTTCTATGGAAAATTGCAAACTTGTTAAAGTACCTAGTACCAAACTCAGTGAGAAATTATGTTTAGACTCCTGAGGACAAAGGGATAATAATGGTGTTAAAATTTACTGTATCTTCGTTATACAATCATACCTTAGCTTTTGGAATTTATGCTGCATTCAAGCAGTGGAAGGAAAGACGAGAAGCTAAGGGAATCTCACACATCATATAAGATTGTGGAAGGTGCATCACGACTTGTCACTTGTTTTGGAATTTATATTAAAAGTAAACACATTGAGGAAGCTATTACTGTATCTACGAGATGAGAAATAAGTCCAGGTACGCATATTCAATTATTATTTTTAGTACTAATATGCTGCAGGTTCACTGACCGAAGTCAGGAATTTCTTTCGAAACATGGTTACTGCTGGAACTTCATTTACTGATTGGATTTGATATTTATGTGGTTTTGAAAAATATTCAACATGCTTATCATCTATTTGGCTCAATGTGGAATTAATTATATTATTGATATATGTGACGAAAAATAATTGATGCGGAATTTCACTCGAGGAGGCAAAATACTCAAGGTGCCTATTAAGGTGGAATTACACTCGAGGAAATAATACTCGAGGCGCCGAGGACAGCTATGCTGGAATAATTAGGCGGAAACTAAAGGTCTCTAGTGATCTTAAGTGTCACAGCAAGAAAACATATTGAGGGAAGGTATCACTATATATTTCTTTGGATTTTCAGCGTAGTGTTAATCTGGTTGCTGACCCCTTGACTAAGCCTATTAGTCATGAGGTGTTTGGTAAGCATGTTAAGGCTATGGGTTTACGAATATTTGAATGATCATTTTGGACAAGTGGGAGATGTTGGAATTATGTGTCCTGCAACTATATATTCGAAGTAATAGGAATTACTAATATTCGGAATACTTCATTATGGAATTCTACATGTATTTATGCATGGAATTACTTTACATGACTATCATGGAATTATCATTTGTTGGAACGTACTTAAGTTGTATGCTTAAGGAAGCTGGTCGATTATCAGTGGAATACAATATACCATTTATATTGGAAAGACTATCCAGGTACAGTGATAATCGGAAGGAGCTAGATTGTATAGTTAGACTACAGCCCTAATGTTGGTCTACATAATTAGAGGAATTTACATTCTATTACGGCGCGTTGCTCACAAGCGCGTGCTCCGGGGACATAATGGGTAGAATCCGTTAACAGACAAATATGATCGTGGTTGGTAATTTGATCTGGACTCTATCCCGGAAACTAGTGGAAAAGACTAGGAATCTTATCTGTATAAGAGGTGGACTCTTTGGAAAGACAGTATAAGAAGGTCCCTACCCCCTAGCCTCAGATATGCGAATTGTGAGCGGCACCACGGATAAGCACAGAGGAAATAGGGGGTAGACCACAAATTTATTACCAACATATATTTCCCTAAGTTCATGTGATTTGTTCTTCTTTGGAATAGGATGAACAGAACAATCCTGAGGAAGAGGTTGTCACCTCCGGCCCCGAAGAAGTTCACCAATATTTCCTATAACATTGTGGAGTATTGGTGGGGCATGATCCCTTAGAAAGTGACCCTCCCAACAATATTTTTTTACCCAAAAAGGATTCCCCGCTTTATATTATAAAGCAACCAACACCGATCACATAGCAACTGCTGAGGCGAGCAGCACATCAAGCCCAAAAGAGAAGAGAAAGAAAGAAGAAACAAATGCCAACAATGGCAGCTCAACAAAGCACAGATGACCCGCCACAGCTGCGCTCTCCGGAGTTGTCCCACCACAATCCAAGGCTCCGAACCGCCGCGTATCAAGCAGCACCACCAAGAAGGAATGCGACGCCGACGACGCTGCTGCTTAGACGTGTCCTAGAGTTTCCCCCGGCACGCGGAGGGGAGTGTGGGATGGGTACCCCCGACACCCTTCAGGAAGGAAAGGCGGCAACCGCTGGCGGTGCCACACCGGTGCCGAAAGAACCGGCAGGTATTTCTGCCGCACCCCAAACACCACTGTCCAACCGATCTGGAGCGAACCAACCAGTTTGCCACCCACCAGCATGCACCGCCGCGGTATTGATGCCACCCATGCCGCCTCACTGAGATCGCCATCATGAGGCCTAAAGGACGGAGAGAGGGAGCGCCAGGAAGTAGGGGCGGCAGCAGCAGAGCTGCGCGGGAGGGAACCACCGCAACCACCGTCGTGCGGGAGGCCAGTGCCTCCATCACTGTAGCGGGAACCGTCCGGACGTGGCAGCAGGAGCATACCAAGCCACCCGGGCCTGCAAAGCCCTGGCTGCCACGCTGCAGCTCGCTGGCGCCAGCACCGCCACCACCCACCAGCCCAACGCAGCTCCTCTGCCTTCCGGGAGCCACATCGATGACACGTCCCGCCGCTGGCCTGCCTAGACCCAGATGGGGCCAAAGGGGCCCATATCTGGGCCGAGCGGGCGCCGACAGCCCGTGCCGCCGCGCCACCCTGCTGCCAACGGCAGCACCGCCGCCCAGCAAATCTCCCGCGCCCACGACAGGTCACCCTGCCGCCTAGGAACACCCCACGAATCCGCTTCATCCCGCACCGGAACGTCACCGAGAGGGGAAAGGCCAGGGGCCGCCGGCGCTAGCGCCGCCCGGGGTAGGCCTGGCGACAGCGACGGGGAGGGAGGGGGGAGGAAGGACTTGAGGGGGAGAAGCCATGGACGCGACTGGTCGCCCGCTGGAGCGACGCAGTCGTGAGAGCGGGGTCTCTCTGATGCTTGGCTAATTCCCAATTGCTAAAAAGGACCGCTCGTTTTCCTACCAAATCTAGCTGGCCATCCAGCTTTCCATGACGATCACAAGGGCATGGCCGCATGAGGTGATCTCACTATGAAGCACATAATCACGACGTGGTTGCAGAGTGGAAAAGATATACACAACAGTTGTGAAGACAAAAGGGTGCATGCTACATTTACGATTATTCATGGTGCCTTCTATGCCTATATTCAAAAAGGCTTTCACCCCACTTTATAAATAAAGCAAACCATTACAGCCACACAGTACAACATAGGTCCATAAACACACACACGCACACAGAAAGCACAATACGGAGTACAGAAAGGTTCTTCTGAGGGCACAACGCCCTGAAAGAGGAAAAACAATAAGGTAGCATCATCGCAGAGGAGGAGCTAATCTGGCTCAGGTGGTGGCGGAGTGAGCGGCAGCGCCAAGCGAAGAGCCATTGCACGAAGAATAGCAATGATGATGTTGATGGCGTCCCGGTCCTAGGGGTGGCTAAGGGGCCGCCAAAGCTGCAAGTAGCCACACATTTTGAACATTGCGTCAGTAGCACGTCGAAGAGGCACACGCTGGATCACAAGCTTATTGCGGGAGGCCTGGGTCTCGTCGAATAAGTCTGGGAAGTTGGTGTTACACCAACGACCACCGACCACCTCGCGGAAGCAACTCCAGAGGAACTAGGCGGAGACACACGAGAAGAAGATGTGGTTAGAATCCTCTTCCGTCCCACACATCGGACACATCCCATCACCCGGGCCATTGCGCTTCGGCACCTCCACACTAGAAGGGAGGCGTCCACGGATCCATTGCCATAGGAAGATCCTGATCTTCAGAGGGAGTCTTGTCGACCAGATCGTCGCAAGAGGCGCAAATCCTTCTATGCCTATGCCTGTCAAGTTTGAATCCTGGAGACACAAAAAATAAGGCACGAAATAATATCGGATGATTCTAAGCCGAAAGAAATGACAAATGAGGGCATTCATCTTTTGCTTAGGGAATCCTTGCTCTTTGTAAGAGCTTAGGTGGTAGTCATTGATATGAAGTCACTGGCCGGCCGCTAGATCAATAGATGATGATTCTTTGTTATGAGTCTGGTCCTTGGGTAGGTCGAAGATTACGAGAGATCTAAATAAACTATGCATTCACTTGCCTTTTTTGTTTTTAAAAAAGGTGTAATTCATTGATCTTCTAACCTTTGCATCGGTGCACGTATCAAACACACAATTTTGTAGTACAAAGTTCATGAAAACAAACCTGTTGCCAACAGCTAACATTCCTTCCTTAAAGAGAAAAGGTAAGGCAAGTAAGACCAGCGTCGCCTAGTAAATTATCTTGCGGGGTCACGTCAACGGTTGAAGCACAAGAGCATAACTTTGGTGTCATGCATGTGAGGTTTCACTCGCATTTAGGCAGTTCACGCCCTTGTGTTTGCGGTTAAGGGTGCCACCCACCTAATAAGGACCCAAGTACATATCACCTAATCTTCATTTAATTTGCGCCAAAAGTGAATGAATATCTCCATCTGCAGGCCAATGTCTTGCAAGCAGTTGTTCAGCAGAAGGAACTTTGTCATGCAGAACCATGTGTTGGGCTATTACTGTCTGAGTTGCTAAAATCTTGCACATAACAGTCTTTCCAATTAATACACATCTGAAACATGCAAAATCAGTTTCAGTGATTCTTTCTGAGCTATGGACGGCCAAAGATACAATATATTCTATCGAGATGTAGGTGAGCACTCTCGAGAAGTGATGTTCATCCTCAAGTTCGACGCACAGCACCGGACCGGACCATTTGATTTGTGTCCTGGCAACGTGGCCGCAGAAGGCTCACGATTCAGTTCCAATCATCTAAATAAATGAATCCTTACAATACATACAATGGATGCTCCAAGCATCGGTCCGTCAAAATGCAGGTTCTTCATCCATCGGATGAACACTCTTAAGTGACCACTTGACATGAGTGGTGACTGGTGAGCTATCTCAAAAACAATGAACAAAAAGGATGAACACTCTAAGTGAAAAGGGCAGAAATAAGAGAAATAGCTAGTCTACTTTGGAAATTTCGGAGATTCTGAAATGGATAATAGAGGCATCAAGGTATGTAAGTCAAACTGATCAAAGGGCTGAATCAAATATGTTCATAAACAACCACAGATAAAAACACAATAGTTTTTCTTACATAGTACTACTGACAGGTTTGACGCATTTCAGGAAAACCCACTGTTTGTACCTTGTCGTATACAAACTATGGGACAAAAAACCTGAAGCGCACCACTACCCTGTTATTACAGTTCCAAATTAAGTAGTAGTCACTCCGAAGTTCAAATAGAATACACTGAGAAATTTCAATATATGGATGACATATAGTAAGGGAAGTTGTGCTGAACCACTAGCAAATTACACAAACATACAACAGCTTCTTCATCTCAATGGAATCTGCAACGGAAAACAATTCTATTTTATTCTCATTATATTGTGGGGGTCCCTAAAGGATGATCAAATGGAGGAATTGAGCAAAGAATCAACTGTAAGAGATCAATAATTTGTGTGCTCGGAGAAGTATATGATAAGTCATGGATACCAATAACAAATTTCCTATAAATGATTAGAGGTAACCAATCTGCTCAACTGATATGAACTAGTATTGTTTATGTTTTTATTTAAACTAGTAAAGCTCAATTTTGCGAGTTCCTCATGGCGATTGATTATGATTCATATTGATTTGGTCCACACAAAATTAAAGTGAGAAAATGTTTCACAGCAGAAGAAAATTTGGTGAAATCATAAATAAATAGAAACTTACATTTTTACTAGCAGCACCTGCATCATTGGCGAAGGCGATGAAGTATCAGGGGTATATGCTTGGTACAGTCTTGCCCTCGTACCGTAGTCATAAATTCTAATGGCATGTCCTTGAGAACCATTTGTTGGAGTGAGGTTAGATTTCGGAATCCTGCTGGAACAACGAGCATACTTCTCAGACCAATGAGCTCCATATAATTCAGGATCGGCATGGTCCCAGCCTCCACTTCCATGCAACTGAGCTGCTCCATGTCAGCTAAGTTCAATTTCTTGAGCTTTGGAAACCAACCTGCCCTGAAAATCATGATCTCCCCCTCATAGACTCTGTAAAGGTGAAGTTCGACTAGATGCGACATGTGTGCAAATGAAAGAATTGGATCTGCTTGCAATCTGGACCACCCCATGCGTAGGTCTCTGAGTTTTCTGAAATTGTAGAATATTGTTGGGATAACACCTCCTTGCAACTTGCCTTTCAGGTAAAACAATTCAAGATTTGGCAGAGGATCTAAATTTTCCAGATCAAGAACTTCTTCCTTGGCATATGAGATTATAAGAAGATTAGAAAGGTGCGCCAATCTTGTGATGGAGCTCCATAGCTCCTTAATGTGCTCACGCTTGACTTTTGTTATTTCAAGTCTTCGGAGTAACGTCAAGTTGCAAAGATTGACGACTAAATCTTTGTTTGCCTCCACATATCCCAGTTCTTGCATATCCTTTAGAAGACAAATTCCGGAATATACTTTAGCACCTTGAAAGCAATCAAATATTCTTGAATCAGGATCATGCCAGACAAGAATTTGCAGACATCGGAGCTCAGTCAGCTTCTTTATTTCAAGCGGCAGTTCCCCTACACGAGTTCCAAAAAGATTTAGCAGTTGTAGCTTCATCAACTTACACAATGCTTTGGGAACCACTTCAAGATTGGTGTAAGACAAATCAAGGTACCGCAAATTGAACAGAGTGGTCACAACATCAGGGAGCTTCATTATGTGTGCGAATTGTAAGGACAAGACTCTTAGCAATTTGAAATTTCCAGTAGCAGTTTCTACCCAGGAGGATGATACTCTAGGATCGAACAAAATGAAGGATCGTATCTTTTCTCCACCACCAAGAGTATCTTCAATGCTGTCAGCTTTCAGTACTGAGACACGTCGTGCTTCTCTGCTATGCATTGCATCACGAGAGTTATCCAAAAGAAGAGAAAATTTCCCACTTGTGCACTTGCTTACAACTATATCTCTCACAAGGTCATGCATTTGGAATATCTGTGCCATGCCATCAGCATCCCTGTGGACCACTTGAAGAAGCGAACGTTGAGCAATTTCATTGAGATACTCATTCCCTACTTCCTCCATAGTTATGCTTGGCCCCCTTTCTTCTATGAAGCTTTCAGCTATCCATAACCGAATAAGCTCATATCTTCGAATATGATAGTCTTCAGGAAATATACCACAGTATAGAAAGCAGTTCTTCAAATTTCCTGGTAAATAGTTGATGCTAAGGTCCTGGACATTCCTCACCGAGCTGAGCTCTGGGTTATTAACTATCTGCCAATCTAGCAAACTTCATCATCAGCAAACTTCCAATGGCAACAATAGCTAGTGGCAACCCTTCACACTTGTTCACAATTTTTTCTGCCCAGCAAATTAGACTCTGAGGACATGTTTTCCCTTCTACTCTTGGAAAGGATTTTCGACAAAAGAGATCCCACGCTTCTTTCTTTCCAAGCATTTTGAGTTGAATGCCATGCTCATCATCAGCTAATGAAGCAACATCTTCATTTCTTGTAGTTAAGATTATCCTGCTTCCTATGTTGCTTATACCCAGTGCATGATCTAGCTGTACCCAGGCATCTCGACTCCACACGTCGTCCAAGACGATCAAATATCTTTTGTCCTGCAAGAAGTACGTCAGTGTTTGCACTAAGCTCGCAACATCGGTAGTGTCAACCTGACAAGGGATGTCCTTTTTCTTCTCTTGGAACTGCCTTAATATTTCCCTCAACAGATGCTCAATGTTGTAACTTTGAGAAACTGAAATCCACGCAGAACAATTAAAATTCTGCTTGATTTCATCCTTTTTATAGACCTGGCGGACAAGAGTCGTTTTGCCTAAACCACCCATACCACAGACAGAGATGATTGTACGCTCTTCTTGCCCGTGTATCAACTGTTGCACAAGCCATGTTGTTTCTTCTTCAATCCCGACCACGTCATCCTCGATTCTTAGACATGTTGAGCCCAGAACATGTTCCAACTGACTATTCTGGCTTGGGTAGCAAACTTCTCCTTCTCCATTGATTACGATTCCATAACGATCTCTCATGCTTGTGAGCTTCGAAAGACGGACCTCAATCTGCTTAAGCTGTTCAGTAATGCTTCGCCAACCACCCACATGTTTGGAACGACGCCAACCACCTTCTGTATTTGATTGTCCAAGCAGGTATTCGTACCCATCAATTACATCCTCAGCATCATGCGAAACCTTATTTACCTCCTCAAGCCAGGCATCAAAAGCCAAATTACGGGAAGAGCGCATCGTTACTTGCATTAGAAAAGCTTTCATTACTTTGAATTCAATCTCAATCTGTCTCATCTTGTTCTCAGCTTCAAGTAAATCTGATGCCTCTTTTCCTAACCGTGAGCCTAATGCATTTAGAGCATCTCGTCCCAAACTAGCAGCAATTTTTCCAAGCACGACATAAACCACAGCCTCTACCATATTTGCTCTATAGACTGTGGAATACCTTAGTAAGCTTCTTCCAAGTTAAATGCAGTGATCTTCTATGTCACCATCAAACCCTATCATTGTTGAAAAAGAACATTAGATAAATATAAGTAGTACGATTAATTTAAGATCAGAATGTAAATTTCACATATATACGGGTTAAAAATTTCAACGAAATTTCGCATATTTTAGTGGGGTCAGAAATATTTGTAACTCCGAAATTTCAAGGCATTTTCGAATTGATTTCAAAACAAATTTAAATTATATCAGAATTCAATAAAATTAAATTAAATTTAAAATCTCAAAACCGAAATAATTTCTGAAATATGCGAAATTTCTGAATTTTCGCATATTTCAGTGGGGTCTGAAATTATGTTGTTTCCGAAACTAAAAACCTTAGAATTAGCATATGAGATTGTCAAGTTTACATTTACTTGGCATTTGTCAGACACAAATATTATAGTTTTAGGTTGTGAAATAGTATTACCAAGTACATTGAACAGACTTGTATGATGATTAGAGCAGGAGGGAACTAATGCAAGCAACGCGTGTCATTATCAAAGTCTTTCTTCCTCATTGTATTTGGCTGAACAAAAATCTCGGGTGCCCAGAACTGGACAGCTACTACAACAGGTAACGTTGGAAGTAGAAAACCTGGCAACTCTGTTTTGGAGCTTATCTTCCTCAGCAATCGCCAGCCTCCAGGCCATGACAGTAGACAGAGGCTTTGCAGAAAGATGGCATGTCCTGGTTCATTTACCACTACATAAATTGGCTGAGGCTGGCCCAGCAAAACAAGATAGGCAATATATTAGCCTTGTCCAAGCTCCTTAACCTTGCAAATCTAGTCGAGTTTCAGTTGTCTCTTTAGCTTATATCTTAAGCAAGCGAGAGTAAAATATGTAGAACAAGAAAGGGAAACTTCTAGTCTAGAACATTCAGCTAAGTTAAATAAATGCAGAACAAACAAGCGAGAGCACGAAATGCCGAACCTTCAAGAACGAAATTTTGGGAAGCAAATTTCAGAGAGATCCTTGCCAGGACAATTGCGGAGGAAAGAATCATATCGCATCAGCGAAATTAAGGTCTGCCCAAGCTAAGGATCACACCATCGCCTCGGATTTCTTGTGAACAGCCTTGCTAGCTAGTGAAGAACATCAATGGAACACAGGAACAGACGGCGCTGGATGGCTCTCCTCTCCTCCCCCCCTCCTCCTACTCCTTCCTCTCCCCGCGCTGCCCCGCTCCTTGCTGGCCTTGCTCCGGCGTCTTCTCCACCCACCCCCCCCCACCCCCCCCCCCCCCCCCCCCCCCGTGCCGCCTCCGCGCCCAGCTCCTTCCCCTCCCCCTCCTCGTCGCCGTCGCGCCCGTCGGTGGCCTCGGCGCCGTCCTTCGGATCTCGTTTCTGGGCTCTTGGCGATGATGGTGATGATTCCTCTGACGGGGAGGCCGCTCCCTCGCTGGTGCCCCCGCTGCCGGTGCTGGCGTCCAAGGGCGTGCCCCGCCCTCGCAAGTTTGCCCCTGGGGGCAGGGGCCGGCCGGTGGCGTCACCGGAGGGGGGCGCTGGCTGGCTTCGCGTGTCTCGTCGTCGTCGGAAGTCTGGTAAGTTTTCTTCCCCCTCCGTGGCCTCTGGGATCCTTGGTGCGGCGCCGGCCGTGGTGAGGGCAGTGGCCGGCGGTGTGTGCTTCCTTGGCTCGTGCGGTTCTCCGGCCTCCCCTACTCCTTCTGGGGCGTCGTCGCCGGTGATCCTTGGCTCGTCGGGGGCCGTGGCGGCGGCGGACGCGCTAACCGTAGATCTGGCTCGCCCCTCGGTGGTTAGTGGGCCCCGTGGGGGCTGTTTCCTGGGCCTCCTAGGCCGCCCGCGTGTGGGCGGCCCGCACCCCCTCCTCTGTCCTCAGTGGACGCTTTCCCCCCCCCCCCCCCCCCCCCCACTCCCTTCCCCCCCCCCCCCCCCCCCCCTCCCCCACGTGGGCCCTGGGCAGTTGGCGGTGGCCAATGTTCCCCCCATCCCCCCCCTCCCTCCTTCTCGGCCCATGTGGCCTGCTCGGCCCAGGTGGGGCTGGCTCACCCGGGCTATTTATGGGTGCGCCGTGGCTCCATTCCCCACTTTTAGGGTTTCCGGCCTCTGCCGTGGATCTGTGTAAACATAGACCTCCTATCCGCCGTTTCCTAAGATCCACTCCACCTCCTCCTCTTCTCCTCTCCTTCGCCACGGCTCTCGTCATGGACAAGTCCAGGGGCTCTTCTAGCGAAGCCATGTCCGGCAGCAAGCGCCGGCGCGAGGAGTCGCCGGGTTCGGGGAGCGATCTGGAGCTCGAAGCATCTCTGCGCTCCAAGTTGGAGGCCGAGCAGGCGGCGCGCGAGCAGGTGGCTCGCGACCGCAAGGCGTGGGTGGCTGGCCCGGAGTGGCTCCAGCGTGCCGAGCGCGAGCGGACGCAGCCTGGATCTGGCCTTCTGGGGTCTGGATCTGGTGCTGCGGGGCCTTCGCAGCTGGATCCATGGGAGGTCGCGGCGTCGGGCGGGGCTGGTGGCTCTTCCTCATCAGGGCCGCGCCCGGCTCCTGCTTCTGGTCGGGGTTCGGCGGCTCCGCTGCGGCAGCCTCCTCGTCCCTCTGGTGTTGGGGCCGGCTCCCGTCCGCCTCCGCGCATCTTCTCTGGCCCTGCGCCCATGCAGTTCATGGCGCGCCGTCCCCCTGCCCCTTCCCCTGGATCCTCTTCGATGGGGCTGGGGGGATGGCATCCTCCCCCCCCCCTCCGCCCCCCCTCCTCGCCAAGGCGCCAGTGCTCCGAACAACCCTTCCGCTCTCACATGCTTCGCTTGCCACCAACCTGGCCACTTCCAATCGAGGTGTTTCAACCCTCCATTATGTCTGATCTGTAGATCTAAAGGACACCTCACTGTTGACTGTCAAAACCGCTCGAAACCCCCGGCTTTTGTTCACTTTGGGACGGGCCTCCCTGGATGCTCTTTCTTTGCGCTGGATAGTGAGCTCCCACTGTTGGTTGCGGCCCCATCTTTCTCCAATGCTGCCATTGTTACGGTTCAGGGCCAAAAGATTTCTCCTCAGACACTGCTGGAAGGGCTTCGGATCTAGGATGAAGGGGGGGGGGGGCTGGGACTGGCAAGTGAACCAGATATCAGATTTTGAGTTTGCGGTGGTCTTCCCCTCAAAGGATTGTCTGCGAATGATTTCCTCCTGCACCAGCTTCACTCTCCCTTTCAACCAGCTGGTGGTGTCCGTCAAAGCTGCGACTTGTGGTGTTAAAGCGGTGGGACCGCTCTCTCTGGTTTGGGTGCTAGTTGATGATGTCCCGGCCGGTCTGCATTCGGTCCCGTTTCTGATGGCTTTCGGTGTCTTAATTGGTAAACCTGTGGAGGTGGATGATGAGTCCTTGGAGAAGATTGGCCTGGTGCGGCTCAAGGTTTGCTGTGTGGATCCGGTGTGTGTCCGAGGTGCTATTGATGTCTTCCCTTCTTCCGACGGTGTGCGGCTGCAGGTTCGGCTGGAGGGTGCTAAGGCTTTTCAGGCTCCCCCACCCCCTCCTCCTCCTAGCTCTGAGAATCCTGATAAGAATGACAAGAATGGTCATGGCTTAGTTGGTGGGCAGAATCCTAGTGGAGGCTCTGACCCTCGCTTCACTCACTCTGAATGGGATGGCCTTGATGATGCTGAGCGTGAGCTGTTTAAGTCCAATGCCCTGGTGGGTAAGGCCCAAAAGGAGGTGATGGAGGTTCCTAGTCAAGGAGCAAGGGACTTGCGTGAGGATGTTCAAAAGGAAAATGCTGCTACGGCCACGGGCACTCCCATCTCGGGGGTTTGATCCAATTGGCCAGTCCGTCCGCTGTCCCCCACCTTCTCTGGAATTGAGGACCTGCCTCCTTCTCCTCTACGGCCATCGGAGCCGCCTTCGTCTAAGCAAAAGAAGAAATCTTCGGTGCGGAAATATTCGGCTAAGAGCAGGGCCTCCTCGGGCTTCAAGCAGTCGATGACGAGCATATGTCGGCGTCTAGATAAGGACCTGGGGTCGGCTTCGAGATCTGGTCCTGCTTTGGCTTCTCCTGCGGTGCATTCTCCCCAGATCCACTCTCCTACTTCCACAGCCCGCAAGGGTCGGCGTGTTCGGGATTCGGGCGAGCCGGTGGCCCTGCGGGCGGAGCGTCGTGCGGCTGCCAAGGACCTTCCCCCCCCTCCAGGTATGGTGTCCGATCCTTCCGCTCCTTCCCCGATTTGGCTTGTTCTGCCTTCTATGTCGGATGATCATCTTTTACATATCCTTTCCGATGTGGGGGTTTCTCTTGATCCCGGGCATGGGTCGCCTTCTCTTCTTCTTTCCACTATTAGGGCCAATGAGGTGGTCCAGGCAACCATTGCCAAGGCCAAAGAGGCTGCGGCTGCTGCGGCTAAAGTTGACCCGCATGTTGCGGTGAGGGCGGAGGGCTTGGAGGTTGGTAGTGGCCAACCCCAACCCCCAACGTCCAGAAGGGGCCATTCAAAACACTCTAAAACCTGCGCTGCCCCTTGCAGGTCTAGCCTTCGCATAAAAAACCTTTCCTTTAAATGAAAGCTTTGTTTTGGAACATTAGAGGTTTCGGAGCTAGGGGGCGCCGAGACCAAATTAGAGATGTTGCTCGTGGAGAAAACATTGACATTCTAGTGTTGGTTGAAACTTTTAAAGGATGCTTTTCCCCCAATGAACTATCTGCAATTGCGGGCATGGATAGATTTGATTGGAACTTCCTTCCTTCTTCTGGCCACTCTGGGGGCATTCTCATAGGCTCCAAACGGGACGTGTTTGACTTCGTGGCCTTTGATCATGGTATTTTCTGGGCAAGTATTGTGGTGCATCACAGACATCTGAACACCCTCTAGGAATTCATGGTTGTGTACGGCCCTGCAGACCACTCGCTAACCTCCTTATTTCTTGACGAGCTTTCTACTAAAATTGAGGCCTGCACAATTCCTATTGTGATAGGAGGCGATTTTAATCTCCTTCGCACTCCCTCTGATAAGAATAATCTCAACTTCTCCCGGCCTCTTGCGAACGCGTTTAATGAGTTTATTAGTAACTGTGCTATCCGCGAGATACCTAGGGTGGGTGCTCGCTTTACTTGGTCGAATCATCAGAATATTCCGATCCGGTCGGTGCTGGACCGGGTGTTTATCTGCTCCAGATGGGATTCCCTTTTCCCCCGTGCCTCCCTGAAAGCGAAAGCCAATGTGGGCTCGGATCACACCCCCCTTATTCTGGATGCTGGTCTGAATCATCCTGTGGTTACTTCTCGCTTCCAGTTCGATGCTTCATGGCTTCTAGTGGAGGGGTTCTCTGACATGTTGGCTATCAAAATCTCGAATCTCCTCACTCCCTCCTCTAGATCCTTTGGTCCCATGGACGACTGGCACAAGTGCTCTTATGAGCTTCGCAAGTTTCTTAGAGGCTGGTCTCGTAACAAAGCTGCGGAAGGGCGCAGGGAGAAGAATTCTTTAGAGGCTCAGATTGAGGGTCTGGACCGTACTGCTAATGCTTCTGGCCTCTCGGAGTCTGAGTGGTCTGTGCGATACAACCTCGAAGCCGCTCTCATGCAGTTGCATCAACAGGCGGAAATATATTGGCGTCACCGCGGTACCCTCAATTGGACGCTGAAAGGGGATTCTCCAACGACCTACTTCTTCGCCATTGCCAATGGTAGAAGGAGACGATGCTACATTGACAGCCTCCTCATTAATGATGTCCGAACCTCGGACCAATCTCTCGTCTTATCTCACGTGGTTGATTTTTTCTCGTCTCTGCTGGGGGCCAAACCGGAAAGTGGCTTTCTTATATCCCCCTCCCTTTGGGATAACAGTAATAAGATTTTTGCCGATGAGAACGAGGCCTTAATGACTCCTTTGTCCGATAATGAGATTTGGGAAGTCATTAATTCGGCCAATCCCAATGCTGCTTCGGGTCCTGATGGGTTCTCTATTCCCTTCTTCAAGAAGTTCTGGCCGCATCTGCGGCGGCTGGTGTGCCAAATCATTCAGGGTTTTTGTTTGGGGACAATTGACATTTCCCGTCTTAACTATGCTGTTATTACCCTTATTCCAAAAGTTAAAGGAGCCAAGCTAATTTCGCAGTTCAAACCTATCGCTCTTATTAACAATTTTGCTAAATTCCCTGCAAAGGGTTTTGCGACTTGTCTCACTCCTATCGCTCATAGAACTATCAGCCCCTTCCAATCTGCTTTTATCAAAGGTCGTTTTATTCTCGATGGGAACCTTTGCCTTCATGAAATCGTGCACGACCTCAGAATTCGTAAATCTACAGCGGTTATTCTCAAATTGGACTTTGAGAAAGCCTACGACTCGGTCAGTTGGCCGTTCCTGAGAAAGGTTCTTTTAGCTAAAGGCTTTGATGGAGCTTATGTTCATTGGATCATGCAGTTGGTCTCGGGGGGGGGGGGGGGGGCACACGGCGATTTCTGTTAATGGTCAAGTCATTAACTACTTTGCCAACGGCAGGGGCCTGCGGCAGGGCGACCTAGCCTCTCCGATCCTGTTCAACTTTGTCGCAGATGCGTTCTCTCGTATCTTGTCCAGAGTTGCCTCTCATGGCCACATTTCCCCTGTCATCTCGCACCTCGTTCCGGATGGAGTCACTCACCTTCAGTATGCGGATGATACTATCATTATGGTTGAGCTTAATGATGCATGCATTGGCCACCTCAAGTTCATTCCTCTCTGTTTTGAGGCCTTGTCGGGGCTCAAGATTAATTTCTCAAAGAGCGAAGTCATAGTCACCGGTGTGGATGAAATTGAGGCTCTGAGGGTGGCTCGTCTTCTCAATTCTAAGTTGGGGTCATTCCCTTTCAAATATTTGGGCCTCCCTATCTCTCCGGACGTGTTATATGCGAAAGAATTCGCCCCTGCAGTTGCTAAGGTTGGTAATAGGGTGCTTCCTTGGCGTAGTAGATACAACACTAGTGCCGGGAAAGTGGCGCTGATTAACGCCTGCTTGTCTTCTTTACCTATGTTTCTCATGGGCTTTTACCTACTCTCGGCTGGTACGTACGCAGGATTTGATAAACACAGGGGCGCGTTCTATTGGAATGCGGCAGATAATCGCCGTAAGTACAGACTTGTTAAGTGGCAGCTCATGTGTAGGCCAAAAAACCTTGGGGGGTTGGGAATCATTAACACTGCCGTCATGAACAAATGCCTCATGATTAAGTGGTGGTGGAAGATTATGTCTACTGGGGCTGGTTCTTTATGGTACTCCATCCTTAAAGCCAAATACTTCCCTCGCTCAAGTCCACTGTTTGCGGCAGCTCGCGGTGGTTCGCAATTCTGGAAAGACTTGATTAGAGTTCGCCCGCTGTTTTTAGCTCATGTTAAATTCATTGTTGGGGACAGTACCTCTGTTCGCTTTTGGCTTGATTGGTGGTGTGGAGACTCACCTCTCTCTGTGAGTTTCCCTACTCTTTTTTCTTACTGCCCTAACCCGAATATCTCCATCGTGGAGCTTTCGGCTAATAATTGGGACCTAGCCTTCCGTCGTTCCCTATCCCCTGTAGAGTTGGAAGACTGGCAAAGACTTACTGCCTTCTTCCCCACGCTCTCGGAGATTCCGGATTCGGTGGTTTGGCCTCTCACGTCGTCTGGTCGCTTTTCAGTCAAGTCCCTTTACTCTAATTAAGCTGATTGGTGGTTCCCCCACCAATAGATTTTCCCATATTTGGCGGGCCCGTATCCCCCCAAAAATTAAGATTTTCCTTTGGCAGGCCTTCAGAGGTCGTCTCCCCGCAGCTGACCAAATTCGTAAGAGGAATGGCCCGGGCTCGGAGTTCTGCTCCCTTTGTGGCACTTTGGAAAACACGAATAATATTTTCTTCCATTGTGTGCTGGCTAAGCTTGTGTGGAGTTGTGTAAGATCTTGGCTCCAGGTGTCTTGGGACCCCTCTTCCTTTTCTGAGCTTCGAGGCCTTGCTAATTCTTTGGCAGGAGTTACGAAGAGGGTCTTTTGGGTCGGTCTGGGTGCAATTTGTTGGTCGCTGTGGACTACTAGGAACAAGTTTACTATCGAACATGTTTTTCCTGTTAAACCTGCTGATTGCTTATTTAAATCGTGTATGTTCTTGCTGCAGTGGAGATCATTGACTAGGTCGGAGGACCGGGATGCTCTTGATCTTCTGATATCTAAAGTTCGGGCCTCGGCGTCTTCCTTATCCAGGCAGGATCATGATGCTTAGCTGTTTTTGCGCCTTCTCCGACTAGTAGTTGGCTACGTCGTCTCTCCTTTCTCTGGCCTGCGTGCCGTGTGTTGGTCGGGTGCCATGTATCCCTCCTATTTTCGTTAACTTTGGGTCAGTCCCCGTCCTCGTCTGGGTTAACTTTATGTTGGTCTGGTTGGTTGGTTGTGTGTTTTAGTACTCTGCCTGGTGGCTTTTTTTATAAAGTCGGGTGTATGCCTTTTCTCTAAAAAAAAACATCAATGGAGCTCCTGCCTTTCCAGCCATTTGTGTGGTCTGCTGGTGCTTTCTTCGAACCACGCCCAGTCTTCTCTAGTTAAGTCAAACAAAAAAAAAAACAAAGTTGATGGCTAATGGGAGTGGTTGGGTAAAGTTTTGGCCCACCACTAATTTAATAATATGAAACAGCTCATCATGACAGAGATCATTGGTTGTTGTAGAGACAATCATTGTTGCAACGACTTCAATAACTGAGTAATTTAAGAACACGAGACAGCTCATCATGACAGAGATCATTGTTTTTTTTTACAGGCAATCATTGTTTCTTTCAACTCTCTTTTTTTTTGGGGGGAGGGGGGGGGGGGGGGCGTCAACTTTTAGCTCACCCAAAATTATAAATCTAATCAAATCGTGTTGGACATTTTTTTTGCAAGAAATGACATATTATTCCATTGCACAATCAAGTACTTGTACACAAGCAGACTATTGATGTTGCTCAACATGGCTCCTGCATTTTCAGCCATTTGTGTGTCCACTGGTTCTTTTGTAACCACACCCAGCCTTTTCTAGTACTCTACTGTAACTGCAAGTTATACTGTGTTGGGTGTTTCTAAAAAAGAATATTGTGTTCTATTAGAATTACATATACAGTCAGGCCCCACAAAATACTAGTACAATTTTGTTCCTAACTAAAAAATCTATTTCCTCCTGATCTCAAAGCATTTGGACATATCTACATTCAATGTTGATGTCCAAAGTATCATCCTGTTGATGTCCAAAGTATCATCCTTTTGTTTTTAACACGACAGGTTGGGAAGTTTTGGGCTTTTGGCCCATCACTTGCAAAGCCGCCTAATCATATCCTTGATGCACTTCGTTATGTTTCCCTTTTTCTCAAAAAAAGAAAAGAAAAAACTTCCTTATATTTCCCATCAACATCTTTTCTTCCTTGAGCCTGCGCAAATTGGCCTTTGGGTTTTATAGCACCATCGTTTTACAGTAAAGCAAGTCTAATAGCCCAAACGAGATATGAAATATAAGAAATGGCAATTACCTCTGCCTCCAAATATAAGCAAGCCTCTTCTCAATCAGCAGAATGTCCACAGCTTAGAGGTGGCACAGATCAAGTTCTTGATAATTATGTCTGCCCAAGTGATACCATCCAACAGATACTGAAATAAATAAAGAAGAATCTAATTCTCAATTCCTCACAAAAAATCAATTCTCAATATACATTTATAGGTTGAATAAAGGAAGCAGCTGGCAGCTCATCTATGTCCATGATATATATATATACATCAGACAGACACTTTTTTTTTGCCATCCCTAAAAAATCATGAGCACCTATCAAATAGAAGAAGAAAAAAAAGCTTACCTGACAATTTTTCTTCAGAAGTGATGACACACTGACGCCAGAAAGTTCTACTATCATATAGAAGAAAAAAAAGCATACATGAAACTTTTTCTGTTTCCTATGGCTGAATCAGAAGCGAACTCTCGCGACGTTTCCTATGGTTGAATCAGAACCAAACTCTCGCGGTGAGGGCAAATCAACAAAGCCAGTCATCTCTGACCATGTCTAACTACAAAAAGAAGAACCATGACAGGCTTAGTTGTTGCGGATACCGCAATACAATTGCAAACAGAGCAGGGGAATGATATGCATCAGTGCTTAGTGGTTGCATCACAGACCTGCTCACCACTGAAGATGAACCTGTGGAAGGCCCTGCCTGCAGATCCGAGCCATCACAGCTCGTTCTCTGTAAGACGGGCCGCAAATACATAAGTTGAAGCGACTAATTGCATCCTCTGATGGAACAGCGAGTGGGCGATGGGATGTACCGACGGCGATCGATGTCCGCGAGGAAGACGACCACCTTGGACTGCCCGATGCGGACCGCCGAGGGAAAATCGCGTGGGTCCTAGGCGGCTGAGGTGGGGATTCAGGGGAGATCAACGGGGGCGGCGGTGGAATGCCATCAACAGGGGAGACTCAGGGGAAAACCACGTGCTCGCTGAAATGCCCCAGCAGACCAGGAGGAAGAGGATTGAGAGGTGGAATGCCATCTTGGACCGCCAGAATTTAGATTTTAGATTTTTTCACATAAGTAAAACATCCTTTTTTTTGTGTCTTAGAGCAGGGCGTCATGGAGGCTGAAAATTTTGAACCTTTTTAAAAAAATTGAAACATTTCAATTCAAAGAATCCAGAAAGAAATTATACATGTATATAAGGATGTAAGGAAATGTGTACACGTGTAAATGATTAGGATCAAATACTTTGAAATGCGAGCTGGAATGAATGGTGCATGTGCTAAAAAGTCACATATTTGTATGTTCTATGTAGCTCTCGTTTTAACCTACTTCATCCTGAAAATTTACACGCATGTACATGGTGTCTCTAGGTACAGTATATGTTTATTTTTTTCCAAAGAAATAAAAACTTGAATTTTCAAATTTTAAATTCGGCCTTCATTTGGCATGTTTGTCAATTGCACGGTGTAAAAAATAGGAGCCCGCCAGCCCACACCACAGACCGGTGCCGCGTACGTGCCGTGCAGCGGAGAGGTGTCGTTCTGCTGTCTTTCTAACTTTGCAGGTGTCGCTGCCGAGGAGCTCACCGTGGCAGAGGTGCCAACTCGCGCCGCTCTAGCACCTTCCCGTGCCCCTCTCGTCGTCACCATTTATTCCCGGCGACGCGCGCAAAGGGGTTGGTAACTAGCCAAGCTAGCTAGCCAAAGCAGCAGCCTTCCCCGGTGAACTCTCGCGCGGATTGCCAGAGATCGAGCAAGCGAGGCCGACGCCGGCCATGAGCGACCAGCCCCAGCCCGTCCGCACCGGCGACGTCTACCCGCCCTCGGCCGCCGCTCACGACGCGCGCCGCCAGCGAGACGAGGTCCTCACCACCCATGATGATCAGCAGCAGAAACAACAAGACGGCCGCCGCGGCGATCTCCGGGTCACCGAGGCCGACGAACCACACGCCGGGAGACGCGTCGTCTCCGCCACCGCCGGCGGCCAGGTAACAACCGCGCGTCTATATACTCCTCGTATGCATGCATGCGCGCGCTCCATGAACTTCAACTTGCACGGCGACGTGATGTCCGTACGCGCGTAACACGCACGCAATATGCATGCAGGTGATGGCGCAGTTCACGGTGCCGGTGCCGGGCGCCGGTGTGGAGGAGGCGACGGACGCGGTGACCGTCGGCGAAGCTCTGCAGGCCGCGGCGCAGACGTCGGCAGGCGAGAGGCCCGTGGACCTCGCGGACGCGGCGGCGGTGCAGGTCGCCGAGACGCGCGCGACGGGGCTGCGGCGTCATGCCGGGCGGCGTGGCGGCCGCGGCTCAGCAGGCCGCGGAGACCAACATGAGGCCCGGCCTCGCGGAGGAGGAGAAGATCCGGCTGAGGGACGTGCTGGGCAGCGCCGCGGCGGTGCTGCCGGCCAACAAGGTGGTCACGAGAGAGGACGCCGTTGCGGTGGCCACAGCTGCGAAGCGCAACGCCCCTGCGGGAGGTGGTGGGGGAGGCAAGGGCGTCGCAGACGCGGTGGCCGCGGCCGCCGAGATGAACGAGAAGAGGATGACGCGCACGCGGCAGGCTTAGGCTAGGTACGTAGCAGCCTAGCGGAAGATCGTGCGTGGCACTGTAATACGATTGTACTGTATTGCGTAGTTCCACCATGCATGTACGTATGTAACGTACTTCTCTATCCGTGTTGTAATCTACAGCATACTGTACGCTTTTTAAGTATCCATGTGGAGTACATCGTTGTGATCGGACCAGGGCAGAGAGGCACTCTGCGACGGAGGACGTAGATTTTTAGAGCACCTGCACCCGGCCCTTCTATCATAGCCCTCTAATATCGCCTTAATATCCGTGCGACACAACTAACTTTCTACTGGTAGCTACGGACAATCTACTAGTAGTAGAATGCCCGTGCGTTGCTACGGGCTGCAATGCTTATAACATAGTTGTCGGTGCGTGGTCAACTATTTTTTGGATATAGGACAATGGGCATGTGTTGCAACAGAGAATATATTTTCTTATGGCTCAACACTAACTGTGTCTGACATAGTTGTAGGAACCTCGTGCACATTAGACAACATGTCTTACCGCGAAATGAATTCTTCTTTTCTTTTCTCCACCCCTTATCTTCATGTCATCTCCTTCATACAAATCCAAATTCACCACATCCTCTCTCTCTCCCTCCCTCCCTGCCTCCCACTCTCTCTCGTGAAGTCAGCATGTCTGCATGTGTAAGATTAAAGTTAATTACATGTGTGTTACAAAGTATTATATATTATAGTGGTAATATCAATCGTGCTTAGCATATACCTTTAGGATTTACGAATCACACTCTATTCATCCACACACTAACCTCACAACTTCGCCTCCCCAAGGAAAGCTCGCCATGGGACATCCGACTCGTAATCCCTCCTTTTATCACCACGGGCACACTTTGAATTGCAAATTTAAATCCATAACCATGTAGTTGGATTATATTTCACAATGTGCTTGCAGTTTCCGTCACAATGAACTTCTTCCTCCCTCTCTCCCCTTCCATCACCATCTCTCTCTAGTCCTCAATGTAACCACGTTGATGCCTTCGAGTACACAAATAGTCGGAACTATGCATTTAATCATTTTTTTTTGGCAGCTATCATTTTTGTACTACTCGAACTGCAAATATTATTACTTCTACATAGGATTACATAGAATCTAAAACATTTTTATGCAACATTAGAACAAGAACCGCCTTCAAGAACATTCATACAACTGTTCAGACTTCTCCATGGGATTTAAACCCTTCTTTTTTACATCTGTATTGTACTGTGCAAGAGTAAAACCAATAAAATACAACCAAAATAAAGGAGAGCATGATGCATCTTTTAGTGCCCAGTCAAAAACAAAGGAGAACATGCGCTTTTAAAGAAAGAAAAATGCATTACACGTACAGACGTAAGGTAACTTTTTCAACCCTTCTTTTTTACGTCTGTAATATACTGTGCATGAGTAAAACCGATGAAACAGAAGCGGAATATTAGTATGCATCGCCGCACTCATGATTTATCAGTAAAAGATGCGCCTAGAAGACAATCAGGTAAAATTTCACCATTCACTACCAGAATAACCTTATATGCCTACGGCCTTATATATGCCGACGGCTGCCGTAGGCATAGAAGGAGCTATGTCGACGGCTTCGGGAAAACGGTAGGCGTAGACAAGCCGTCGGCATACCTCCATCTATGCCGACAGGGGCCGTAGGCATAGAAACGCCGTCGGCATACTAACATCTATGTCTACGGCAGCCGTAGGCATAGTTGGGCCGTCGGCATAGAGGTGGCCTTGGTGGCCCTGGGACAGCCGGCGGGCTCATGCCGTCAAACGTATGCCGACGGCCCTAACGTCGGCCGTCGGCATACCTCACTGTGCCACGTCATCGATCCACGGCACCGTGGGCCCGGGGCTATGCCGACGGTTATGCCGTCGGCATAGCTCGGGGCCCACGGTGCCGCGGATAGATGACGTGGCAGGGAGCTATGCCGACGGCATATCTACGTTCATTTTTTTTAATTTTTTTTCCGTTTTTTAATAATAAATTTTTTTGTAAAAAAACAATTAATTAAATTGAGCTATGCCGACGGCATAACCGTAGGCATATCTACGTATAATTTTTTTAATAATTTTTTTAAAAGATTACATCCGCGTCTACTGCCGCGTGGGGAAAACCATGGACCGACAATCGCGGTACTACCGCTCCTCGGGAGCGGTACTACCGCGCTAGGGGCGGATGTAAGAAATTACATCCGTCCCTTACTTCGGCACGTCAGCGGTACTACCGCTCTGAGGAGCGGTACTACCGTGGGCGTGTGAGGTACTACCGCTCCCTCGAGCGGTACTACCGCAGGCCACAGATTTTCTACACTCAGCACCCTTTCTTATGGCAAGGAGAAGATAGCAGGAAAAGGCTCCATCGAAACAAGGGAAAGGTGGTGCAAAGGAATAGATGTGTACGTGTTGATTCCTCCCTAACCTTCCCGAGGCGGACCCCCTCTTAATAGTACGGCTTTCCTACGACTCAAGTCCACCGAAAAGAACCGAAAAGAAACGCCGTCTTCGACAAGCTTCGAGGGGCACCAAATCGTCTCGTGCCAAACCGGGAGATCTCTGAAACGCTTAGTGCACACGATTAGTCCGCAAATGCATTGTCATCAATCACCAAAACTACTTAGGAGAAATATGCCCTTACACCAGGTCTTTCTCCGGGCCCTCCTACACGTCCGGAAGTGTGGTGGCGGGTGCAAGCACGGGCTCCGTGGTGTGACCCCCTTCACCGACGTCGCCGTCGCCGTCGCACGGAGGGGGGGAACGGCCACATCGGGCATTAACGGAGGGAATCTTGCGGTGGGTTGTGCCTGGACCTTGATCCGAAGTATACCTATGTTCTTAGCTATCGCACCCAGGTGAAAATGTCCTTCGGTCAAACCCCGTCCGGCGAAAGTCAAAGGCGTAGACCGCCCGGTCAACGGTTTCAGGGTTAGACGGGACGGGTGTAGTTTGAGGGGGGGGGGGGGGGGGGGGGGGGGGATAGCTATGCCGCCAGGTCTTTTAGCTTGGCCCTCCTACACGTCCGGAAGTGCGGTGGCAGGTTCAAGCACCCGGCACGGTGCTCAGTGGAGTGACCCCCCTCACTGACGTCGCCGCCGCCATCGCACGGAGGGGAGGAACGGCCACGTCGGGTAGTAACGGAGGGAATCTTGCGGTGGTTGTGCCCGGACCTTGATCCGAAGTGTACCTATGTGCTGGGCTATCACACCCAGGTGAAAATGTCCATCGGTCAAACCCCGTCCGGCGAAAGTCAAAGGCGTAGCTATGCCCGGTCAACACTCGCAGGGTTAGACGGGACGGGTGTTTAGTATGGGGGGGTAGCTATGCCGCCAGGTCTTTCGCTGGGCCCTCCACACGTCCGGAATGTGGGTGGCGGGTGCAAACCGGCACGGTGCTCATGGTGTGACCCCCCATCACGACGTCGCCACGCCGTCGCACAGAGGGGGAACGGCCTCGTCGGGCAGTAACGGAGGGAATTCTGCGGTGGGTTCGCCGGACCTTGATATAAAGTGTACCATGTGCTGGGCTATCACACCCAGGTGAAAATGTCCATCGGTCAACCCCGTCCAGTGAAAGTCAAAGGCGTAGACCGCCCGGTCAACGGTGCCAGGGTTAGACGGGACGGTTGTAGTTGGGGGGGGTAGATGCCAGGTCTTTAGTGGCCCTCCTACATCCGGAAGTGCGGGGCAGGTGAAGCACCCGGCACGGTGCTCAGTGGTGTGACCCCCCTCACCGACATCGCCGCCGTCGCACGGAGGGGGGGAACGCCACGTCGGGCAGTAGTAACGGAGGGCTCTTTGCGGTGGGTTGTTGCCCGGACCTTGATCCGAAGTGTACCTATGTGTGGGCTATCACACCAGGTGAAAATGTCCATCGGTCAAACCCCGTCCGGCGAAAGTCAAAGGCGTAGCTATGCCCGGTCAACACTCACAGGGTTAGACGGGACGGGTTTAGTTTGGGGGTGTAGCTATGCCGCCAGGTCTTTCGCTGGGCCCTCCTACACGTCCGGAAGTGCGGCGGCGGGTGCAAACACCCGGCACGGTGCTCAGTGGTGTGACCCCCATCACCGACATCGTCGCCGCCGTCGCACTGAGGGGGGAACAGCCATGTCGAGCAGTAACGGAGGGAATCTTGCGGTGGGTTCTGCCCGGACCTTGATACAAAGTGTACCTATGTGCTGGGCTATCACACCCAGGTGAAAATGTCCATCGGTCAAACCCCGTCCGGCGAAAGTCAAAGGCGTATCTGTGTGTGTTTATGTCTAGATAAGGCACAATTTATTTAACTAAGTTTTAATTTTTTAATTATTTTATAAAAAATCATTACAAAAATTCTAAAATATATATGCCGACGGTTATGCCGTCGGCATATCTCCGGCCCACAATTTATTTAACTATTTTTTTTTAAAATTATTTTATAAAAAAGTTCGAAAAAAGCTATGCCGACGGCATAGCTCCAGCCCACAATTTATTTAAATAAATTTTATTTTTTAATTATTTTATAAAAAAAACGGGGAAAAAAATTTCGAAAATAGCTATGCCGTCGGCATAGCTCTGGCCCACAATTTATTTAACTAAATTTTATTTTTTAATTATTTTATAAAAAAATCAAAAAAAATACGAAAATAGCTATGCCGTCGGCATAGCTCCGGCCCCACTTATCTAGTCGGACGGCCTCTCTCCTCCACCCATCGATCCCCTCCCGACCCGACCCCGTCCCCGACCAGACCCGCGCCGCCGCCCCTCCCCGCGCCGGCCACGCCCCGCCCCGGCCCCTCCCCGGACGCCGCCCCGACCCCGCCCCAGCCCGTCCCCGCGCCGTCGCCCCGCACCCCGCCCGGCCCTCCCCGTCCGCCGCCCCGCCACGCACCCGCCCTCCCCGACCGCCGCCGCCGCCCTTCCCTTGCCACGGCGGGCCCCCTCAACTCCGCCTCGGCCACCCCTCGGCCGCGCCCTCGTCGAGCTCGGTCCGGTCGGACCTCCCCGAGCCCACTCCGCCCGCACCGCCGCCCCACCGTCGCTCCGGCCGGCGGCTAGGCTCCACCGGCCCTCCTCTGCCGCTGCTCCGGCCGGCGTAGCCCCAGCCCAAGCTCCCCTCTGCCTCGCCAACCTCATCCCGGCCCTCCTCCTGGTGAGGTTTTTTCTTTCTCTTTTCTTTTTCTTTTTTGTTGTGTACAATTTTTGTAGATAGATGGACAGATAGAAATCGATATAGGGATGTTAGATAGATATAAATAGATAGTTAGATAGATGAATAGATAGATGAATGAAATGGAAGAGAGTAAAATTGTGAAGAAAAAATATATTTGGTGGATTTTTTTGTATGTTTTGTGTAGTTTTAGTATGTTTTAGATACATACTCGATGTGATGGATATAAGTGATGTAGAGTATATTGAAAGATAGATGGATGTGATGGATATATGTTTTGTGGAGTATATTGAAAGATAGTTTTTTTAGATATATAAATGAATGTTAAAATTTGAAGAATTGTCAAAGAGATGTGATGTGATGGATGAGATGTGATGGTCTAAATTTTTCACTCGGTGGTAATTACAGGATTTGTGGTGTTGCATCTTCCAGCAGTGATCGTCATCGGAGCTGTTGGTACCCGATCATCTCGCCGCGGTTCGACTACTTCCTCTATAGCCGAGGGTGAGCTACGAATCCACCATCACCTCCTATGCTCTTTTAATCATGTCACTAGATTTTATTTTCAAGTCAAATCGCGTAACCTAGGCGTCTCCCGTCCGAAAGGGTTGCATCGATAAATATGCATTCAATTGCATATTTATCACCGCAGCTCTTTCGGATTGTCCAGTGTTTTCCACGGACAGCCCGAGGATGTGTAGATTGGGTATGTTCTCCATGTTCTACCCCATTCCGAGACAGGATTTCGGCGGCGCCTCCCCGTTGTTCTCCGGAGCACATTCTCTCGGCTATTTGCCGAGACGTGTATCTGGAGAACAGTGGGGAGGTGCTGCCGAAATTTTGTCTCGGAACGGGGTAGAGCATGGAGAACGTACTCAATCTACACATCCTCGGGTGGGATTAGGACCCATCTTTACCTATTAGAGATGTAGGTGAATTCAACGTGGTAGAAAATTAAAATTTGATGTGATTAATTTAAATGAATCCTTAATTTTGTTGTGTGGCTCCCAATAAAGCAGAGGATGGCAGATAATCAGTGGATGTACAGTGGTTAGAAACGATGATGCTAGACCATTGGGTGATGATGATGTGGATCCAAACGACGACGATGCATGGAATGATGGTGAGACCATTGTCAATGAAAATGACATACTTATGCTAGAAAAGTTAAACGAAGACGCTGATGACGAGGAAGAGCCTCCACCTCCGTCAGAGAACGAAGATGATATGATTGATAGTGATGATGAGACCGACCGAGAAATAGGTTACAACAGTGATGATTCGTATGGGTTCTAGCAGATGTACGTTTCAAGTCTTTTTTCTATGGTTTAGGATTATGCCTTTTTATGCTTATTTATTATTATGCTTTTTCCTTCATTATTAATGCTTTTTATTATGCTTTTTTCTTCATTATTAATGTACTAATTGTTTATTATCTTTTCAATGCAGGTTCGTGGAACATGGGCAAGGGGAAGGCCGACGGCGTGGGTTTCCTACGCAAGGTCGTCGGCATGCCTAGTCGGAGCGGTCGAGCACGTAATCCTACCCCCCGACTACTTGAGGATGACTCCTCACAGGGAGGTCTAGGGAGAGGTGCCCCTAGAGGAGGTGGGGGCGGGGGGAGAGCCCCTAGAGGGCGAGGGGGTGGGGGGAGAGCCACTACAAGGGGTCGCGGCCAGAAGGAGCGCACCCTCAGCGACTTAGGGGTGTTGTCTTCGAGGCCCTCCTCTAGTGAGGTACCCTCCTCTAGTGAGGTACCCTCTTACGAGGAGGAGGATGAGGAGGTTCAGGAGGAGGAGGAGGAGGAGGTTCGAGATGGGGGCGAGGAGGAGGAGGTTCGGGATGGGGGCGAGGAGGAGGAGGAGGTCGGGGAGGGGGACGAGGATGAGGATGAGGCAGGCGAGGAGGATGGTGGTGGCGGGGATGATGGTGCTGGCGGGGAGGGGGTTGGCAACATCAAGGGGTGGCTGCGTGGTAATGCAAAGCTCCCAAAGCAGATTCCTGCTACCGAGGACCAGAAGTGGCTCATTGAACCCACAGGGAAAGAGTAAGTGCCACTTAATAATATTTTCATTCTTTTGCTTGTCACATGCTTATATTTTTCTTTATTTTGCTTGTCACATGCTAATATTTCATTCTTTTGCAGCAACTGGATATATCCTTAAGGGGCCCGTATTCCCAACGGCCTCATCACCGTCTTGCTGAAAATACACTGGCCGGGGCTATACTATCCGGATCCAGTCAGGCACCCGGCCCGTCGGGTTTTGGCCACGAGCTGGGACCACTGGGAAGCGGCCCCCCACGCGGACCATGAGACCCATGCCAAGGCCGTGATCACTAATTTTTGGGTGAGTTCTCTTCAGAAGCGCAAGTCCATTTTGGTTTCATGAATGATTTAACTCATGGCTTCTTCCATTCTGGTTTCATGAATGATTGTAGAAATACTATCGAGTTCTTCAGGAGCACAAGGCCACTGCCGACCAGATCGTGCTGCGCCAAGCCAAGAAGAAGGCCCGCCAGATGCTGTACGAGGTGCGCTGGGTGGCCATCTCGACATACTATCACGACGCTCTTGGTGTGAAGATGACCAAGGAAGAAGCGCGGAGGATGGGCATTACCTTGGAGAGGCACGAGTACTTGGCGGTACGTATAAAAGATTTTTCATTCCGATGTTTGTGGTACATTTCATCGTTTCGTGTTGACATGCCATTATGCTTTCATTATGTAGGTGTGTCCAAATTGGTGTTATGGAAAAGACGAGTCTTGGGCGGCATTGGCGGATCTGTGGTGTGGTCAGGATGGAGCCTGGGCGGCTACGAGCATAAAAAACACAGCTAACCGAGGGAAGGAGGGAGTACATGCTCAGGGAAACTGGAACCACTTTCTCCACAAGACACTTCACGTATGACTAACCTCATTAAACAATCTTCTTCTATTTACCGTCACTTTCTTATGTATGACTAACCTCTGTTTCGTGGTGCAGGAGGAGAAACTAAAGCGGCCGCTCTCACACATGGAGGCGTGGGAGATCGCCCATACGCGGAGGAACCCCAAGACTGGCGAGGCCAAGTACTACGGCAAGACCGCGGAGAAGAAGCAGGCCTACTCTGAGGAGTATCTGAGGTTACATCCTGCCACACCTGACCCCATTAGTGCGGATCTGGACGAGAGGGTGGTGGTGGGCATGGGGCCCAAAAAGCACGGTCGGGAGCCGGTTCTGGATGCTGTGATCACTCCATCTATCTCATACACACAGCTCCGAGCTACCGACCCGAGCCTGAGCCAGCGCACGAGCACGCCCATGACCAGTGCACAGTCACAGTCCCTCTTTCAGGAGCGGCAATCTGTAAGTATTTTCCTTCTTATCTTCATTGCTCACTTTATTTCCCGCATTGAGATGTTTTATGAGTTCCATCATGTCATACCATAGGCCTACATGGAGTACACACGCCAGGAGACCATGGCGTGGCACACGAGCCTTTTTGCATTCCATGAGCAGAACAATCGCAGGATGCAGCACGCTCTTGAGGACATGGCGGCCGGACGGGTTCCTCAATTGCATGCAGCACCACCTCCTCCACCACAACCAGAGCTGCTTACCTTTGAGGAGTTTGTGGCACAGCACCAGGGTCCCTCGCCGGTTAGTACATCCCCAAACTATTCACCCAAAGCATACCGTTTATTCAACACAATCTTATATCCCCTTAACATGTCTTTTCAACATCCAGGGAACCGGTGGATCTACCGTTGGTGGTGGTGCTGGTGTTGGCATCACTCACGGGTCACGGAGCACGGTCACTCCAATCCACAAAGGCGGTGGCGGTGGCGGTCTTGGCGGTAGCGCTGCCGGTAGCAGTGACGACCTGGGCTTCGGCGGACTTGGCGGTGACGACCTTGGCGGTGGTGGTGGATGTCCTGACGCTTAAGCCTTTGTGTTCTTTAGATGACTTGTGGTTTTTATGGTCGTTTAGATGACTTGTGTGCTTCTTTAGATACTTATATGTTCTTTGTGATGATGCTTATGTTTGTGATGATACTTATATTGTTGTGATGGTGTTGGTTGTGAGGATGCTACTTATATATGTTGTGTATGTCTATTTCATCATATGTATATCTGCTGTGAATTTGAATTGAAATCAAACAGAAAAAAGAAAAAAAAATCAGACAGAAACTATGCCTACGGCTAAGCCGTCGGCATAGGGCTGCCACGAGCTACCAGTGGGCGACACGTGGCAGGCTATGCCGACGGCTTAGCCGTAGGCATAGTTCTGGACCTATGCCTACGGCTAAGCCGTCGGCATAGACCTGCCCCGGAACTACCAGCGAGCGCCACGTGTCAGAGCTATGCCGACGGCTTAGCCGTAGGCATAGGTCCACCTATGCCTACGGCTAAGCCGTCGGCATAGCTCTGCCACGTGGCTCCTCCTGTACGAACAGCATTTGACGACGGCGACGGCAGCTACCGTTAGGCGCTGAGCGTTGCCGACGGCCGGGGCCGTCGGCATAGATGTACGGGCGCCGTCAGCATAGAAATATATGCCGACGACCTTTCTATGCCGACGGGCCTTGGGGTACGCCGACGCATATTTTGCCGACGGCCCTATGCCGACGGGGGCCGTTGGCATAGACCTACGCCGACGGGATTCAGGGCTATGCCGACGGCCAGGGGCTCAGTGTGGTAGTGATTTATGTGTGGTAGTTAACTGACTAAACAATCCGGCAAACATCACTAAACATCACCTAGTCAGTTCAGTAGCTACCAGCTTGTTTTATACATTATTGAAAAATATTGCTTCAGCATCTTGTGATCAATGCTGGCTAACATCGTACATGGCCTGACCTTTTTCGGCCAATACTAATTGGCTTTGCTAGCTTCATCTTGGAAGGTGGGCGACCTTGTCTACTGAACCTTATCATCAAAGAACTGCAATAGCAAGCAATTCTTCTCTTCCATACTCTTGCATCTCTACTATTAATGGGCGACTTCGTACGTCGTCTCGTTCGTTCGTACCCCCACCCATCGGTCGAACGAAGTCCCCACCCCTCCCACGATAACAGCCCGCTCCACTGATTTTTTTTCCAATCAATTTACCCAACTGTTTCTGGTTTTTAAGGAAATAGATCCCCGAATTAAAGGGCCGGCGTACCGGGAGGACCAAGACACGTGTGCATTGGTTAATTGCATGAGAGATTCCTAATTAACCTGATACGTTGATTCCCAAGTTATTTAATGACAGAAATCGATCCCCTATACCTTCTTAAAACCACACGCACCCCCGCCCCCATCAGATTTATTGCCTGAAAACCTGCATGTAGCACTTTATCTACTACCATCCATGGATCCCGACAATTAGGCCATACGTATTCATCACGAGAAGAAACTGCCGCATTCTCTCCCTGAACATCACGGCCTCTGACCCATCGCCGCTGGGAAAAAAATTCTATGAGATCTCATCACGGGCAGCCGCGCTACACGATGCTATGCAGCTGTGGCGACTTCTCTTCCGTGGCTGCATCGGAGAACCTCGTTGCCGGCGTCGCTGCATGGAAGAACTCCTTGTTTATGACGATCGCACGTCATGACGTCGTTGTCGGTGGCCAAATCAACTCATCGACGTTGAGCGCGCGCCAAGATGACTCCTCGTTCATGGCGGTCACGCGTCAAGATGTCGTCGCCGGAGAGAGTATTGATTAAACTGAAGATGTTATGGTTGAATTCCGTCGATTAATCGACATAAAAACATTGCTTCTTATTTTGCAGTTAGCTTGCCACGAAGTTGAATTCCATCGGGAGTGCCGACCATGCATGCACCACGCCGGCGACGAGGTCCTCCGGCGCGGCCATTGACAAGAAGCCGCTATAGCGTCGTGTCCTGCCGTCCGTGAGGTCCTTTGCTGTGTCCGCCATGGACGAGAGTGAGAACGAGGTGCAGTTACGTAACTTACGGGTATCCTGTCTGTCAGGGCATCAACCAGCCCCGCTGGCTTAGCCATTGCCACCGTCCCCAATACTCCTGGCACATTGTCTTGTACAACGCTGCTACTTCTGCCACTTGACACCAAGGTGCTATAGTGATCCATATAGGAATCTGATATTGATCCGAAGAGAACATGTTCAGTACTATGAATTTATTACCCTCTTGGTCATGACTCATGAGAGAATATATTCTATGCTCTGTATATTTGGTGTGCTCTAGAATCTAATCCATATTTACAGACAAGTAAATCATCCTCGTGAACCAGAAGCAGGTGCAAAAGCCGATGGTTCCATTAAGCACAAAGAAGGAGAAGAAAGCGAGCAGCATGTACCCAAAGTAGAGGATGCCTTGTTCTGCCCAACACCAACTTGGTGATCTGCAACTTCGACCAGAAGTAGTTGCAGGCATCGACGAGAACCTCCACCGCCACATATAGTCTCCACGCTGCACAGCCAACTGGAAGTAGCACCACATGAATTGTGCCATGGCGCATGTTATGATAAGCGCTACAAAGACCAAAAAGATGAAGCCAAAGATGTAGTAGAACAGGTGCATACATATCAAGGTGAGAATGAAGAATAGCTTTCTCACTGCCTCGTTTCTGGTCTGACCTTTGGCAGCGAGTGCGGGGTCAAGCAGGAGCAGGCCCAGCTCAATTAATGAAGGCTTCTATTGGACAACCTGTACGTGGCTAAAGGCCACAAAGTACCCTCCCTAAGCAAGCTAAGATAATAACAAGATGGGCATCTTCAGGTAAGTTGGTAGAAGTCGACTTTACCAATCTTGGTGTTGTGTTGTCAACGTGTCATCATGGTTAGAGGTGAGAGGAAATGACTTAGGCGAGATTGCTTTATAGCATGTTAAGGTAACGTCTTATTCCCTACACTTGTTATTGTTTCACAAAATATATCTGGTATTGTTGTTCTGTCAGAAATATATCAATGTACATATTAATTTTCTGTTCAAGTGAACACACGCATGGCCCTATATAATACGAGATAGGACAAACATGTTTATTTTATATCTGATTTGTTGCTTTGTGTTTCAGTAAATGGGTTCTCTTCCATGTCTTCATTCTTTTGTCTTCTTTTGTCCGAAGTTTCAGTTGAGAACACAATTTTACAATTTGTGCCAGTCATCTGCCATTTATTCAAAATTGTATTGATCTGTATATAAACATGTTGTTAGATAAAATATTCTAGGTCTTTCCAATCAAGTTATTCAGATAAATAAATCCAACAAAAACTCAGGCTAACATGTAAAAATTGTGCTGCTGCTAAGTGTGCTGTCAAATATACAAGTTGAGGAAGTAAGCTATATATGATCTCTGCCGTTATGTTTTCTGTGAGCTATCTGTCGCCCCCTCCCTCCGTCATCCCACACACACGAACCCCTCGTGGTCAACACAAGTTTGATTCTTACCTATGCTGGCATTCAGGTTGGCATTCCCTATCTAATTTATTTATTTATATTTATTACAGTCTCTGAGGAAGTAGATTGATTGCTGTTTCGGATTCCTTGCAGTGAACAAGCTGCCTCACTTGTTATCATGAAATGTGGAATTGGAACAAATTTACAGCTGATGGTGATCATAGAACTCAGTCGATTTTTTTTGCATGCCATGTTCTACAGGTAAATTTCAGCATCCAAATGATTTGTTAATTCCTTTTGCACCATCTCTCAGTGTTGCTGCAGTTACTTGGCTATAGATCAATTTTGAATTTATACTTTTGATGAACCTCTACACTAATTCATTTAGAAGAAGAAAAAGGTAATTTCAAATTTGTTTCTAATCGACTAATTCTTGATTTTCCTTCCATTTTACGAAATGATTTTTCTGCTCAATTGTCCGGCATCCTTCAAAGCATTCTTAGTGTGACTAACATGTAAAAATAATTGTGCTTGTAAGCATTCTGTAGAAAATAATTGTGCTTGTAAGCATTCTTAGTGTGACTAACAAGATTGATAAGTACTAAGTACACCTACCAGGCACAACCACCAAGCATCAGTCTAAAATATACCATACAGTTTGTCAAAATGCCTAATTGTTAAGTACAGTTGTAATATGAATAACAAGATTTAATTCAGCTTTTGATAATTTTTAAATTTTCTAAATTGCGTTATCTGAAATGCCATACTGCATAGCTCGATAGAAGAGAGACAAAACATACTATGTTCCACGGGTAATTTATAAACACTATTTGATATACATGTCATTCTCTTAGCTATTCATGCTAGCTGCAAGAGGTGTTCTAGCAGCACAGCTTCTACCAACACAACTGCTGACCCTTATTTCACAAGTAGAAAACAGGGCTTTGGTCGAGGCCAGCCCAGCCCATTAGTCCCGGTTCAGTCAGGAACCGGGACACATGAGGGCATACGTCCCGGTTCGTGCGCCCAGGGAGGCGGCCGGGGCTCGTGGGGCATTGGTCCCGGTTCGTCTGGACCCTTTGGTCCCGGTTCCAGACACGAACCGGGACCAACGGGCCTCGCTAATGGCCCACATCCATTGGTCCCGGTTCGTGGATGGAACCGGGACCAAAGGGAGCCACCCTTTGGTCCCGGTTCCAACCACGAACCGGGACCAATGTTGTGCCTATATATACCCCTCGCCCGCGAGCAGAGCACTCCACTGCTCAGTTTTTTTCTGGCCGGCGAGGGGAGGGGTTTGTGGTGCTCTAGCTCACCTCCTATGCACATGAGGTGTTTGATGAAATACCCGATCAACACTACTTAAGCTTTCTCCTCTCCAAACTCGACCTCCAAGCTCCATTTTCCTCAAGATTTGTCTAGGTTTAGCGGCCCGTCACGTCCCGTCCCCGTATTCACCGCCGTCGATCACCCGCGCCAATCTCATCGCCGGCATAACCGTGGTGAGCCTCTTGTTCTTATCTTCTTTCTAAAAGAAAAAAAATTCTTACTTGTATGATTTAGATAGATACTTGTCTAATTTTCTTACTTTTATTATTGTTTGTTATTATATAGTGCGATGGTTTTGGTATCCGCCCCCGTCGGCCCTCGTCCTGTCTATGATTCGGATGTGGTATATATTATATTTTATAACTATTTGGTTCATTTATTGTTTATGACAATTATACCGACCAACGTGACATAGATTTTATTATCTAGGAGGTATGTGAATCGGAAATTCCAACCGACCCTATTGTCGAGAGGTTAAATTTAGTTGAAGAAGAAAACAATTACTTGAAGGAAAAATTGAGGAGGAGAAGATGATATTGGAGTTGCATGTTGCGGATATCGTCGATGATCACAAGATCAAGATGGATGCAATGCGCTTCAAGATTAGAAAGTATAGAAAATATGTCATTCATACCGAGGCTTGGTATCATTATGCCGTTGGATCAATTGTTACCTTGGTTGCGATTATGATCGCATTTGTTGTTGCATTGAAATGTTTTACATAGTTTCAATGTATGGTTTAATTAGATGCTCTGCAGAGCTATATGTTGTTCAATGAGAACTATGTATGTACTTTAGTTTTAATGTGATGATGAACTTCTATTAATTTGGTCACTTATCTATTCATGATGTTTTGTAATGGTTTTTTGCACACTTAATTATATATAATGCACGCAGATGAACCGGCAATGGATGTACGGTGACAGACACACCTCCGAGTACATTAAGGGCGTGCATAATTTTCTCGAAGTGGCTGACGCAAACAAGTAGAATGGTTTTATGTATTGTCCATGCCCTATATGTGGGAATACGAAGTCTTACTCTGACCGGAAAATCCTTCACACCCACCTGCTTGAGAAGGGTTTCATGCCACACTATAATGTTTGGACCAGGCACGGAGAAATAGGGGTTATGATGGAAGACAACGAAGAAGAAGAGGACGATGAAAACTATGTGCCCCCTGAATACGGTGATGCTGCAACGGGGGAAGCTGAAGATCAAGAGGAACCAGACGATGTGCCCGATGATGATCTCCGCCGGGTCATTGTTGATGCAAGGAGATAGTGCGAAAGTGAAAAGGAGAAGCTGAAATTCGATCGCATGTTAGAGGATCACCAAAAAGGGTTGTACCCCAATTGCGAAGATGGCAACACAAAGCTCGGTACCATACTGGAATTGCTGCAGTGGAAGGCAGAGAATGCTGTGCCTGACAAAGGATTTGAGAAGCTATTGAAAATATTGAAGAAGAAGCTTCCAAAGGATAACGAATTACCCGACAGTACGTACGCAGCAAAGAAGGTCGTATGCCCTCTAGGATTGGAGGTGCAGAAGATACATGCATGCCCTAATGACTGCATCATGTACCGCGGTGCGTACGAGGATTTGAACGCATGCCCGGTATGCGGTGCATTGCGGTATAAGATCAGACGAGATGACCCTGGTGATGTTGACGGCGAGCCCCCCAGGAAGAGGGTTCCTGCCAAGGTGATGTGGTATGCTCCTATAATACCACGGTTGAAACGTCTGTTCAGAAACAAAGAGCATGCCAAGTTGATGCGATGGCACAGAGAGGACCTTAAGAAAGACGGGAAGTTGAGAGCACCCGCTGACGGGTCGCAGTGAAGAAAAATCGAGAGAAAGTACCGGGCTGAGTTTGCAGGTGACCCAAAGAACGTATGGTTTGGTTTAAGCGCGGATGGCATTAATCCTTTCGGGGAGTAGAGCAGCAATCACAGCACCTGGCCCGTGACTCTATGTATCTATAACCTTCCTCCTTGGCTGTGCATGAAGCGGAAGTTCATTATTATGCCAGTACTCATCCAAGGCCCTAAGCAACCCGGCAACGACATTGATATGTACCTAAGGCCATTAGTTGAAAACTTTTACAGCTGTGGAATGGAAACGGTGTATGTGTGTGGGATGGGCACACACAGGAGGAATTTGACCTGCATGCGTTGCTGTTTGTAACCATCAATGATTGACCTGCTCTCAGTAACCTTTCAGGACAGACAAACAAGGGATACCACGCATGCACGCACTGTTTAGCTGACACCGAAAGTATATACCTGGACAAATACAGGAAGAATGTGTATCTGGGGCATCGTCGATTTCTTCCGACCAACCATCAATGTCGAAAGAAAGGCAAGCATTTCAAAGGCGAGGCAGATCACCGAAAGAAGCCCGCCATGCGTACCGGTGATCACGTACTTGCTATGGTCAATGATTTACACGTAATCTTTGGAAAGTGTCCCGGCGGACTATCTGTTCCGAATGACACTGAGGGACGCGCTCCCATGTGGAAGAAGAAATCTATATTTTGGGACCTACCCTACTGGAAAGACCTAGAGGTCCGCTCTTCAATCGACGTGATGCATGTGACAAAGAACCTTTGCGTGAACCTGCTAGGCTTCTTGGGCATATATGGAAAGACAAAAGATACACCGGAGGCACGGGAGGACCTGCAACATTCGCACGAAAAAGACGACATGCCTCCAAAGCAGTATGAAGGTCCTGCCAGCTACGCTCTTACCAAAGAAGAGAAGGAAATCTTCTTTGAATGCCTGCTCAGTATGAAGGTCCCGTCTGGCTTCTCGTCGAATATAAAGGGAATAATAAATATGGCAGAGAAAAAGTTCCAGAACCTAAAGTCTCATGACTGCCACGTGATTATGACGCAACTGCTTCTAGTTGCATTGAGGGGGATTCTACCTGAAAACGTTCGATTAGCCATTGTGAAGCTATGTGCATTCCTCAATGCAATCTCTCAGAAGGTGATCGATCCAGAAATCATAACAAGGCTAAGGAGTGATGTGGCGCAATGTCTTGTCAGTTTCGAGCTGGTGTTCCCACCATCCTTCTTCAATATCATGACGCACGTCCTAGTTCATCTAGTCGATGAGATTGTCGTTCTGGGCCCCGTATTTCTACACAATATGTTCCCCTTTGAGAGGTTCATGGGAGTCCTAAAGAAATATGTCCGTAACCGCGCTAGGCCAGAAGGAAGCATCTCCATGGGCCATCAACTAGAGGATGTCATTGGGTTTTGTGTTGACTTCATTCCTGACCTTAAGAAGATTGGTCTCCCTCAATTGCGGTATGAGGGGAGACTGACTGGAAAAGGCACACTAGGAGGGGACTCAATAATATGCAGGGACGGGCATTCTTGGTCTCAAGCACACTACACAGTTCTACAGAACTCTATCTTGGTGACCCCGTATGTCGATGAACACAAGAACATTCTGCGCTCCAAACACCCGGAGCAGTGTGACAACTGGATTACATGTGAACACATCAGGACTTTCGGCAGTTGGTTGGAAACACGTCTCAGAGATGACAACACTGTTTCTGATGAGCTATACTCGTTGTCCAGGGGACCATCTTCGACTGTATTGACTTACAAAGGATACGAGATAAACGGGGATGCATTTTACACGATCGCCCAAGATCAAAAAAGCACCAACCAAAACAGCGGTGTCTGCTTTGATGCAGCAACCAAGAGGGGAAAGGACACATATTATGGTTACATAGTGGACATATGGGAACTTGACTACGGACATGATTTTAAGGTCCCTTTGTTTAAGTGGAAATGGGTCTATCTGTCAGGAGGCGGGGTACAGGTAGAGCCACATTACGGAATGACAACAGTGGATCTGAACAATCTTGGGTACACAGACGAACCATTCGTCCTAGCCAATGATGTGGCGCAGGTTTTCTATGTGAATGACATGTCTACCAAACCGAGAAAAAGAAAAGATAAGGAAGCGAATACATCATACGATGAGCCAAAGCGCGACATAGTTCTTTCAGGGAAAAGAGACATCGTGGGAGTGGAGGGTAAGACAGACATGTCTGAAGATTATGAAAAGTTTCATGAAATTCCTCCCTTCAAAGTCAAGGCTGACCCAAGCACCCTGTTAAGCGATAAAGAATATCCATGGTTACGGCGCAATAAGCAAAGGACACAAGCGAAGAAAAAGTGAAGATAGATGAAGTCAGAAAGGGTTGAAAATTGATGATGTGGCTTTGAATGGTTCATTTTGAGCACACAAAAGTCTAGAGTTCAAATAAGTTCAAAAAAATGAAATCCCTTTGTAACAGATGGGTTTTTGTCCGTAACCCTGATACTTCGAAAGAGATTGTCCATTTTGTACACGAAGTGCATCCAGTTTTTGCCGTAACCCTCTCAACTTTTTAACACATGCTATGTGGATGAAATGATGATATCATGCCAATTTTCAACCTCTTCAGAGTTCATTTGAAGTGCTTTTCAATTTCAGGGTCATTTAGCTCCAAAAAATCAGTAAATGCATGAAAAATAACAGATGAACTCAGAAAGGGTTGAAAATTGATGATGTGGCTTTGAATGGTTCATTTTGAACACACAAAAAGTCTGGAGTTCAAATAAGTTCAAAAAAATGAAATCCCTTTGTAACAGATGAGTTTTCGTCCGAAACCCTGATACTTCGAAAGAGATTGTCCATTTTGTACACGAAGTGCATCCAGTTTTTGCCGTAACCCTCTTCAGCTTTTATGAAACTCTAATAGCAAAAATAATAAACTAAAAGAATAAACTAGAAAACTTTAATGAAACTCTAATAGAAAAAAGAATGAACTAGAAAACTTTAATGAAATTCCAATAGTAAAAGGAATCAATTAAAATTTATGCAACTAAAATTAGCAAAGTATTTTCTGTTCAAAACATTAAAAGCAAAAAGAATTTTCAAAAAGAACTTTTTTTGTTAGAAACTTTAATAGCAAAAAGAATTATCATAAAGATTTTTTTTGTTAGAAACTAAAATAAGAAAAACTGTTTTTGAATATAATGATAAAACACAGTAATATTAAATAGCAGTAAAAAGAATCACTCAAAAATCTATTTTATAGTAAAGTTAATCACAAACTAGTGATTCACACAATTTCAAGAATTCAAATTTAAACTATTTGAATCAGAAAACTAATGGCACTAACGAAAGTTTATAATATTTATTACCTAAAAGCAAAAGAATTTAAAAATAAAGCAAAAAACAAAAGAAAATTAATAAAGCAAAAAACAAAACAGAAAAACTAGAAAAAAATAGAATTTTTTTTTTGTGTGAATCACTCAAAAATAACAAAAAGCAAAAAGATTTTTTTGTTAGAAACTAAAATAACAAAAATTGTTTCTGAATATAATGATAAAACACAGTAATATTAAATAGCAGTAAAAAGAATCACTAAAAAATCTATTTTTATAGTAAAGTTAATCACAAACTAGTGATTCACACCAAATTTCAAAGAATTCAAATTTAAACTATTCGAATGGAAAACTAACGGCACTAAAGAAAGTTTATAATTTATTACCTAAAAGCAAAGAATTAAAAAATACAAAAAACAAAAGAAAATAAATAAGCAAAAAACAAAACAGAAAAACTGGAAAAAAATAGAGAAAAAATGCCACCTACTGGGCCACCACGGCCTGAATACGACTAGAAACCCAACAACGGGCCAGGATTCAGGCCCGCAGAAGGCCCAGTAGGCCCACAGGCAGAGGAGAGTCAGGTTATGCCCGTAAGCCTACATTTGAGAGGAGCTCGAGTGGGCAGCGGCAGTGAGGTTTATAAACCACTCCGCGCCACTCTTAACTAGCGAGGTGGGACTAAACTTTTGGCCGCGGGCAGCACAAGGCCTTTGGTCCCGGGTGGTGACACCAAACCAGGACTAAAGGGGTGCATTGGTACCGGTTCGTGGCACAAACCGGGACCAATGCCACCCTTTGGTCCCGGTTCGTGGCACCAACCGGGACCAAAGGGTTGTCTTCTAAAACAGACCTTTGGTCCCGGTTGGTGGCACGAACTGGGACCAAAGGTGGCATTGGTCCCGGTTGGTGCCACGAACCGGGACCAAAGGTGTGGCTATATAAGCCAACACTTAGGAAAATTTCCCCAAGTGCTCCCATTCTCCCCCGACGCCGCTAGGCCGCTCCTCGCCGCCGTTGCCGCGCCCTGCCCCGTCGCCGCCCGATCCTCGTCACCTTTCGCCATCGCCGACGCCTCCCCGACGACGCCGAGCTCAACCCCAGGTTGCCCCGTCGTTGTCGCCCGTGCCCCGTCGTCCCCATCGCCGTCGTCGCCGTCGCCCGTGCCCCGTCGTCGCCGTTGCCGTCGTCTTCCCCGAGCCCGCGCCCCTGCCCGCGCCCCTGCTGCCCCCGCCCTGCGCGCCCCTGCCCCGCCCCGCCCCCCCCGTCGTCGTCGCCTGTCCTCTCGCCCCACCCTCCCCGTCCCTCCATCGCCGCCCCCTGCTGTGAGCCGCCCCGCCCCGGCTCTGTGCATTTTTTTATATATGTTGATTTTTTTTATTGATGAATTTTTTTGTTCATATATAATGTATATATGTATGTATGATGTTCATATATGTATTAATTTTTGTTCTGTATTTTTTTTGTTCATAGTATTTGTTTTTTTGTTCAAATGTGTATTATTTTTGTTCATGCATTTTTTTTTTCATATATGTATTTTTTTAAATAGCATTTTTTCCATGTTATATGTATGTGGCTATGTATGTATAGATGGATATCATTTTTTTTGAAAGTCATTTTTTTAGAGAAATTTGCATAGAGATTTTTTTTAGAGAAATGGCGGAGTTCACATATAATGTATATATGTTGATATTTTTTATATAATGAAAATTGTTTTGTTCATATATAATGTGTATATATATGTATGTGGCTATGTATGTATGGATGTTCATAAAATTGTTTTGTTCATATATGTATTAACTGTTTTGTTCATAGCATTTTTTTATATGATGAATTTTTTTTTCATAGCATTTTTCATAGCCATATATATGTATGTGGCTATATGTATGTATATATGGATGTCCATAGAATTTTTTTTATATGTATGGCGATATGTATATGTCATTGTAGATATAGCCCCTCCCCGATAACTTCGACATGAGGGGGGGGGGGGGGTCGATATACCCCTCCCCGATAACATTTTTTTTATATGATGAATTTTTTTCATAGCCATATATATGTATGTGAGCTAATATGTATGTATGGATGTTCATAGAATTTTTTTATATGTATGTGGCTATATGTATGTCGTTGTCGATATAGCCCCTCCCCAATAACTTCGACATGAGGGGGGGGGGTCGATATACCCCCTCCCCGATAACATTTTTTTTCTAAGTTACTAAGGTAAAATGTTCACCCCCCTCTCGATATACCGGGCGACCAACTCTCGAGGCCACCCAAACCCTAGAAAAAAAGCGTTGTCAATCTCCTACCCCCTCCCGCCCCTACCCGACAAACTCTCGAGGCCACCCAAACCACTAGAAGATAACTCCGGTAACTTCGACATGAGGGGGGACGTCGATCAACCCCCTCTCGCCCGAACAAGTCTATGTATTATTTTATATCGCGGTGGACATATATCAAAGTTTGATCATATGTCAAAGTTTGAATTTTGACATATGCACATTTGATCATATATCAAAGTTTGATCATATGTCAAAGTTTGAATTTTGACATATGTCAAAGTTTGATCATATGTCAAAGTTTGAATTTTGACATATATAGATTTATCAAGATTGCCCCCATTATGGATGTGCACAAGTTGATCCAATTTTTTTTTGATCTCATCTATATATATATTCTTCTATATGTCACGTTGTCTGTCAAAGTATTGAAGAAATCCATGGCTTCATCATTAGCCGGAAATAACAGGCGTATGATGCTACGAAGCTCTTCAAAGTTGTTTTCGAACGGAGTTCCGGATAGAATAATTCGCCTTTTGGTACGAATTTCAGCAAAGTCCTTCCAAATAGCGATATTCGGAAGGCTCTTGCTGAACTTTGTACCAAAAAGCAAATTATTCTATCGGGAACTCCGTTCCAAAACAACTTTGAAAAGCTTCGTACCATTATACGCCTGTCATTTCCGGCTAATGATGAAGTCAAGGTTTTCTTGAATTCTTTGACACTAGACAACGTGACATATAGAAGGGTAGATGAGATCAGGAAAAATATGGACCATTTTCTGCACATCCAGAATGGCGTCATTTTGTTAAATCCCTTGTCGGTCCGGACGTCGGACATTCATGAGAGAGGCGGTCCGACCCAAACCCTAGAAGCGTTGTCGAGGCCACCCCAAACCCTAGAAGCGTTGCCTAGGCCACCCCAAACCCTAGAAGCGTTGTCGAGGCCACCCCAAACCGTAGAAGCGTCGAGCTAGCTAGGTCTACGTTTGCACTAATATATCCATCTGTCATGTTTGTATATTAATTGCCATGTTGTAATATTTGCAGAAACTATGGAGCACCAAGACATCGAAGCAGAACAGTTGTTGGGGGACATAATCCTCGGCGGAGGTGATGTCTTGTCATTTCTCAACGACACCGATGGTCTGGAAGGAGAGGGTGAAGCAGGCTCCGGTGATCGAACAATGGAGGTGGAAGGACATGATTATGATGGCTCCGGTGACGGAATGCCGGTGGAAGAAGGAGACCGTGATGACTGCTCCGGTGAGCGAACGGAGGAAGGAGATGTTGCAAAGTCCGGCGAGGTATATATATTAATTAAGCCTGTGCTGACTAGCTAATTGATGCATTAATTGTTTTGGTATGTACACATATTAACTCTCTTCTTTCTTCTTTTCTAGCCCTTCGGATCAAGCCAAACTTCGGTAACGAGACGAGGCCCGAAGAAAAGGTTGCGCCAGGATGAAAGATTCACGATCACAGCAATCAAGGGCGATGGCCAACCGATTGAACCCAGCCGGACCAAGGAAGCATTTTCTGCTCAGTGCGGGGTTCTTGTCAGGGACATGATCCCGATCAGCATCCACCGATGGAATAAGCCTAAGAGCGAAGACCCTCAAGTGTCTTTTGTGAACGATAGATAGAAAGATGATCTTTGGACCGCGCTGAAGGCAAATTTCACCCTACCGCCAGAGGAGGATCCAGATAAGCCAGTTATAGAGCCATTAGTCAAGGCTCATGCTCTTAAGAAGATGGCAGATCTATTCAGGAGGTGGCAGAATTAGTTGAAATCAACGTTTGTCGACAAAGGGAAGACTCCAGAATTCACCGGCCGATTTGAGAAGATAAGAGATCACTGGCCCGCATTTGTGGCCCATAAGACATCGGAGAAGAGTAAGAAGATGTCAGCGACAAACAAGAAAAATGCTGCAAAGAAGGAGCATCACCATCGCACGGGGTCAGGTGGCTACCTCAAAGCCCAGCCGTTGTGGGACATGGCTGAGAAGGACCTGCTTGATAAATGGGTCGAACCAGAGACATTGAACTGGCCAGACCGATCAAGGACTTGGTTCTTCGGGGTTGGGGGAACCTTGGACGCTGAAACAGGGAAGTGCCGTTGGACGAAGGAGCAACTTGAAATACCCGTCAAGAAGCTTCAGAAGTATATCGCCGCAGCGCAGCAAGGGATGTTCGTTCCCGACAGAGAGAACGACGAGCTCACACAGGCCCTCGGGAATCCTGAGCACCCAGGACGAACACGAGGCATGGCAGGCTCTATTGCGTGGAAGGTTGGGTTTCCCAGCGCAGGCGGTTACAAAACCCAGGAGAGGAGGAGGAAAGTGGAGCAGACCGAAATGCAGAAGCTGAATGCAAGGGTACGAGCGCTAGAGGAACAAGCACTACTAGTTCAGAGCCAGCGACCTGCCGGAGCTACCCCAGAAGCTACCCCACCATCTCAGTGGAGAAGCAGTGTGGCTTCCACCGAGCTCCTTCAGCAGCCTGACTTCACGGCTCCCAGCTACCCTGTGGATGCTATCACGGAGGCTCAAGATTGCCACATTATGACGCAATGGCAGCACCTCAAAGTCAAGGCGGCTATCGGCTCTGTTGCACCTCCTCAACCTGACGCAACTTTTCACTGCCTTCCGATTCCACAAGGCTATGCTGTTGTGATGGTCGATGAAATAACGGAGGGGTTTGAGGAGCTCGAGCTTGACCACCCTACCGGTGAAGGGGAGACTCAGCTGGGTCTTGCTCTGAAGACTCCTTGTCTATGGCGGAAGGAGCTCATCAACCTTCCGAACTGGATGCCTCCTCCTCCTCCTCCGGCGAGTCAGGGCACTCCGCCTCCTCCTCTGCCTCCTCCTCCGGCGATTGATCAGGGCAGTCCGTCTCCTTCTCTGGCTGCTCCGGCGCGTGGCGGCACTCCGCCTCCTTCTCCGCCTGCGCCGGCGCGTCTGAGTAGCCCGCCTCCTCCTCCGCCTCGTCAGCAACAGCGGAAGACAGCCACCGCTGCTTCGGCTGCTCCAACACATCGTAGCACTCCGCCTCCTTCTCCGCCTCGTAAGCAACGAAGGAAGACAGCCGCAGCCGCTCCGGCTGCTCCGGCGTCTAGTAGTACAGCCAGAGGCGGGAGGCAATACAGATTCGGTCCGACTCTCACGCCTCTAGAAAAGTTACCATACGAGATGACCGAGGACGAAAACGCGCAGATCTGTCAAGCCCAAGTGAGGAACTTTTTTGCAAAGAAAAATCCACCTCTGGAGGAGAAGATAGATCCGGTGAAATTGAAGCGCACTTTGGAGAACCTGAAGCGACCACCACCGCCTCCGCCGGATGACAACCATGTCCGCGCTCTTAAAAAGGCAGTGGAAGGAGCGCGCCGGTTGGGAACTACTTCAAGTGACAAAAGGTTACAAGAACGAAGAAGTGGGAAAAAAATTCCCCAGCTCGGCGAACAGGCAAACCAATCGTGCCCCCCGCTCAAGGTGTCTAGCGATATCGTCGCAAATCTGCCGGGGATGCTGCCCGGTACCAATCCTGGTGATTACCTGCCCGACGATGCACATTTTGATACAATGGAGGTGGACGAACACAATTACCAGTACGTGAAGCCTCTCGTCAGACCTGGTGATCCTCCTCTAGCAACGATGATGCGAAGATTCCATAAGTGGTACATGGACACCTGCAAGTCTAGGAAGGATATTTTGACGCTGAGAGTTAAAGAGGAGCACGACCTCGTTGGAATTGATCTGTTGTCTGTTCCATTTGAGGAGTTCTTCCAGTTTTTCAATCAAAAGGACCTCGATAAAATAATCATCACTTGCTACTGTCTGTAAGTACTATACTTCTGTAATTAAGTCTCTATATATAGCTCAGCTCTTTCATTGCATGTATATATAATTATCCTCACTATATTATGCAGATTGAAGATCGTCGAATGCAGAAATGCACAAATCTATGATATTGAGTTCATTAACACAAATCTCATAGATGAATGGACGGTTACATATAATGCGAAAGAAACCGAGGCCAACTTGCTACAATCGTTGCTTAAAAATCAAAACAAAGATAAAATACTCTTTCCTTACAACTTCAAGTGAGTGTTACTGTCTTCTGCATATTCGATTTCCCTTATTACTTGAGGTTATAGTAATGTAAATGATGAGTTATGCATGCGTGCGCAGCTTCCACTTTATTCTCCTAGAGATTAAGCTTGAGCAGGGACTAGTAACCGTCTTAGACTCAAGACGAAAAGATCCCAAGGAGTATGCGGCCATGACTAAAGTGCTCCAGAACTAAGTTCAATCGATCATTATCGCACCATATCGGCAACTTTGTTCATTTCCTGATATCAAGTAATTATTTTCTTTGTCTCGCAGGGTTTGGAAAGTGTTCACCACAGAAGCTCCGGGACTGCCGGGGGAGCTACGATTTACACACCCGAAAGTAAGTACTACTAGCTAGTTCCGCGCATCTCCCATTGATTCTAGATAGTTTCATCAATACCATTTATAATGCTTGATTATCAGTTTGGTTGACCTCTATTTCTCGTAAAGTGGTTGTGGCAGGAAGGCAGGAATAATTTTTGTGGATACGCCGTTTGCGAGTACACCTACAACGCGACGACCTCTAAGCATGGCTACTCTGAAAAACAATATGAAGTGCGTAAGCAATAATATTCACAATTTTATTTTATTACCATCATTTGTGTTGAGTTTCATTCATATATATGTATTGACCCCCTTCTTCAAATTAGATTTGGCAGATGCGGGATGAACTCCTACCACAAGATCGCATAAAAGCAATTCAAGAGGAATTGGCGGGATTCTTTCTGGACCACGTCATCAATCGAGCCGGAGAATACCATGTGGAACTTGACATCAGATGTTAGGGATTGTGAGAGATCTTATATTGTATATATGTAGCTAGTAGCGTCAGATAGATATACGAAGACTTGTAGTTCGACCAATCTCTCGGAGAAGGAGGAGGTCGATCACTTCTCTCTGTATATGTTCATGACGATCTTGTGTACTTAATGGTTTCCTTCATTTGCTTACTAGCTAGCGTGTCGAGTCCTCTCTATACGTATAGTACGTAGCGTCGACCAAGCACGGAGATAAGAGAGGACACTTCTCTCTAGCTATTAGCTAGCTAACACAATATATGGAACCCCTAAATTAACCCTACAAAACCCCCAACCCCCCCCCCCTTTCAAAAAAAAACAAAAACCCCAGCTCCTGAGCTGCTGACACGTGGATGCTCTTTGGTCCCAGTTGGTGTTATCAACCGGGACTAAAGGCCCTCCTGCCTGGGATCGCCACAATGGTCACGTGGAGCCACATCTGTCCCGGTTCGTAAGCGAACCGGGACTAAAGGTGTTGGGCTTTAGTCCCGACCCTTTAGTCCCGGTTCCAGAACCGGGACAAATGGGCCTCTGGAACCGGGACAAATGGGCCTTTTTCTACCAGTGTTTGTTTGGAAAAATGGTATAGCTTTCTCCCATTACCTTTTTACATGCATCGATGATGTCTAATTCAAATTGTATGTTTGTTGAGAACCAAGTGCCTTGACCTACGCTATAAAGAGATCATGTGAAAAAAAAGCTAAAGTGCTAAAGTTGTTGCTCAGGATAAGAAGGAAAGTGGTATTCGAGTCACACTAAACTCGAGTCATACATTTTTTATGATGTATGTAATATCTTCGATCATTGTTGTTTTTTATGTTAAGTTTATTTTTCTTGCATTATGATGGTCCATGTAAACATACTAGGATGAATTGCTAACCCAGTCAGAACTTTGGTTTATTTTTGTTGCTACTGCCTACATTGTTGAAGCATTCGATGGGGACGACCCATTTACTTATTTTTGTTGCTTACTAAAATATAAAAGAAAATAACAAATAATAGTATTTGTTTGCTTGTCATCAAATACTTTTTATTGTGATTTGCAATTTTTTTTTATTTGAGTGCATGTTGAGGTACCATTACCCTTTTATCTAAAAAATTGCTATAGCACTGTAGTGAATAACATCTGAAGGTGGTTGTCGCCCTTGTCCCTTGTTGCTGGCCTGCCACGGCGTCATCGATCACTGGCTCACTTAGAACACGAGTTGGTGGATTTTGTGATGAGAGTGAGGGTTGAGAGCGAGCGAGATGGGGGTTGGGGTTGGTCTATTCAATTACAACTGTCCGTACGGAATAAATTCCCTACTTTAAAAAATGTGGCAAATTGAATTTCATCAGAGATGACTATGCAGCAAATTGCATGAGCGAGGGTTATTTTTTTCATCAAGTCATATAATTTATTGGTTAGGATAGAAGGGTAAATACATTATTTGGTTGCGACATTTGTTAATAATTGACACGGTGGCGTGTCACTTGCATGCCCAACAACGGACGTCATATTTTTGCTTCGTGGTAATGCACGACACTCAATTGTATGTTACAGCGTGGCATAGTCAGGAGACATTGGATCTGCCTTCTTGGCTCGGGGGGCCGCCACGGGCGGAGCAAACCTGCTCCGTGATGGCTGTGGTGGATCGACACGAAACTGTGGGGGGGGGGGGGGGGGGGGGGGATCAGGGCGGAGTGAGTGGTGAGGTGGACGTCATCCGGTTTTAAAGGAGAGGGCTCCAGCGAGAAATGTTCTACTACCACGGGAAACCGAGGGGGAAGGGGAGGGTTCGATAGGAAAATAGAAGGGTGCCTCACGGGGTGGAGTTTTTGTGCTGGGACCCCATGTTGTAAATAACATGGCGGATTGTCTGGACAATCACACCCCCCCCCCCCACATATGGGCTGGATTTTGGGAGTTTGGACTGTCCGGACGGTTGAATTTCTGCTACCCATTTGATGTCTGAAAACGTCTAGACGTACGAGGGAGAAATGAGGTTTGACAATGATTTTAATCATTTATTTGATTCATTGAAATGTATTATAGCCCGTAGCAACGCACGGGCGTTCTACTAGTATATATTAGAAGAGGAACAAATTAGATACACAGGGAAAAACAAATTATTGGCTTTAACTGTTATCGAACAATGATCATGAATAAAAAGGGCCACATTTGTGATAATGTTACAAAGACAAATATCATTACATTTTTAGGTCTTTGCATTAACTGGTCTCGATTTAACGTACAAAGGGATAACATAATACTGGGGCATAGCTACCTTCTCTGATATAACGAAATACTGTAACAAATAGGAAATATCATGACGCTCAATATGCTGATTTCTAGAATATTTATAGCAAAGATACTCCTGGGACATCAGTGCACAAGTGCAGCAAGCAATGACATATATAGTCTCTCATAACAGCTAGCAGTTTGTATCCCTAGGGGTAGGTGTCTATGAGAATAGAATGGATTGCAGTACTACCGATTCTTTGCTGGTTGTAGGTCTTTGCATTAAGTGGTTTCGATTTCAATTCAAAGTAAAATAGAACAACATATTACACGTTTGCCTGTATTTGTAAACATTAAAAAACTGATCTTACCGAAAAGATATTCAAGCTATTATTTCCTTGCATACTATATGCCCCCGTCGGTTTCAGAATGCAATACCTGTGACGCTGGTTGACAATGCAAGCTCCTGCTCGCCGTCACCTTGCTCGACATCCGGAGCCAAGGGATGCGGTATCCGCCTCGGCAAGCCCTGGGAAGGCTTTTTGGGAGATCATTTACTACCACAAGCTGAATGGGGCTCTCAACCAGCAATTTCTTACCATATATAAGGAAGCTCATGTCGAGAGCCGCGGAAGTACAAACGTCCAAAGATATAATGTCGCGCGAAAGCGGCTAGGCAAGCTTCCATTGACTGCTCAGCATTTCAAATGTTCAGAGATGAGACATCCAGATCTGGATTGAGCATCAGTATTATCTCGGCCTCCGTAAAATGAATTAAAATGTGTGAAGAAGAAAACATACTCCTGAGTTTTAGTAAGCTAAGAACCAATTAATATATTTTTTGGCAAGAAATAAGTGTATAAAATTAGAATAACAGGGTGTAGTACCATCTGAATGAATAATTTAAGCTAGGAAAAAGAGTACATAAATGAGTCTGGTGTTTTTATTTTCATTCACGAGTCATTGACATCAAGTTATCAAGTTATCTTCATTTTTCTTTTGTGTGAGACTGCACCTACATATTTGGCACCCCAGTTTTCGTCGAAGTTTAGTATCAAGCGTCTTCTTTGACATAAGAGTTAAGTGTCGGCATAGAATTGGATGTTAATGCAAGGTCGCGGGATACACATAAGAGTTGAGCCTCAAGGTGAATGCATGTGCGTTGCTACAGGATACAAAATAGAAAACATATTGAGAACGACAAACAAGGTCACAATCTAATTCCATGGGGATTATATTTAACTTCCACCTATATTAGGATCAACATGCACCCTTTGAACACTATTCCAGCCTGTTTGTTTCTACATGGTAAGAATATTTACATAAATGCATTAAGCAAATGTTAACTCCAAACCTTTCCATTGACATCTCCATAGTACATGCTCCGCCAACCATTTCCTTTCATTTGACATCCATTGTTCCCTCCTACAAAGCTGACATAATTGATAATGAACGAGACCATGGAACTATAACATTTTTTATACTACAGAAACTTTATAGGCATTTACTCAATGGGACAGCTAAAACCTGACAGAAGCCGTTTTGAAATGTTAGGGCATTTCTAACCGATCCCCAATAACCGGTTAGAGGAGTAAAATCCGGACTTTACTCCCCTTACTGGGACCTAGCCGATCCCCAAACGGCGTTGATGGAGTAAAATTTATACTCAGCCGCCGTTCATCTCCCTATATTTACCCCCACCCACCCCCGCCCCGCTGTCGGCGCCTCCCCCGCCATTCCCCGCCGCCCCCTCTCCTCCCAATGGCCGGAAGCGGTGGCCAGAGGTCCCCGCCACCGATCCGGAGAAATCATTCGTGCCGCCACGGGATCCACGCGTCCTCCTTTGCCGATCTTCCTCAAGCGGCCGCGGCCGCCGCCCCCTCTCCGGCTTCTCCACTTGAGGAACGTGGTGGGCAAATAAACTCAACTTACCACTATTTTTAGGGGATCGGATCGAAATGCCCTTAGGAAAGTACTGCAGACCAAAAGAACATGGTGGGCAAATAAACTCAACTTACCATTACCATGACTTCCACGGATGCCAAACCAATTTCAATCTTGAATGGTATAACCAAGCCGTGCTCTGGGCTCTTTTCCTTCATATCCCATTGCAAAATTTATAAGTATTTGAAAATCAGAAATACCAACAGTTAGTATTAGTTAATCAACAATTGTGCTACTAGAAAATGCCCGGTAACAAACCACTATATACTATACTGTATAATAGCCAAACAACACCTTAAATTAGGCTTAAAACTATGGAAATGCAGCATCAATGCTAGTATAAAGCCCACTTGAGCTCCTGCTTGGCTAATACCTACAATTATAGCCATTATCAAATAGTTGTCGTAAGGCTTACTGAGATGAAAATGTTCTGTAGATGAAAAGAACACTCACATATGTTGTCCCTCATCTTTTATTCTTAGTTCATGGACAAATGTGCCAAACAAAGACACTATTGCATCTTCGGCGTGCTGCCAAATTCTTAAAAAATGTTATAATTCCATGGTCTTTATTCTTCATTGTCGATAGTGTCAGCTCTGCTGGAAGGATCAACCATTAATATACACAAATCTTATGAATAACATAATCTTAAACCTAAGGTATTACTTCCAGAAACAAATCAATGATTTTAGAAATGCAGGACTTGTCCAGCCTGGGAACCAAAAACCGACTTCAACCAAAGCATGGGTGAAGAAATGAAAGGAAGATGAGGTAGACAACAACATGGACTGCGGCAGCAGCTAGACCCAGGGAGGTGACGGGAGGCGAGGGGAAAGGGGAAAGGGAGGACATGCACCTCTCACACCGAAGCAATATGCCACAGAAGACACTTGGTGATCCCATTGATCCATACCACATCTTGTGTGAGGTTAAATTGTACCACTTTCTCTGTACAATCTGCATGACCAAAAAAAAATTCCAGTCAACGGGATTTGACATGACCAAACATAATAGTTTGAATCAACAATAAGAGGTGAATCATGAATAGAAGCATAACAACAGTGTACCAGAACCATTCTTCTAGACATGTAATCTGTAAAATTTCCAGCTCAACTAAATAATAAGAAAAGATAACCAACCAAACTAAAAAATTAAAATTGCAATGAAGTCATTGGCATCAACAGCAGAATTCACCTACAATAGCTTAAAAAAAATGCTCTGTAGCTCAAATTTTCAGCACAACAACACATTCTCCACAGTAGCGTCGAATTTCCGCACCTTATTTGGAAAATAATAAACAAGAGATTGAGAGGGGAAAATATTTCATCATCGTTACCTTGTAGTTACTGATGCATAGAGTAGCACGTTGCATAGGAGATCAGAGCGTGTTGCAGGGAGGAGGACCGTGGCACAAATGAGATCGAGGCGGAGCTCGAACCGGAAGGAGGCTTCAGAACATCTGACATAACATCACAACATTTTCAGAGGCTGGAGATGCTGCTGGCACTCGAGATTCATTTTTCACAACATCATCTGAATCCTCCAACTCCAGTAACACATTGCACGAGTGGAAATTCTAAATCGATGCCTACTTATTCATGTCTCCAGTCCGAACTAAAAGTAATCTAGGTTACACACGCAGTGTAACGTGTCCGGTTAGGAAAATTTGGAAAGGTTAGGAATTTTTTTATTGTGAGGGTAAAAAAATCAACGTGAGGAGATATGGTGATGGGATGTGAGACGAAAATATATCGGACGAAAAAAATCAGATGAAATATAACCAAATGGAAAAAAAATCGTGGATGCAATCCTGCCAACTCCTCCATTAGGAGTAGAGATCAGCAAAAGGCAAAATATATTGTGCCAGGGTGATATGGAAGCGAAGGAAACAAAAGGTTCCCTAACGAAGGGGCGGAATATTTTACCTGATAAACATAACCACAAAGGATTGCACATAGCACCAAAGTGATGAACCTGACGTCTCCTACTTCTGCAAAGGCCCAAAATAGCCCTCCAAAGCCGAGCAGAAGAGAAAGGTTTGCAGCATATTGTGTCACTGCCCGACTGCACAGCAGGTCACGCTGTGAAATGTTTCATTTCTGAATACAAGTATGCAAGCATGTAGAATGTTACTACTACTCGGCACTGGAAATGAGCAGTACCTGCCAACAATGTTGACGACAGATTCTTTCTTGTTCTTATCAGCGCCAGTATCTGAATCATAAACGTCATTGCTGCAGTAGAGTAAAAATACAATATGTTCAAAACAGGGGAATGAATGGTTGAACACTGCTATTGATATCAGCATCGATTTACTTGTCAGAGTGTATGTTGTAGTAGTATTTTTCTGCATGTGAGTTTTACCTCAGATTGAGCTAGGTGATCACAAGGACGGCAGCAGCCAAGAGGCCAAAGTAGTGTGTAGCAAAGAACAGCCCCGCATGGTTATAAGCAGGAGCAGTGCCTACCTGCAAGTGCAAGCAACCGTCAATGCAAATGTGTAAGGTGATCGTAGTTGCAAACTACCAAATAGTGCGATCAATACTCATTTTGATTTGCATGCCAGCACAACAGGTTATGCAATTCTGAATTGCAGAGCGAAGCATTGGCAAGGGCAATGGGGAGGGAGGAATTTGGGGAACTCACGGTGAGTGGCACGAGCGCCACGGAGTAGATGGGCAGCTTGGCCGCCCTCCAGAGCAGCGTCGTGCGGGAGAGCTCGCCGGCATCCGCGTCTCCGCCGGACGCCGCTGTGGCCGAGCACCGCACTCGCCGTAGCGCGCGGCGCCTTCTCGCGGCCTCTACAAAGACGGCGACGATGCCACGGGGAGAGGGAGGTGCATGAGGGGAGACGAGGAGAGGCGCGAGGGCAATGCCGGCGAGCGGCATCGGCTCGGAGGCGCTGGCTGGGGGAGCTTAGCTTTGTTCAGGTGCGGCACTCCATCTCCGTCGGCAACTGGGAGCGCGCGTGCATGGATAAGGTTGAGGGGATCGGAGACGTCGGCGCGCGGCAGGCCGTGGGCGGGCGGGCGAAGTGAGAAAGGTTTTTCTTGAGGGTTTTTAGCTCGTCACGTAGCGCGGCCGCCTCGTTGCCGGCTGCCACCCCGCGCTACCGCCTCCGTGCGCAGGTTCCGCTCGTGGAGCGTGACGAGCGCATGGCCTACCTTCACCGCGGCCTGGTCCTCCCCACTATCGTGAAGCTCGCACACATCGTCGCCGCAATTGCTCAGGATGACAGATGAAGATCCTGCAGCAGCGACGTGGGTGAGGGATGCAACCGACGATGGAGGGATGATTTCCGTGGCTAACCCCTCCCTATCCAAACAACCATTTAGAAAAGGCAAAGATTGATGCATTAGGAAAATTAGGATTTGGAATTGATTGTCATAAAACTAAATTTTATTAATTGGTAACGTGCTATCGGTTTCCTGCCCGTTTATTGTAGGAGATATGCCCTAGAGGCAATAATAAATGTTATTATTTATCTCCGTGTTCATAATTAGGTTTATGTTCCATGCTATAACTGCTGTGGTTCCCGAGCCCGTATATCCATAAAGGCTCTGGGGAAAACCCATGTGCACGTGTGGAATAATAAACGGTAAAATGTATTCCTAGTCATGCCTCTAAGACTAGCTCAAGTGTTGCATGATGATTATGTTTTCCCAATCATAGGCATGTCTATGCCAGCAACTTTGAGGGCACAAATGTTAGAAGAACATTTGTGTTGAATCGACCCGATTGATGTTATGCTATGAGATACATTCGTCACAAGTTAATGGTTAATAACGCAGAGATGGTTAATGTTTGCATAATTCCTTAGACCATGAGAGTATCGAGTTTCTTCATGCTTGCTTCATGAACTTTGGGGTTTGTTAAACGTCATCCGTAAATGGGTGGCTATTACGGCGGCTTACGGGTTCATGGAAAAGTATGTCAAGTAACTTGATAGCTCAAGATTGGGATTTGCTCCTACGGCGATGGAGAGATATCTCTGGGCCCTCTCGGTGTTACGGTATCCATCATCGTCTGGCCAGACACTTTGTGATTTGATCACGGGGATGCCGGAACACGGTAACGAGAAAAGAGAACAATACCGGTAACGAGGTAACTAGCATAGTGGACAAGTTGTTGATCCACGGGAATGCTAACATGTCTCACCTTGGGTATTTGTAACATATCGCGAAGCAACATGAATAGCACACGGCAACTGGAGGTTCACTCGAATATTCATTCGTGTGGGTATAGGGGTCAATATGGGTGTCCACGGCTCCGATGCTGATCATTGATCGGAAAGTGTTCCGGTCATGTCTATACTTCACCGAACCTATAGGGTCACACGCTTAAGGGTCATCTATCTGTTGAACGCTAGATAGGGAGTCTGAGAGAAAGTCACCGAAAATGTTTCGGAGACAACGGAAGAGTTCCGAGAGAGAGAACACCGAAAGAGTTTCGGTAAAACTGAAAAGTTGTTTCGGAATATATTATTTGGTCAAAAAGGGTTTCGGCACCGCCTGGAAATTTTCAGAGGATGCCAGAATTGGTCTGGGAACTTCTGGGAATTTTCGGAGAGAAAAACCGGAAATGTTCCGAAACTGCCGTAACCGCTGTTAATGCTTTCCGCTGATGAAAACCACCGCATCGAAAATGTTTCGGATCATGCCCAGAATAATTTTAGAGGGTGCCGGAAATGTTCTGGGACTTTTTGGAATTTTTCAGAAAAAGTTTCGCGGAAAACATCTTGTCTCAGCGCGAGGGGGCAAGATCCCACGAATCGGGGGTTGCATGTTTGGTGGCTTTTTGTCTAGGGAGCATGCATGTTTCATGGAGACATGTTGGTGGCTTGTTGGGGGGGCCCTCCCTCATGGGGAGACAAGGTGTGGGCCGGCCCAAGGGCTGCCATGGTGGTGTCCCCTTGGTGCCCCCCTTGTGTTACCATTATGCCCTTTCATGTGTGACATAAAGCTTGGGTATTTTGGTATTTCAACATCCCACCCCACCCCTTGCCTTGGCCTATAAAAGGAGGAGAAGGGGCTGCCATTCTCCCCATCCCTTGCTCTCATACACATGCCAAGATGTTATCTGGCTTCTCTCTCCCTCCCACGAAAAGAGTTTCGTAGAGCCGAAAGGCTGTCTGGGTTCCGGCAGGAACTAGTTCTGGACGGCGAAGCCCTGCCGGATAGGTGACACCGTATGTGTGCAACTCTGTAGAGAGGTCGTAGTTTCGATCTTAGTGCCCGAGGGGCTGTTCGAGAGTGCCTCCCGAAGGGCTGTCCAAGTGACGGTCCGAGTTCTGTGAGTCCTCCCGAAGGGCTGTCCGAGTGACCATTCGAGTTTCGAAGGTCCTCCCGAAGGGCTGTCCGCGACATCGTCCGGGGGACTGTTCGACCGCCTCCCGGAGGGCTGTCCGAAGGGAAGACGAGGATATACATCCTCGCGGTTGGGAGGTTGTAAATCCTAGCTGCGGGGATCTGCACCGCCGATCGTCATCGACTCTACTTCCGCTGCGCTACGAGTCGGTAACGAACATGATCAAACCTTGTATGCAGTCTCCATAGTGGTCCTGGGCTGGTGCGTAGGGCGGAAAATTTTTGTTTTCTGCTGCGTTACCCTACAGTGGCACCATGAGCCGTGCTATGCGTAGATGCAGGTTGCGATCTAGAATACATAGAGATGTATGGGTGTTGCACAATATAATTAGGTAGTAGATGAGTTCTATTACTGAAAATTATTTGTGCGGGTAGCAGATGAAATCTGTTACCCGATGTTCTTGTTGCTTCCCTGGAATTTGCATATTTCTGATCTTGATAACAGTATGGTGGAGTTTCAAAGTTCTGGCAATCCGCGATCCTGATTGATCAACGAAGTGCTAACAGTTCATTGAATTCCACCGTAGTTAAAAGGAAAGATGAAATTTCGCAGACAAAAGGGCAATGCAGATATGATCTGCACGGGGGTCATGCGTATGACGAAGTTTAGTATGGGGCTCGAGATTTTATTATCTCGGTTTTCATACACCCTGGAAAGTTAATCTAGCGACTTTAATTATCATACTTGATGATGGACGTTGGTAGCTTCGGTTTGTTTCGAAACCTTAGAAGCCACGTAAAACAAGTTTTTGCATGAACCGATTAGAGGCGTCTAACTTGGTTTTGCAGGAGGGTTTGCATGTGCATATGATGTGGTATAGCAGTGCTCATAATAATTTGATTATGTATGAGATGACTATATAATGTAAATTTATTGACCTGCGTGTCATGATTCGGCATGATGGCTGGAGCCATATGATTGCACTTTAAATGACCTGTGTGTCAACCTTGTTGTAATGCATTATTTTATTAGCTATAGAGATAGCAATATTATCTGGTGCATCGACAAGGTGGTGGCAATCTTCGCAAAGGTGAACACCGACGCGAATGCCGAAGACGAAGAAATACAAGACTTCTCCGTCAGAAAGGGCTATACCATATCATGCTATTATGAATTGCCTGAAATGTTTATCCCTTATGTTGCACCCTTCTTGATTGCGCGGTAGTCGCTTTTATTAGGGTGATCTCTCACAAAAATATCAAGTAGTTAGCGTTCTCCCAAGTGTAGCACCGTCACGGCACCTAACTTTTCGGGGCATCACATGGACACATGGGTGCGAACGATTAGGGAAGTGTGAGGCGGGTGAGTTGAGACCTCGCAGCAAGATCACTTGGTTGTCTTGACGTTCTGGAGGAGCGTCCTGAGCTCGGAACACGCCCATCGAAAGATGAACAAGAGTCACATAGAGATGTGATTGGCAAGTTGGCCTACCGATTGCAATTTTCGTCACTTGAGATGGACACATCCTTGGCGTTGAATTGTAATATGGATCTTGAATCGCTCACAATCAATTATGAGAGATATTGATTTGAGTGGGAGAGCATTGTTGAATTAACTTGTTTAATTCTCAGTGCAATTAATTTTGAACACTGTCTAAGTGTGATTTGCATAATAGTTGTAGAATAATGGCTCGCATTTCCACCTTCCCTATTAAAATTGAATAGCTGTTAAATATCTGGTTAAATCTTTACGGTTGGTAACGTAATGTGAGGATTGTCCTCCAGAGTGCCGAGAAGGACTTTGTCCTATCGCATACTTTCGGTATTCTCTCGCTTATGCTATGGATCATGTGACTCTCGTCCTTCGATCCAAAAGCTAGAATTCCGTTTCAGTCAAGTGCAATATGTTTGCTTCCATCAGACCTGAACTTCGAAAGTTTGGATAGTTATGTGATATTCATGGAATCTGAAAATCATTTTCAGAGACAGACAAAGGCTAAAAGATATGAGATATCCAAAGCAATGTTTGTTTGCAAACTATTAGTAAAGGAGTTTACTATGCATTAGACTGATAAGAGAGGGATACAGTAGAACGCCTGTCATATGATGAAAAGTGAATAAAACAACAACTTAAAGAGAAAGGAAGTGTCCGAAGGGTGTTAGTGTGACTTACACACCTAGGAAGTCCGGGGCTAACGCCACTCTTAAGTTGGGTGCTTCTTCTGAGAGTAGGAGAAATACTGAAAGTTAAACTGTTAGAAGTATAAAGGCAATAAGATAGAAGACTGGAATATCCAGCTCATGTATGAATGTCATGCAAGTTTTTGATGTATAGAAGGCTGGTCAAAGATATAGTTCTTGGGAATTATGGTTAAACATGTTAATCACTAATTCTTGGGTATTGTGAGTTAATCACAAAGATACCCGCTCGATTGCATTCTGTTGCAACTCGATGTAAGAACTACTATGGCCTGAAAGACTAGCCAGGAATGAGGTTTAGGTATACACAGGGAACATAGTAAATGTTACTATACCTTCCATCGATGTATTACCGTCTGTATTCATTTTCATAATTCATTTAGAGTTTCACGAACTCTAGCCCATTGCATAAGGTATCTTGCAAGAAGGTTGTTCATAAGAGAACTTTTGATGTTCGATGTTATGAATAACATAAGGGCCATACTTTCATTATGAATGAGATGTATGTTATGAATATTGATAATAATATATTACCTCTGGCTTTACTTTCATAATTCATTTTAGAGTTTCATACACTCTAGCCCATTGCACAATGTTTGTTGCAAAAGAGTTGTTCATAAAACAACAATTGTTGTTCAGTATTATGAATAACATGGAGGGCCATGCTTCCATCCAAAATTGGACGTATGTTATGAATATTGATGGTAATATGATACATCTATAACACTGACGCTAAATGTCGCAAGACTAAAAGAATACCACACAAGTGTGGCACTGCATTTGGTCACATTGGAGAAACCCGCATGGAAAACTCCATTATGATGGATTTTGAAGTCGTTTGATTTTGAATCATCTGACACTTGCAAATTTCCTCCGAAGAGTGAAGTGACTGAAATACCGTTCACAGGCCATAAGGAATGAGCAACAAACTTATTGGTGATCATACATTTTGATGTGTGTAGTTCAATAAATGTTGTTGCAAGTAGTGGATTTATCTATCTTCAGAAATGACTCAAGTAGATATATGGATATTTACTTGATGAGACGTAAGTCTGGATCTTTTGAAATCATTCGAAAGGTTTTCAAATATGAAGTAGAAGTTATTATAACAAGAAAATTATGTTTCTACAATTCGATTGCAGAAAGAAATATTTGAGTTACAAGTTTAGCGAATGTCTGATGAGTTGTGAAAAGAGTTTCATAACTTACACCTCCCGGAACACCACTGTGAGTGGAAAGTCCGTGAAGATGTAATCGAACCATTTATGACATGGTAAGATCAAAGATGACATAAATAAATTTGCCATTATCCCTTTTAAAAGGTGATGCTTTAGAGACTGCGGCTTTTACACTGAAAAGAGCTCCATCGGGTCTGTTGAAACGACAGCATGGTATGGTACGCCCAACCATGTTATATCTTTTCTTAACATTTGGAATATGGGGCTTGTGTAAAAGGTTACAAACCTATTCCAAATCAGACAAGTGCTACTTTGTAGGTTATCCCAAAATGTTGGGTATTCCTCCCTCACTATACCGAGGCAAATAGGTTTGCCACAAAGAACGGTATGCTTTTTGAAGAAAATGGTTCTTTCAAAAAGGTGAGTGGGAGAATAATGCAACTCGACGAGATAACCAGTATCTCCGTCATCAGGTCAAAGGAAAGAGACCTTGGAAGTAATTCCAGAGTTTCCTACTGCGACTGATACGGAAGTCTCTACAATAAAATGTATGGACTTCGGTCGAACTTGCAGCTGAACCATGTAGGCAAGGCTCGTGCAAACCTCTCAGGTGCGCAAATGAGATATTGTTGTTAGACAACAGTATACCTACGATACACAAGGAAGCATTGGTGGGCCCTGACTCCGGAATTGGCTAAATGCCAATACAATCCGAGATAGTTTCCATATAAGTGATTCAAGATTAAAACCTTGATACACCTTTCGGAAGACTTAGAGTCTGATGAATATTTATGGAACTATAACTGATACGAATAAAAATGTTTTATCCATAAAGCTCGACTTGTTGCAATATACAAGTTCAAGGAGTTGACTACGATGAGGTTGCTTCACCGTAGCGATGCTTAAAGTCGGTTCGGGTTGAACTAGCAATTAATACATATTTCAATCATGAGATATGAAACAAGGATGACGAAAGGATTTCCATCTGATGGAAATAAAACCAAGGAGATATGCCCTAGAGGCAATAATAAATGTTATTATTTATCTCCATGTTCATAATTAGGTTTATGTTCCATGCTATAACTGCTGTGGTTCCCGAGCCCGTATATCCATAAAGGCTCTGGGGAAAACCCATGTGCACGTGTGGAATAATAAACGGTAAAATGTATTCCTAGTCATGCCTCTAAGACTAGCTCAAGTGTTGCATGATGATTATGTTTTCCCAATCATGGGCATGTCTATGCCATCAACTTTGAGGGCACAATGTTAGAAGAACATTTGTGTTGAATCGACCCGATTGGTGTTATGCTATGAGATTCATTCGTCACAAGTTAATGGTTAATAACACAGAGATGGTTAACGTTTGCATGATTCCTCAGACCATGAGAGTATCGAGTTTCTTCATGCTTGCTTCATGAACTTTGGGGTTTGTTAAACGTCATCCGTAAATGGGTGGCTATTACGGCGGCTTATGGGTTCATGGGAAAGTATGTCAAGTAACTTGATAGCTCAAGATTGGGATTTGCTCCTCCGACGATGGAGAGATATCTCTGGGCCCTCTCGGTGTTACGGTATCCATCATCGTCTGGCCAGACACTTTGTGATTTGATCACGGGGATGCCGGAACACGGTAACGAGAAAAGAGAACAATACCGGTAACGAGGTAACTAGCATAGTGGACAAGTTGTTGATCCACGGGAATGCCAACATGTCTCACCTCAGGTATTTGTAACATATCGCGAAGCAACAGGAATAGCACACGGCAACTGGAGGTTCACTCGAATATTCATTCGTGTGGGTATAGGGGTCAATATGGGTGTCCACGGCTCCGATGCTGATCATTGATCGGAAAGTGTTCCGGTCATGTCTATACTTCACCGAACCTATAGGGTCACACGCTTAAGGGTCATCTATCTGTTGAACGCTAGATAGGGAGTCTGAGAGAAAGTCACCGAAAATGTTTCGGAGACAACGGAAGAGTTCCGAGAGAGAGAACACCGAAAGAGTTTCGGTAAAACTGAAAAGTTGTTTCGGAATATATTATTTGGTCAAAAAGGGTTTCGGCACCGCCTGGAAATTTTCAGAGGATGCCAGAATTGGTCTGGGAACTTCTGGGAATTTTCGGAGAGAAAAACCGGAAATGTTCCGAAACTGCCGTAACCGCTGTTAATGCTTTCCGCTGATGAAAACCACCGCATCGAAAATGTTTCGGATCATGCCCAGAATAATTTTAGAGGGTGCCGGAAATGTTCTGGGACTTTTTGGAATTTTTCAGAAAAAGTTTCGCGGAAAACATCTTGTCTCAGCGCGAGGGGGCAAGATCCCACGAATCGGGGGTTGCATGTTTGGTGGCTTTTTGTCTAGGGAGCATGCATGTTTCATGGAGACATGTTGGTGGCTTGTTGGGGGGGCCCTCCCCCATGGGGAGACAAGGTGTGGGACGGCCCAAGGGCTGCCATGGTGGTGTCCCCTTGGTGCCCCCCTTGTGTTACCATTATGCCCTTTCATGTGTGACATAAAGCTTGGGTATTTTGGTATTTCAACATCCCACCCCACCCCTTGCCTTGGCCTATAAAAGGAGGAGAAGGGGCTGCCATTCTCCCCATCCCTTGCTCTCATACACATGCCAAGATGTTATCTGGCTTCTCTCTCCCTCCCACGAAAAGAGTTTCGTAGAGCCGAAAGGCTGTCTGGGTTCCGGCAGGAACTAGTTCTGGACGGCGAAGCCCTACCGGATAGGTGACACCGTATGTGTGCAACTCTGTAGAGAGGTCGTAGTTTCGATCTTAGTGCCCGAGGGGCTGTTCGAGAGTGCCTCCCGAAGGGCTGTCCAAGTGACGGTCCGAGTTCTGTGAGTCCTCCCGAAGGGCTGTCCGAGTGACCATTCGAGTTTCGAAGGTCCTCCCGAAGGGCTGTCCGCGACATCGTCCGGGGGACTGTTCGACCGCCTCCCGGAGGGCTGTCCGAAGGGAAGACGAGGGTATACATCCTCGCGGTTGGGAGGTTGTAAATCCTAGCTGCGGGGATCTGCACCGCCGATCGTCATCGACTCTACTTCCGCTGCGCTACGAGTCGGTAACGAACATGATCAAACCTTGTATGCAGTCTCCATAGTGGTCCTGGGCTGGTGCGTAGGGCGGAAAATTTTTGTTTTCTGCTGCGTTACCCTACATTTATAACGTGTGTAGTTAAGAAACTTTGGAAAAGTTAGGAAAGTTTTTATTGTGAGGGTAAAAAAATCAATGTGAGGAGATATGGTGGTGGGATGTGAGACGAAAATAAACCGGTGGAAAATAAACCAGACGAAAATAAACCGTGGATGCAATCCTACCAACTCAGATATTATGAGTAGAGATATGAAAATTTCTCTTTTTTGTTTCTCTCATATAAGACATATCTTGAAGTTCAAACTTATGCAGCGTGGTAAAGCTTTCTAAGTCAAATTTAGGATAAATCTTTCAAATTTTTTTGTCCAACATAAATACTAAAAATACTAGTAGAATCCCGTGCGTTGCTACGGGCCTAGCGCAGGTAAATGAATCAATTAACAAAGGCATCATTTTCTACCACGGGCTTGATCTGGTGCCACCTAAATTTTGTCCTAATATTCTCCTGCTAGTATGTAAGTTCCAAAAAAAAAAGAGGTGGAAAACAACTATCCCAGCTACAAATTAAGAGCATCAAATATAATTAGAAGTTCACTCTTTGAGATCTTATTCTATGTTCAGGTTAATTTATATATAGAAACATGTTTTTTAACACTTATATATAGAAACATTGATCATGCATCTTAATGCCTATCCTCACTGGCTCATATCATTGCTGATGTGAGCCCCATACATTTCCCCCTTCTTAGCCATGAATATTGTGTTTCCTGGCCACTCCAAACACTTACACCACCAAATCGTTGTCCTCCCCACTACTCACGCATTTTTTTAATATGTACCCATTTGTTTTTAAATCTTGAGATTTGTACCTGTAGGCAATGATGTAAAGCAATCATGTTCATTCTAAAGCATACATTGATCATGCGTCTTAATGCCTATCCTCACTGCCTCACATCATTGCTGATGAGAGCCCCATATATTTCCCCCTCCTTAGACATGAATGTTGTGTTTCCCAGCCACTCCAAACACTTACACCACCAGATCGTTGTCCTCCCCACTGCTCACGCGTTTTTTAAATATGTACCCATTTGTTTATAAATCTTGAGATTTGTAGATGTAGGCAAGCAATCATGTTCATTCTAAAGCATACAATTTTAGCAAATTGTAAGCATATCAATGTGATATACAATAGGACGTCAGTGTTACAAAATAGAAGGAACTAAATAGGAATAAGTAACAGTAATTCATAAGATGTATTTCATCCTCATATCTCTTCTCATGGCGTGATAGACAGCCTGGACCTGAACAACAATCAAAGTAACCATGTATGCGTGGAAGTAAAATTTCAACAAATGGGAATCTAGGTTCTTAAGTAGAATATATTTGAGCATTACAAAACAGGGTGCTACCTGCTCATTCGAAACCACAGGAATCCTCCCCAAAAACATTCCCCCCTAAAAGATATTTTCCGACTTGCTTCGCCATGTACAAACCAAATTGAGATGTTATATTAAAACTAACGTTCATTTATTTGTATGGCGAACGAAACATATGCACAGAACCAAAAACAACAATAAACAGCTAGCTATGCTCACAAGCTGGTGACTGTAAATACATATGGACTATTTATCCGAAAGTCCATGATGTAAAGAAAGATGTTATATTGCGCAAAGACATGCAGTTTTTACATTAAATCTATGGCGCATATGTTACCACATATTGTTGAGGTACAAAATTTATATATTAGAAACAAGCCCTATAAAAGAAACTCCTTTATCATGCACTGCATGAAATAAAAAAAGCACATGACGAGGAGAATTACCCTCATAATATTAAACATGAACACAAACGGTCTTAGTTATAGAAGTCAGCTAGAAATAGAAACCTTGGAGCTAATTAGTTAACCAATTAACTATTCCTTGAGACAGTAACCAAACCATGTAAAACTCTCAATACAGTTAAACTAATTACATAAATTAGCATAAGGGTTTAAAAAAATCTCACTTATTGACTCCGGCACACGTTGGAAACACGGAAGAGATCAACAGACTTGTTGGGCAGATCGATCTTGCCGCAGTTGGTCCACTAAGAAAACCATAATGCTGCACTTGGTGTACACTGCAGGGGAAATAGATGTTTCAGCTAGAACCAATATTTTTTACCTTATGCACTGATAAAACAACACGCAGACAGCCGGTTAAGAAAAACTACACCACGAGCGTTATATACAGACAGTGCACACACTATTAATACAGAGCTGGCCCGTCCGTCTTGAATCTTTCTGAACTTACAATCCAGTTAAATATATAACCCCCCGTATGGTACTAAATATCCAACAATCCAGATTTCTCTACAAACAATCACAACATGGAACCAGTATAATCTCAAAACTTTCCTAGTAGGATTGAGTAAACAGAGGTACCTTGATCACATGGATTTTGCTCGGCTGCTCTTGCTGGAAATCCCTAATTGTCGCGTAGCAAATTATCACCCACTCCAAGCTGCACAACCTCTCTTCTTCTCACCCTTTGTCCTTCTTCAGATGCACTAATTCGTTATTTGGTTAAATGATAGACAAAATTGCATGAACAATGAATGTATATACCTGAATTCAACAGTAGCTACAATGGTCACGTACTTCATATTCTTTTCTATCCGAGTGGACACCCAATCAAGCTAGTTGATGGTGCTCCTCCTCAACTCGCGGTTGTGAACGAAGAGAGGGGGTCGGTGTAGCCCGCGGCGACGGAGCAGTTAGGCCTAGCTAAATACCCGTGAGTTGCAACGGGGGATAAACACCAAATGTGTTAAATATATATACGTATACCTTTGAGATCCGCAATAATATGAGCTATAAAATTTACAATAAAAAATAAAGTGATTTGCAAGATAACTAATTAACATCTGGGTTAGCAGGGCACATTATATTTCATTCATCTACAATGTAGCAAAAAACTAAAGGAAAGGCGATTAAAAAAGCACAAGGAAAGGAATATATTGTACTCAAATTCTCATCCCTGCAAACACTGCGAACTTTGGCATATAAGTGAACAAGTGTGATGGTGATGTTGATACCGAACACAGATCGTCCAACCTTACGCATCGTGAAAAAAGTAAAAAAATAAATAAGAAAGGCATAATTGCTAGTAGTACATAATAGCAATTCGCAAAAAAGGCAATACATGCCAAGATGGATCACATTTGCTACACAAAATGTGATGCCCCCTCCCCTCCTCCCTAATCTTATTTAAGTATTGAAACCAAAAAGGCCAGCACTACTCGCTCTCATGCTATTCTAATCTGATATATTCCCATAAAGTGCAAATACTACCATGATCTCGTAGAAATCAATCAATCTAAGCAAACAGAGTCCATGATCAATAGTTCAATACATCTGACAACAAACCATCGACAATGTGGGGGCCCCGGAATGTGTACATACCAAATGTACTCAACAATGATGTAGGTAAAAGGCGTGATATCCATGTTGAGTAGCTGCTCCATCCTCTGCATGACAATGTCTGAAAGGTGAAGAGGTAGAAGTATGAATTACAACAGTTAGAAAATCATGACCCTTGGCATTAACCCTTGTTGACCATGGATGTTCACCTAAACTGACCTGGACTTTTCTAGACATGTTGCACTAATTCAGCTAGGTCCGATGGGATGGGATTGAGCAGCAGCAAGCCACCACTCCCGTTGATAATTTTTTGCTGTTTCATGTGCCACACTATCGCTATCTCATGCAAATCTCCCACAGATTTCCTCTGAACCGACCTAAATCTGATACACCATGTAGCCTAACAAAGTAAGAAAATGCACCAAACTTAAAATCATGCTCTGTATAAGCAGATTATAAGATAATTTTGAAGGGTTCTGTATAATAAACAATTTAAAGCAGCACATGCATGTGGGAGGAACATATACTGACCAATACAATAGAGAACACTGTGCTAAGTCAATGTCGCTGTACTCACTTATTTCCTCTTACAGCAAATACATAGTGACGAATTAATGCAGGTCATCTTTATTTTAATCCATAATATGTTGTGTTATTAACTACATGAACATGAGAAACTAAGACTCAAATAGTTCGTTTGTGCCATTGCAAACCTAGTTAGGTCTCTTCTCTCCAATAATAAAAAAGAATACGTACATACATACCTCCAGTTAAGATCATCTGAACCATTCCGGCACAAATATGCATAGCCATGGATCAGCTATACATGCCTGATGCGGCCGCATGGCTTCGTTTCTCGTGTTCTCCTCCGCCTGACCGTGGGCGCCACTGCCCACCATTGCCTTTGCCAATTTCGTCCTCGTCACACACGCTTGCAGAATGTTCGCTCACACAGGAACAGTGATCTCCACGCCCGCCCTTACCCACCCGTCGGGCCCCTAGTAAACTCATTTCCGCGTGCGCCCTGCCACCGAGTGCCTTTCAGCGACACGAAGAGAGAACACACAAGGATGCAGAGTGAGATGAAGAGGAAAGAGTACTTAATTACCTTCGGCTGACGCCATCGCACGTGCTTAATCAAGATCTTGTCCAGGTCGAGGCAGTTAGGCCGGAGCATGTCGTCGTCGTCACCGGTAGGTAGCACGTCGCCGTCCTCGCCGGGCTGGATTTGAGCTCCAGGCGAGGGCCGCACCACCTCGTCCCCACCATGGCGCCTGGTGTCTACAATGGTAGCACGGCCGCAGTGCTCTTCACTGCTGCGGCATGCTCCACCTTGTCTTGATCGCCGGCCCGTCGTACTGAGTGAGAGAAGGAGAGGATTAGGGTGTGGCCGGCGGCCGGATCAGCACCATCTTGACCCCTATGGTTGCAATCCCGAAAGGCCATGATCTCTTGCCCATGCCCTTCTTTACATCGTGGGCGAAGTAGCTCCGGACAGCAGCGTCGAATCCCTCGGTTGCCTAACCTCGAAGACGATCTGGAGGAGGCGCGAGGTGCAACGATGTTCCTATGGCGAGTGGCGGCGTGCGAGTCGGATGGGGACGGGCGGGCGGCGGCGGCGTGCGAGTAGGAGACCCAGCTCTTGCTCAGGAGTTTGAAAAGCAATGGGGCGTTGATTTTTTCTTTGAGGGGGCTCTATCGCTGATATGGTGGAGAGAAAATCAGAAATCAGAGGAGATAACTCACGAGAGAGCCGAGCAAATAAAAGAGGTGGGACCGAATGAACGAGGGAGCCGAGCAAAACGAACGAACGACTACAAAACCGACTATCACGATAAGATCTTTTTTTGTCAATGGTTTACTTATGAATTTCTTTAAATCCATTATTTGTTTCCTGAAAATCTATTATTTGTTTTCTAAAGCAAATTGCATTATTGAGAGAGATCCGTTGATTTGGCTAAGGTAGGAAAGAATCTATTATTTGTTTCCTAAAGCAAATTGCATTAATGGGAGAGATCCGTTGATTTGGCTAAGGTAGGAAAGAATATATTTATTTGTTTCCTAAAGCAAATTGCATTAATGGGAGAGATCCGTTGATTTGGCTAAGGTAGGAAAGAATATATTATTTGTTTCCTAAAGCAAATTGCATTAATAAGAGAGATCCGTTGATTTGGCTAAGGTAGGAAAGTTAGATCCGCGATCTTTTGTCATTAGGAAAGTGTTGATTTTTTAAACAAAAGAGTGGAGAGAAAAATAAACCAATGGATAAGAAACCAGTGGGCGGGGGTGGTGGGAGGTGGGACGAAAATAAACCGGACGAAAATAAACCGTACCGTAGGTCTTTTTTCGTTGGTTAACCTTCGTAGGTCTATTTTTTTGGTACGTGGATGGGTGCGGGTTGGGGCCTCAGGAGGAGGTTTCTTCGGTTTCTGATGGATAAGTCAGAGGTGGGAGGAGGTACCAAAAAAAACCAGGGTAGGTGGGACTAAAAAAAACCTGGAAGCGAGACTACCAAGTGCTCCATTAGGAATAGAGATGATTTTTTTAATCAAACAAAATGTATTTTGTATATTTATGTTTGACAAAAAAAATTGAAAGATTTATTCTAGATTCTACTTAGAAAGCTTTGCCACGCTGCATAGGTTTGAACTTCAAGATATGTTCTGTGTGGGAGAAAAAAAAAAGAAATTTACTTGCATGAATCGTGATGCGGGAAATTGATGGCTAGACAGAGAGAGCCTGGTGCAGGTGCTCTATTATGTATTTTCGCTGCGACGGACCCTATTTCCTCCTCCGACTGAGTCGCAACAAAGGCTCCACCTCGCTCCCTCACAGCTCCACACAATCCAACTTCGAAATCGCTGGACAAGATCTACCGATCGATCGCCGGGTGAGGAGTGTCCGAACGATGGAGGTTGCCGGCGTCCGTCGTCCGGTGAAGCCACTCAACCTCGAGGCGGCGCCAGCACCAGGCACAAGCCGCGGTTGTCGGAGTCGGACGTCAAGCTCATCCTGGCCCTGAAGAGCGAGGCCTGCCCGACGCCCGAGGACTTGGAGAGGGCGGCGCTCGCCGGGAGGATCGACGCGATGTGGAACGAGTTCCGCGACGGTGTCGTGGAGCAGTTCTTCAACAAGGGATACGTGGAGGTGGAGCACGGCTACTTCGCCGAGAGGGCCAGGTCGGAGTCGTGGGCCAGGGAGAAGTGGGCGACGCTTGACTTCAGCAAGTTCGAGCTGTACCGCCCCGGCGACGAGGAGATCGACGACTTCGTGGTGCGTCCCGGTGAGGATGCGGAGGAGGCCATCTACTACGGCCAAGAGTGAAGACCCTGGATCTGGATGGAATGCTTTGGGTGATGGAATTAGACGAGGACGAGGAACCCAAAACCGAATGCAAGTAGACATGTTGTAGATGTTTGTACGTGTTTTAATAGATTAGTTTTTTCAGCAGATATTTTACAATTTTTGTGCGAGAGATGTTGCCCTACGACAAATAATAAAAATAGACAAAAACAATAGGATCACATACGGATCTAGTGGCCCTGTAGATAACCTAGAAAAAATTATATGAGTTTGTCTGTTAAGAACCATATACATTTTCATATAGCCCAAAGTAATGCACATACTCCTATTCAAATATGACTCGCAATATTTGTCTCTACTTCATTTAGTCATATCCCAAAAAACGTGTAAATACTATTTGAAGGAGTGATATTAAAGGCTATATGAATTGAGCGTCATAAAAGTTTGGCCAGTGGACAATCGAAAAAAAGGTGTTTGATTGTTTCATCTTGATCACAAAAGTTTCATCTTTGACTACCCTTCTAGTTACGTTTTGCCAACTTATTCTTAGTCGGAACCACCTCCTTGTGAAGAAACCAACTTTGATTCTTAACGGGACCTTGATCTTTCAAATATATGGCGATTTCGGAATGGGACCAGAATCAATTAGTCCAAATACATAAATTTCACTAAAAAAGTGCCGTTCATAGTTAATTTCTAGTGAAAAGCATCAGACTCATCAGAGAGGTTCACATCCATCAACCTTCTGACGAGGTGTAGCCATGCTTCTCATCGGTCACCTACCAAAGATCTTTGAAATTAAATATTTAGAGGGTTGGACTGTAACACTGCAACATAAGTCTCCTTACGTTGTATAATGTTATAGAGAGATGTATATTGTGTGGTCAAAGGCGTCTCTCCTAACCACGTATCCTCCCAGAATCACGTCGAATTACCGTTCTCGTCAAGCCCTTTCAAAATGATGAATCACTGGGTCTGATGGTAACCTAAGCCAAGTTTTAAATTGTAAGTATTTTTACATAAAATTTGTACCCACGTGCCTTCATAGAAAGCCTCCATAGAAAGCCTGTACAGTCATTTACTTAGCAGACATCTGTTCTTTACCTCTAAATTCTCAATCCTAAGACCACCCTGGTCCTTCGAGCTGCCTCAGATGTTGAACACAAGAAACTAGAGTTTTTTCTTTTTTTTTTGGCACTTCAGCTGCCTCACGCAGAGACTGAGCTTTTAATTTCCTTCCTTCTATATTTCTCTTCAGTTCAACTGAAACAAACATTTTTACACTGCTCTTAAAGTAGCACATGCGTGCGTACGCACTAACCAGCCACTATGCGTGGACACTAACACCATGCACACGCACGCGCTAGGCACCACTACCTACAGGCTACATGAGTCTGTCTCTATCTCCTCAAAATCGCTTGAGGATACACACAAGAGGCCAACATGCAAAGTTGCAGACACACGTAGGAGGCTAGCTAGCATCTCGCGTGCACTAAGAAAATAACTCACCGTGTCTCTCAGCTCTAACTGATCCGTCCAGCGGGTCTCGTCCCGCACGCATCTTGCCGCTTCAGCTTCAGAAGACGGTGCAGGATTGCACGGTACCACGCCTACACACCGCATCGCACGGCCGCCGGGCACCTCGCTTCCTTGTGTGCTTCAGCCGAAACTTCGCCCGAGGATAAAAAAAGATAAAAAAAAGCAGATTGTGTCGCGCATAAGTGTAATCTTTTTGGAAATGGAGAATTTGGATGTCCATATTATTGAACGCGTTGCAAGGCAGGAAGCACAACCGCTCATCGTGGTGGCACTCTTATGCTCAGATGGAGAGGACCACTCCGACGGCCGGTGTGTATGTGATTCTGCTCTCCTCCCCCTCCATCCCTCCCTGGCCTCTCCATGTATATCTCTTTGACCTGCGATTTGGGAATTGGGATTAGGGTTAGGATTTAGGAATTTGGAATAGGGGGAAATGTGACATTTGGCTAGGGTTAACTTTGTTCTAGTTATGCAGCTATCAATCTCTTTATAAATGTGTTAAATTATGTTTAGGGTTGATCTTAGTAGTTAATTGTTCTGCTAATTCCACCCGCAAAAAAAAAATTGTTCTGCTAATTTAGATGGTGTACTGGTTGAGATCCAATATTGGTTATTCTACTCTCTTTATATCAAAATATAAGACTTTTTTTGGTCTGAGGAGTATTAATTTTGCAGTTTGGATGACGAGGTTTGGGAATTTTGGTTTCATTTTCATGACACAGACAATCTCGAGAGAACCATGTGCCTATCAGACATCACTATTACAATTTAATATCACTGATAGAAACAGAGGGGTATGGGGTGACTAACTACATGTATTATGTTAAGGATGAGGTCTGGGTGTGGCTGGTTTAGTGTATGTAGAGGATAATGATAAGGCGGATGATATGCTAGACCAATTTCAGAAATCAAAAATACTGAACCTGGCTGTCCTCAAGGGCAATACACCCACCCCAATTGATCTAAACATTGGCTGCCACGTGGATGAAGAGCATGTGTCTATTAGTGAAGCGGGTGTCCAATTAATGGTGTATGAAGTAGATCAAGCAGTGGTTATTTTCCCCTCTTCCAGTAGTGATGCAAAAAATGGTGGTGGAGCCAAGGAGAGCAGTTGCTCCAGGTGTTGGGCACACAGGATAACACCAATTTAGAGAACTCTGAAGTCATAGATGGCACAATGTGGCAGTCACATCGGGGCGGGAGGTGTATACTCCCAAACATTAGCAGCGCACTCTCAGAGAGTGGAGCGGCGGGGTGCCACGCCGAATCATCGGCGATGAAGTCTAGCAAACTGAAACGGATGACCCGCCCAGGCACCAAGCCGCCATCGATGACCAATGACGAAGCCATTTGAACCATGATCTTGTGGCACTAGTAGAAAATAGGGTTTTGGTTGAGGCCAGGATAAGGGCATTAATCCCGGTTCACTCACGAACCGGGACCAAAGGGGGCATCAGTCCCGGTTCGTGAGGTCAGGGCGCCGGCCGGGCCTTGGGGGCCATTGGCCCCGGTTCGTCTGACTCCTTTGGTCCCGGTTGCAGACACGAACCGGGATCAATGGGCCTCGCTCCTGGCCCACAATCTTTAGTCCTGGTTGGTGGCTAGATCCGGGACCAAATGTAGTCCTTTAGTCCCAGTTTTAGACACCAGCCGGGACTAAAGAGAGGCCTATATATACTCCCGCCCCTACCCGCGAGCAGAGCCACTGCTCTGTTTTTTTGGCCGGCCATGGGAAAGCTTTGTGGTGCTCAAGCTCACCTCCTATGCACATGAGGTGTTCGATGAAATGCCCGAGCCACACTTAAGCTTTCTCCTCTCGAAACTCCTTGTCTAAGCTCCATTTTCATCAAGATTTGTTTAGATTTGGCGGTCCGTCCTGTCCCGTCCCCGTCCTCACCGCCGTCGATCGTCCGCGCCGATCTCGTCGTCGGCACCACCGTGGTGAGCCTCTTGTTCTTATCTTCTTTAAGGAAAAATTCTTACTTGTATGATTTAGATAGATACTTGTATAATTTTCTTAATTTTATTATTGTTTGTTATTATATAGTGCGATGGCTTTGGTATCCGCCCCCGTCGGCCCTCGTCCTGTCTATGATTCGGATGTGGTATATTATCTTTTACAACTATTTGTTTCATTTAGTGTTTATGACAATTATGCCGACCAACGTGACATAGATGTTTTTATCTAGGAGCTATGTGAACCGGAAATTCCAACCGACCCTCTTGTCGAGAGGTTAAATTTAGTTGAAAAAAAACGATTACTTGAAGAAAAAATTGAAAAGAATTGAGAAGGAGAATATGGAATTGGAGTTGCATGTTGCGGATGTCGTCGATGATCACAAGATCAAGATGGATGAAATGTGCTTGAAGATTAGAAATATTAAAAAATATGCCATTCATCCTGAAGCTTAGTATCATTATGCCGTTGGATCAATTGTTACCTTAGTTGCGATTATGATCGTATTTGTTGTTGCATTGAAATGTTTTACATAGTTTCAATGTATGGTTTAATTAGATGCTCTGGAGAGCTATATGTTGTTCAATGAGAACTATGTATGAACTTTATATATTTATTTTTTCAGTAATAACATTTGATCACTACTTTACTTTGGTTTTAATGTGATGATGAACTTCTATTAATTTGGTCATTTGTCTATTCATGATGTTTTGTAATGGTTTTTGACACACTTAATTATATATAATACACGCAGATGAACCGGCAATGGATGTACGATAACAGACGCACTTCCGAGTACATTACGGGCGTGCATAATTTTCTCGAAGTGGCTGAGGCAAACAAGCAGAATGGTTTTATGTGTTGTCCATTCCCTAGATGTGAGAATATGAAGTCTTACTCTGACTCGAAAACCCTTGACATCCACCTGCTTGAGAAGGGTTTCATGCCACACTATAATGTTTGGACCAAGCACAGAGAAAGAGGGGTTATGATGGAAGACAACGAAGAAGAAAAGGATGATGACAACTATGTGCCCCCTGAATACGGTGATGCTGCAATGGTGGAAGCTAAAGATCAAGAGGAACCAGATGATGTGCCCGATGATGATCTTCGTCGGGTCATTGTTGATGCAAAGAGACAATACGAAAGTGAAACTGAGAAGTTAAAGTTCGATCGCATGTTAGAGGATCACAAAAAAGGGTTGTACCCTAATTGCGAAGATGGCAACACAAAGCTCGGTACGACACTGGAATTGCTGCAATGGAAGGCAGACAATGGTGTATCTGACAACGAATTTGAGAAGCTACTGAAAATATTGAATAAAAAGCTTCCAAAGGATAACGAATTGCCCGACAGTACGTACGGAGCAAATAAGGTTCTATGCCCTCTAGGATTGGAGGTGCAGAAGATACATGCATGCCCTAATGACTGCATCCTCTACCGCGGTGCGTACGAGGATTTGAACACATGCCCGGTATGCGGTGCATTGCGGTATAAGATCAGACGAGATGACCCTGGTGATCTTGACGGTGAGCGCCCCAGGAAGAGGGTTCCTGCTAAGGTGATGTGGTATGCCCCTATAATACCACGGTTGAAACGTCTGTTTAGAAACAAAGAGCATGCCAAGTTGATGTGATGGCACAAAGAGGACCATAAGAAAGACGGGAAGTTGAGAGCACCCGCTGACGGGTCGCAGTGGAGAAAAATCAAGAGAAACTGGGGGGACTTTGCAGGTGACGCAAGGAACGTACGGTTTGGTTTAAGCGCAGATGGCATTAATCCTTTTTGGGAGCAAAGCAGCAATCATAGCACCTGGCCCGTGACTCTATGTATCTATAACCTTTCTCCTTGGTTGTGCATGAAGTGGAAGTTCATTATGATGCCAGTTCTCATCCAAGGCCCTAAGCAACCCGGCAACGACATTGATGTGTACCTAAGGCCATTAGTTGAAGAACATTTACAACTGTGGAATGGAAAAGCTGTACGTGTGTGGGATGAGCACGACGAGCAGGAATTTGACCTACATGCATTGCTATTTATAACCATCAATGATTGGCCTGCTCTCAGTAACCTTTCAGGACAGACAAACAAGGGATACCACGCATGCACGCACTGTTTAGATGACACCGAAAGAATATATTTGGACAAATGCAGGAAAAATGTGTACCTGGGGCATCGTCGATTTCTTTCGACCAACCATCAATGTCGAAAGAAAGGCAAGCATTTCAAAGACGAGGCAGATCACCGGAAGAAGCCCGCCGTTCGTACTGTTGATCATATACTTGCTATGGTCAATGATTTACAAGTAATCTTTGGAAAGGGTCCCGGCGCACTATCTGTTCCGAATGACGCTGAGGGACGCGCACCCATGTGGAAGAAGAAATCTATATTTTGGGACCTACCCTATTGGAAAGACCTAGTGGTCCGCTCTACAATCGACATGATGCACGTGACGAAGAATCTTTGCGTGAACCTGCTAGGCTTCTTGGGCATGTATGGAAAGACAAAAGATTCACCGGAGGCATGGGAGGACCAGCAACGTGTGCACGAAAAAGACGGCATGCCTCCAAAGCAGTATGAAGGTCGTGCCAGCTACGCTCTTACCAAAGAAGAGAACGAAATCTTCTTTGAATGCCTGCTTAGTATGAAGGTCCCGTCTGGCTTCTCGTACAATATAAAGGGAATAATAAATATGGTAGAGAAAAAGTTTCAGAACCTAAAGTCTCATTACTGCCACGTGATTATGACGTAACTGCTTCCGGTTGCATTGAGGGGGCTTCTACCGGAAAACGTTCGATTAGCCATTGTGAAGCTATGTGCATTCCTCAATGCAATCTCTCAAAAGGTGATCGATCCAGAAATTCTACCAAGATTAAGGAGTGATCTGGCGCAATGTCTTGTCAGTTTCGAGCTGTTGTTCCCACCATGCTTCTTCAATATCATGACGCACGTCCTAGTTCATCTAGTCGACGAGATTGCCATTCTGGGCCCTGTATTTCTACACAATATGTTCCCCTTTGAGAGATTCATGGGAGTCTTAAAGAAATATGTTCATAACCGTGCTAGGCCAGAAGGAAGTATCTCCACGGGCCATCAAACAGAGGAGGTCATTGGGTTTTGTGTTGACTTCATTCCTGACCTTAAGAAGATTGGTCTCCCTCAATCGCGGTATGAGGGGAGCCTGATTGGAAAAGGCACGCTAGGAGCGGACTCAATAATATGTAGGGACAGGCATTCTTGGTCTCAACAAGCACACTACACAGTTCTACAGAATTCTACCTTGGTGACCCCGTATGTCAATGAACACAAGAATATTTTGCGCTCCAAACACCCGGAGCAGTGTGTGTTGGGGAACGTGCAATTTCAAAAAAATTCCTATGCTCACGCAAGATCTATCTAGGAGATGCATAGAAATGAGAGGGGGAGAGTATGTCCACGTACCCTCGTAGACCGAAAGCGGAAGCGTTAGCTTAACGCGGTTGATGTAGTCGAACGTCTTCACGATCCAACCGATCAAGCACCGAACGTACGGCACCTCCGAGTTCAGCACACGTTCAGCTCGATGACGTCTCTCGAGCTATTGATCCAGTTGAGGACGAGGAAGAGTTCCGTCAGCACGACGGCGTGGCGACGGTGATGATGAAGTTACCGGCGCAGGGCTTCGCCTAAGCACTACGACGATATGACCGAGGTGTGTAACTATGGAGGGGGGCACCGCACACGGCTAAGACAAATCTTGGTGTGCCTTTGGGGTGCCCCCTGCCCACGTATATAAAGGAGGGAGGGAGAGAGGCCGGCCCTCCTAGGGGCGCGCCAAGTGTATGGAGTCCTACTAGGACTTCCAAGTCCTAGTAGGAATCCCTTTCCTTTTCGGAGTAGGAGAGAAGGAAAGAGGGAAAGAGAGAGGGAGTAGGAAAGGGGGGCGCCGCCCCCTTCCCCTTGTCTAATTCGGACCCATGGGGGGGCGCACACCACCTCCCCTTTGGCCTGCCGCCTCTTTTCCCGTATGGCCCAATAAGGCCCATTACTTCTCCCGGTGAATTCCCGTAACTCGCCGGTACTCCGAAAAATACCCGAATCACTCGGAACCTTTCCGATGTCCGAATATAGCCTTCCAATATATGAATCTTTACCTCTCGACCATTTCGAGACTCCTCGTCATGTCCGTGATCTCATCCGGGACTCCGAACAAACTTCGGTCATCAAATCACATAACTCATAATACAAATCATCATCGAACGTTAAGCGTGCGGACCCTACGGGTTCGAGAACTATGTATACATGACCGAGACACATCTCCGGTCAATAACCAATAGCGGAACCTGGATGCTCATATTGGGTCCTACATATTCTACGAAGATCTTTATCGGTCAAACCGCATAACAACATACGTTATTCCGTTTGTCATCGGTATGTTACTTGCCCGTGATTCGATCGTCGGTATCATCATACCTAGTTCAATCTCGTTACCGGCAAGTCTCTTTACTCGTTCCATAATGCATCATCCCGTAACTAACTCATTAGTCACATTGCTTGCAAGGCTTATCATGATGTGCATTACCGGGAGGGCCCAGAGATACCTCTCCGATACTCGGAGTGACAAATCCTAATCTCGATCTATGCCAACCCAACAAACACCTTCGGAGACACCTGTAGAGCATCTTTATAATCACCCAGTTACGTTGTGACGTTTGATAGCACACAAGGTGTTCCTCCGGTATTCGGGAGTTACATAATCTCATAGTCAGAGGAATATGTATAAGTCATGAAGAAAGCAATAGCAATAAAACTTAACGATCATTATGCCAAGCTAACGGATGGGTCTTGTCCATCACATCATTCTCCTAATGATGTGATCCCGTTCATCAAATGACAACAGATGCCTATGGTTAGGAAACTTAACCATCTTTGATTAACGAGCTAGTCAAGTAGAGGCATACTAGGGACACTTTGTTTTGTCTATGTATTCACACATGTATCAAGTTTCTGGTTAATACAATTCTAGCATGAATAATAAACATTTATCATGATATAAGGAAATATAAATAACAACTTTATTATTACCTCTAGGGCATATTTCCTTCAATGTGACGACTGGATTACATGTGAGCACATCAGGACTTTCGGCAGTTGGTTGAAAACACGTCTCATGGGTGACAACACTATTTCTATAAGCTGTACTCATTGGCCAGGGGACCATCTTCGACTGTATTGACTTACAAAGGGTACGAGATAAATGGGAATACATTTTACAAGATCGCCCAAGATCAAAAGAGCACCAACCAAAACAGTGGTGTTCGCTTTGATGCAGCAACCAAGAGGGGAAAGGAGACATATTATGGTTACATAGTGGACATATGGGAACTTGACTATGGACAGGATTTTAAGGTCCCTTTGTTTCAGTGCAAATGGGTCAATCTGTCAGGAGGCGGGGTACAGGTAGACCCACAGTACGGAATGACAACAGTGGATCTGAACAATCTTGGGTACACAAACGAACCATTCGTCCTAGACAATGATGTGGCGCAGGTTTTCTATGTGAAGGACATGTCTACCAAACCGAGAAAAAGAAAAGATAAGGAAGCGAATACATCATACGATGAGCCAAAGTGCCACATAGTTCTTTCAGGAAAAAGAGACATCATGGGAGTGGAGGGCAAGACAGACATATCTGAAGATTATGAAAAGTTTCATGAAATTCCTCCCTTCAAAGTCAAGGCTGACCCAAGCACCCTGTTAAATGATGAAGATTATCCATGGTTATGGCGCAATAAGCAAAGGACACAAGCGAAGAAAAAGTGAAGACTTTCTCTCCACAACTATTATGATGATGCCTTTTGTAACATATGAGTTTTCGTCCGAAACCCTGATACTTCGAAAGAGATTGTCCGTTTTGTAGACGAAGTGCATCCAGCTTTTGCCGTAACCCTCTCAACTTTTTAGAACATGCTATGTGGGTGAAATGATGATACCATGCCAACTTTCAACCTGTTCAGAGTTCATTTGTAGTTCTTTTCAATTTCAGGGTCATTTAGCTCAAAAAATCAGTAAATACATGAAAAATACCAAATGAAGTCAGAAAGGGTTGAAAATTAATGATGTGGCTTTGAATGGTGCATTTTGAA